>RCWM02000297.1:600000-935000 GCA_003667255.2 Euschistus heros
GTATGTCAACAAGCAGTGAATCAATATAATTTTCAGATATAACTTAATCAATTCATGTATTGTAAATTTTATTGTTGTGATATTAGTTATTATTTTGTAAGTCTAATAAAACTTAATTTTTATTCAAAGACCTTTAATATATTGTTTTTTTTTTTTTAATGATTAACTGAGAGTTTTCTTTAAAAGCCAGTTTAAAGAAATTTCAATATGTCGAATTGATGTTGTTTTTAAAATTTTATAAAGACTTTATAAGTCTCTCCCGTCAAGAATGGCTTTTGTCTACTTCGACCGTAAGAGCGCCGCACTGTGTGATGCAGCAATTGGACCTTCAACTTCAGTCCCTCGGGTAGATATAGCACCTGCAGTAGAAGTACAAGAGAAAAAACGATGCATATGCTCCAAATGCAACAACAAACTGCGAAGAATGACAAAAACGTCTTATAGGATTTGTTCCTCAGCAATTTGTGGCGAACATCAAGTGATATTGTGTAAAAATTGTTTCGAAGAAAGGTAGTAAATGTAAATTGTTAAAGATATTGACTTTTGTATAATTTTTATGTTCTCTAAGCAATTTTATTTGAAATTTTTTTGTAACAGTCTATGTAAACATTTATTTCTATATTAATTCTATAATATTCGCAAAAAAATGTGCGTGTTTTAATATTCCATCAATAAAAATGTTAAATTTTTAATTATTTGTTCTTCTTGTTTCCTTTACAACTATCTTAATTTATTTTTAGATACTGTTAGTCACAATGATGAAGGTTTAGTACTCCAGGGTTATTGGATCTTGGCAGCCTCAAGATTTTCTCGAGGGGTCGTTTACAATTGGAAAAACAATCGATGTTTTTTCTGAATACCAAAAACCTGCATTATTTTTGCATCAACCTAATATCATCATACGGTTAAAGGGATCAATAATGTCTTAGTAGTTTAAATGATCGCCCAGATTATTATATAGTTAGGCTTTGCTACAAAAAATATATTTTTAATAATCCGAGAATAGTTATGGATTGCCGAATTTTTCGCTAATAGCTGTGAGGAGTTGGCCCACTGCATATCGCTGCAAATATTTTCTAATGATATTTTAAAATACATGAGTTTATCATATAAAATTGTTAGGTATAAAAATATGTTTATATATGTATATATTAAAAGTTTTACTGATAAGAATATAAAATGAGACATAAAATATACATTACCAGTATTTACGCAAATTTAAAAAAACATTTATCAGAGGAACCGACTGATAATCAGTAGGCTTATAGCCGAGTCTCACGCAAACCGCATTAGTACTATTTGATCGCATGTCCACTTACTTCTAAGCACCATATTAAAAATGAGAAAGGGCCTTTGTATCTACTGATATAGAACATTGGGAGCGGCACAGCAGGAAAAAGCCACTAACAGGGAAGGATATCTGTTTAAAGTTGGCTATCGCGGTGTACAGTACATATGAGTTGGTAGGAGTTAGATAATGCATGGTGCCCGGGGGACTATCCATTCGAGCCACGTAATAGAAGCAAGTTTTTGTCCGCTACCATTAATATTCTGCGGAGGTGGTCGCGGCGCTCTATTCCTCTTCTCTTTGTCTCTTCCTCGGCGGAATCGATCCTCCTCTCTTCTGGTCCCCGATCTCGAGGAGTATGCAGATCATACGTATTACCGAGGATATTGCTAGCTGAAACGTTTAAGCCTTGAAGAAAATAAATCTTTATTAATTAATTAAAAAATGTTTAGTATTTATCTGCATTAAATTCGATATCTTCTATTAATATTCAATAATGAAATAAAATATTTAAAGATACTAACAATAAAAAACAATCAGGCTCTAAACACAAACTAGCAATCGAATTACAAAATATTATTGTAATCATCCGTTTCATAAAAAAAAAGAATTTAAAACAAATTAAAAGATAATCTTGTATCGAAAAAAAGTAATTGATGAATATAGGAATTATAGAAAGTCACATTTAATAAAAACAAAGAAAAGGATGATAAAATAAATTAAATAATCAATAATGATGTAAAAAATTCATTTTTACATAAGACATTATTGGAGAGACTGGAAGTGAAAGAAAGGAAAATTTCACGATTCACTACAAAAAACTTATATATATATATATATATATATATATATATATATATATATATATATATATATATATATATATATATATATATATATTACGATTATCAGACCTATTTGGACTTACGGAATAGAGTTATGGGGATGCACTAAACCATCGATTTCCTCCTGCATCCAATCACTCCAATCCAAAATCCCTCGAAAAATCCTAGATGCTCCTTACTTTGTCACAAATGAACTGATCCACAATGACCTTAATATCCCATATCTCGCTAATTTGGCATGAACCAGATACCTTTTCCTTTTATAATAAACTCACTCCTCATCCAAATCCACTTGTTAAACAACTTGCTTTCCATTTCATTCCTGGAAATCCTCCGAGGCGTCTGAAAATAAGATGGCCTCGGGATCTTCTTCTTTTGTAGATTTTTTATTAGAGTACTACCAATGGGTAGTTCCTCTACAAGTTTTAATCATGTCATT
The DNA here is from genome assembly GCA_003667255.2 of Euschistus heros. NCBI lineage: Eukaryota > Metazoa > Arthropoda > Insecta > Hemiptera > Pentatomidae > Euschistus > Euschistus heros. The sequence continues at coordinate 602,573 of RCWM02000297.1, forward strand.
ATTTTGCATTGTATTGCATTGTATTTTTCATAAATTTGAATTTAAATTACTTCTAAAGTTTTAATATTGTAAAATACAAAAAAATGTTAGATACATATAATATGCCTGGGTGCACAGAGCATCCAAAAATGTTGAAATAAACGCTTCCCTTCCAAGGAAAAAAATAGAAGAATTATTATAATTCCTGTTTGGTTTGAATTCAAAACAACGTTAAAGCATTTTTTTTCATTATTTATAAAAAAAAATAATAAAGAACTATAATGTTATGTAGTTTCCTGTTTTCTTCATTATTGATTTGTAATTTAGAATTGTAATTAGTTTATTCACTTCAGTAAACTGAGCGAATATCAAAATTGTGCATAATTTCTAGTCCGACGTTTTCCCTCATATTTTCCCTTTCTAGTTTAAAAATTTTCTTCCTCCGATAAGACATTCTCTATAATTTTCCTGTTCTGTTGTGGCTTGAAGAAAACATTGCAGCTATAATGATGCCCCGGATCCTGAGGGGTTGTTCTTAATCTTCCTGTGGATTTTTTCGCTTCCTAAAGATCTCAGTATATCCATGTATTTTATAAAAATACTTACTATGTTTCCATAGCTAGGAGTTTTACAAATACTATATCGATTTTAAGTATGTCCTGGATGACACCATGGCCCCCTTCTAATGATGTCTGACCTCTTTGGTTTATTGGATTCTTACCATCTCTTGTAAAGTAATTCTATCTTAATATTAATATAGCTTCAATCAGGTGATTGGTGATAATGAAGATCTGTGAAAAATTTTATATAGTGATATTTAACAAGTTTTTTTATTTTGTTTTTTATTAATTTCTTTCAAATAAAAACATTTGAGTTAACCAATAATATTTATATTTAACTATTTAAAAAAAAAAAAAAAAAAAAAAATATATATATATATATATATATATATATATATATATATATATATATATATAATAAATACATATTAATAAATACAAACAGAAGAACATTTTTAAGTGTTGCAATAGTTAATACTAACAAAAGGGCATGTCTACATATGATAATAATTAATTTTATTTTATATCAATTTATTGAAATTTACAATTATACAAAAATGTACATCAAGTAAATGAGCTGATAACGATTACAATGACATGAAAAAACTTGAAAAGAACTACTCATCAGTAGCACTTAAATAAAATTCTACACTAGAAGATCTCGAGGCCATATTCTTTTCAGACGCCTCGGAGGATTATCGGGAATGGAGCGGGAAGCAAGTTGAGAAACTAATGGCTTTGAGTGGTTATGGAGCTTAGTATGAAAGGATAGGTATCTGGTTTGGGCTAACTCAGCAACATACGGAACATTAAGATCTTTATGGATAAGCTTATTGGTGACAAAGTAAGGGGCATTTAGGATTTTTCGAAGGATTTTGGATTGTAAGGATTGGATAAGAAATTAATTGGATGGTTTAGTAGAGCCCCAAAGCTTAACTCCGTACACCCAAAAAGGTCTAATAATGGCCATGTAAATAAGTCTTTTGTAATGAATTGGGAGCTTTGATCGCTTAGTCTTAATAATTAATCAGAGCAAAAAAATATTTTTCTTTTTCCAAAAATACAAGATATAATAATTGCATACTTCAATACATAATTCTTATCGTAGAACAAAAAAAAGTCAATTATTTAGGTTTTTTACATGTGAACGGGAGCAAAGGCGCGACGGAAGAAGCTGGTGTTTAGCAATGATGCTTCCAGATGCTTGATATATGAAAATTATCGATCATACTTATGGATATGGGATCAATAATACTATGCATATTGTTGCATATAATATATTGTTTAAGGATGGCCGTTTATTTTGTTTAATATTAACAAATTTATGTAAACAATTATTGTTTTCTGTATATCCATAAGTGTAACTGATTTAGTAATAATTTCAACGTTTTTAGCAACCTAAACTAAAGAACTTTACCGAATAATAGAAAATAAAAATAATTTTAAGCTGGGTATAAAAAATACAACAAACATTTATCAGACCAAAACTCAATTTCGCCTCCTCCCACTCACTTTTAGGGGGTAATTGCGCCCCGAAGTGACTAGAGATAAAGCGCCTGAAACGCCGATATTTTTAGCGACCATCAATCACTGATGATCTTTGCTGGATACCAGGCCTCCAGCCCCTTCCAGCCCCAGTCTCCTCCAGCGACAGCCTCTGTAAAATGATTAGCTACCAAAGATGAAAACTTCATCAATTTATAACGTTGTACAAACTTTAAGCATCACAGTTCTGTTGCTAATGCAATTAAGACGTTACGAACAGGTGGAAATTATTTTCTGAACTTTGACCAATCAACCTCTTCCCGAACTCATCTCATCAAACTTCACTCTAGCACAGTATTTTCTAATATATATATATATATTAGTGTATATATTCTTATTACCCAACTTTGGAGTACGTAAGATCAATAAATTTCAAGTGCGCTGTGACTTTCTTCATTAAAGATTTGAATAGTTGGTTTTATATATTTATTTTTTATTGTTTTTGCTGTTCAATTTAAAATCATTTTTTTTTTTTTTTTTTTTTTTGTAATTTGGAGTTCACTAGTCCTTCTATGTGTCCTTAAACCAGCTTGGTTTGTTTGTTTTTTTTTTGTTGCGGAGGTAATCAAACATTTTTTTAGTCAGTCTATTTGGGTTTATTCTAAGAAAGTGTCTATAAAAATTAATTTTTTCTTTTTCTGATTGTATCTAAGAGATTTTAAGTCGTTTTGACGGGTTTCATTTCTGATATAGATTACTAAGTTGTTAATAAACTTGGTTTTTAGAATTTTTCTTAAAATCTTCCTAAGTAAAATATTCCTAGTTTTTCTTTTGGACCATGGTTGTTGATAAGCAGCGTTTCACCTGCATATATGGTAGGGCTTCATGTGTTATAATGCCATGTTTTTTTATTCCTTGAGAGGGATTTTTTGTATTATATGTTTTTAGTGAGTTAGAAGGGCAGTTCAACTTTATTTTTTCTAGATTCCATTGCTTTTTTTTTTTTTTTTTTTTTTTTTTTTTTTTTTTTTTTTTTTTTTTGTAGTATTCTTGTCCTTTCTTTGATGTATTTGAAATCTTTGGCGATTTCTATTTTTTGATTTCCTACTATAAGATGTTTCTATGGGGTTTTATTGTTCGTCATTATTTTGGTTTTTTTGGTCTTACTTCTGCTTGATTCAAGCAAGTTCAAGGGTCTGCTATTTGGCTTCTTCCCAGGTTTCAGCCAGTGGGGTCATAATATTTGCGAACATAGGTAATATATATATATATATATATATATATATATATATATATATATATATATATATTTTTTATATATATATTATTTTTTTTTTTTTTTTTTTCTGACCACTAAAATAATAATAATAAGTTAATTTTAATTATTGAAGTAATTAAAAGTTTGATCTAGCTGTATCAATTACAAAGTAAAGATTTTAATATATAATTGTGTTTGAGGTGGCAGTTGCAAATGAAATAAAATTATTGACTTGAGTGAATTGATATTTCCTTTTAACTAAAAAAAAGGAAAGAAAACATAGTGTTTAGGCAAAATTCACCTACTACACAAACAGAGAATAATCCATTGCTTTTATCTTACTGATAAACTATATCAGTTAACAGATGAATAAATCGATAGATAACCTAACCGAAGTGTGGTAGTATATCGATTCATAACTAACCTATCTGTGGTGAGGATTTCTTAGGTCTTTTCCGTTAGACCTTTTTTTCTCATTTTATATTTTCTTCTGGCATTACACGTGCGTTTAAAGGATATAGATGTTTCAATAAATCCAATCCAAGTTTCTACCTAAATTTATGAGAACCTAACGTTTGCCTCTTGAGAATAATCACAATTAAAGGCTATATTGGCAACCTAGCTGCCGTATAAATAATAAATTAGATAATTATATAATTAAATAATTAAATAATTAAATTAAATCGTGATACAAAATTAATATTATATACACATCTTAAATATTACATAAAAATCAAAATAAGTCTACAGGAAAAACAAATTAAAAGAAATTAAATAGAATAAAGAAAGTAAAAAATAATTAAAAATTACACTTAAGAGGGCTAAAAATATATCATATCTCGAGCTAATAAATTAGATTTTAAATAATAATGCAGTAGTGCGTTGATTATAGGAACATCAATAATCGGAATGTTCAATTAACGGAATTTTAAAAAAAAATAGAGTCATGATCAAATTTATCATCTAATTTCTTATTTGTTTTAAATTATTTTTATTTAAAACTAAAATAAAATGAAAAACAAAATTTTTTACTATGAATGTCAATAAGGGAAGCTCAATTTATTACAAGAACCTGCAAAAAATGATCTTCTATACACACATACAATTTTGTTTACAGTGAACTGTGTATTTAATTTGACCATTTTATATGTTTCTCTCAATATCTTCCGAATCATTTGGTCAGTAATAGATCGCACCTTATGTCTTAAATCGTACTTTGTGAGGTATGAATCGCCTTTGTGATCACGTTTTGTTTTTAAAACTACACGCCATCATCCATGCTAACAAAAAATAAACCAGAGATCTTTTCATTAAAATAACACAGAAATAATTACGTGGCTAAAAAAAAAAAAAAAAAAGTGAATCGGGTCAGACAATAGCTTTCGGTTTCAAGGCTGGTAAATCAACAATAATGGGAATCAAAAATAATTCTAAATCAATCATCAGATACCCCAAAATCTTTACAGTGAGACGGGCAGTTTAATCGTAACACTTTGAAAAAAGCGAAAAATGAACTCTTGGAAGTTGGTGTTTACATATAATAAGTTATATCAAATGTTTCGATTATCCGAAACACTCCTGACAACATTAGTTCGAATAATCGACGCTCTACTGTATAAGCTACAAGTTCATACGAAACAAAATAAATACGAAAACAAAATTAAAAAATGAAATACGAAAACTTTTTGATGAAAATTAAAACTACAGTTGGTATTTTTTTTTTAGCGAATGGGGGGGGACTTACTTAAGATCAAAAGAACTTACTTAAGATGAACTCACTGTATATGAAGTACTAATACTACTAATACTTGCTACAGTATCAAATGGCAGAACCTGTTAAAAATGTACAGAAAGTGGAAATCCACGACTTTTTCCTCTGGGTCTTTATTGAATCTCTTATTAGCTTAAATCGTTGTAGTTATAAATTTTTATTTTATTCTTTTCACAGTTGACTCATTTTAAATAATCTAGGTTTAATGGACATTATTATATTATGAAAATATATATATATATGCTATACTTACTTACACTCATGCACACATCGATGAAGTATATACGAGTTGTGAGAAAAGTATGAGAGTAGGCCGATAATAAAGAAGTAAGCCCGGTAAGACAGTAATAGCTGAGGCGGACAGTTGGCTGATTGACTCATCAATAAGCAGTATCAGTTCACCTGTTGCCCCTCCCTCTTCCCCTCTTGTCTAGTTTTTGCTTTCTTTATTGTTTAAATCTTATCTCTGTCATCTTTGTTCCTTTTTTTTTTTTTTTTTTTTTTTTTTCAAATTTAACATTTAAAAAATATAAAATATATACCTAAATATTAAGTGGCTATTTACACATGCGCCGTTTCTTGAAAATGCTTAGGTCCATAGATTGGGAAAATGGGGTCTATGTAAGGCGGATCACTAAAGATTGGAGATTTCATACAGAAAAATACTCCAGACAGATTTGCGTGGAAGAAAAACAAATCTAAAAGAAATTAATTGATTTATTGAGATGGGACCTGGTGATAAATTCTAGTGTTGTTAAGTAAAAAAAAAAAAAAATATATATATATATATATATATATATATATATATATATATATATATATATATATATATATATATATATATCGAATAAAAGGTTGACATATAAAATTACAACTAGAAGGAAACATCATTTCTTAATCTAGTATCTTACTTAATCTACTCGTTTGTGAATATCCGTGAATATGAAAATGCACAAAAATGTTTTATAAATATGAACAATTATTATTTAGCGTATACTAATAGAAGGATGAATAATAACATGTTCAGGGACCATAACACCGAACTTAGATGCGGGCATTATGATGTCCACTATTCCTAAAATATTATATTGTAAGGAATAGTGGACATACCTTACAATATAATATTTTTCTTTTATATATTCAGCACATTTTCTGGTTGTTTCGTCATTCTGAGGATAAATGAAAGAATAATGAAATAAAAAATAATAATTAAAAAAAAAATTATAATAGGTCTGATATAGGGTGAATCACTAGCTATGGTCACCTCACCATTTATGGGCAGGCTAATATTATTATTGCAATAATCAGGGTATAATCCATTTATTTGTGATATCACCAGGAGAATTATTTCTAAAAAGGATTTAATATTTATTTACTAAAGAAACTCTCCTTTCTATTCTTTTCCAGTAGCCATCAAAAATATTTTTTCCTCGAATAATGACCTCAAAAACCTCTTTTATGTTTAGTAAAATCATTTTAAAAGTTAGGATTCTTAAAAAATTTTAGTAAAATTGCTTCTTTAATTATTAGTTTTTGGGTTATGTAACTTTTAATTAGAATTTAGGCTTCCACACAAGCTCCATTATGTTGGACCATCTAATTTTAATTAACAATAAATTTGAACAGACCATAATTGGCATATAAAAATACGGGATATAAGTTATAGTCACCCCTATCCATTTTAATTTTTTTTCATGTTACAGACGTTCTTTCTCCTAGTAAAGAAAAAATAGAATATTCTTCATTTGATTGTGTCATTTTAAAAATTATACAAGATATCTCTTAGTGAAAAAAATTGGGTAAAACTAGATCAAAAATGTTAGCAAAATGCCGCAGACCTCACCTTTCTTTTTCAAACCGTTGCTGAAATACGATAAATCAAACAATTTTTCAGGAAACCACGTTTTTTTTTTTTCATAAAAGCTGTAATATCTCCATTTTTTAAAAATATTTTTCAAATTTTGACCACATTTTCGGTCGTTATATTTTAAGCATTGAATTTTCTATAACAACCTGTCATCTTGAATTTCACAGACTTAGTATATAAAAAACAGCATGATCTTCACCTTATTTGGGGAAGTCACAATGTCTTATATTACTTCAACGCTCACCGTTCTTCGAAAAAAACTATCCACAAAACAGTAAATCTAACAAAAACTTTAAAATTTAATAAACTTTCGAATAATATGTTAAACATAATGATTTTGTTTCGATTTTATGCAGAAATTTACTTTTGATACCGAAAAAAAACTTTATGACAAACGTTTAGAATAAAATTCACGCTACCATGGTTTTTTTTTTTTTACTTTGAATTAATTTGTTTTTCTTTTAGAAGCAATAAATAAAAAAAAAGTAGATTATATATATATATATATATATATATATATATATATATATATATGTGTGTGTGTGTGTGTGTGTGTGTGTGTGTGTGTGTGTGTGTGTGTGTGTGTGTGTGTGTGTGTGTGTGTATATATATATACATATATATCTACACACGCATATCCATGTTAAAGAAAAATTAAAAATAAATTTCTCCCTGACTGGGAAAAACAATATTCTCAGTCAGGGGGAAATTATAATTATTTTTTTTAATTGTGGAAATAATATCAGAATAAAATAAATTAATGTATACATCACTCGACAAATATTTTCCACGTGTATTGTGAACACTTAGACTGGAAGATGTGATTTATTTAAATAGATTCGGCCGAAGGATGACACCTGGGAATCGACACTCTTCAACCTGACAACTCAATAGATATGTCACTCCTAACATGGAAGCATTCCCTGAGCTTGAATAAAACACCTGATTCTTGTATTTAATTTTTAAAACATTTTTTTTCTTTTTATATTTATATAAAGTATGTTTCATCAAGAAAATTGTATGAAACACATAAATAAAACGAAACTTTAAAACTAAAGATAAACTCTTTAATTTTAATTCTTGATAGATTGACACTATTGAATATTTTAAGTGTATTGATGTTTTATTTTATTTTTATGATAAATTTCTTTTCATATAAAATCCTAATTTTGTTGAATGAACTTGAAATAAATAACCAAAATATAAATTCATTAAAAAAAATCCAATTCTTTTTTTCCCAATCATTACAATCCAAAATCCTTCAAAAAAAGCTTAATGCTCCTTTCTAAATCACGAATGAATTTAACTTATCCTTATAATTTTACATTATATATTTACGAATCACAAATTACAATATATTTTGAAACCAATCCAATTTCTTTCCTACGCGATCAATGACAAGAAACTGCTCGTTAAAAGCTCCCAGTTATCCTCCCAGCAGATTTATTTACATGACAGTAACTAGACCTATTTGAACATAGGCAGTTGAGCTTTAGGGCTCCACTATACTTTCCAATTCTTCTTGTATCCAATCCTTTAAATCCGAAATCCTTATGGTTTTACACTTACCTACTAACAATAAGACTATTGAAATCAGTAATTAGTGTTACCCTATTAATAACTTCTATTTCTTACGTTTTATTATTAATATTCTATTTTAATTCAATTATTTTTTATTTATTTATTTATTTTTATTATAATTGTATTTCTAATTTATTTATAATATTTGCGTAATCGGTTCCTATTTTTTCTGCATATGTTTTATAATTGGCCGTTTTATCTATTGTTTTGTTAATGTATATAGATTCTAATAATTTTTATTATATGTCATGTGGTTTAAAACTATGGTATTTTCAAAGTCAAATTCATGTCATAATTTGAAAGTGCATTCTTTATATTATTATCCTTTTCATTAATTCTATGACAATTATATTTATGTTGGTTTATCGTCTTTGTTAATTTTTGCCTTGTTTCACCTATGTACTGTTTCTCACAAATTTTGCAATTTATTTTATATATGAGGTCTTTTTTGTTCCTTTCTTTGTCTTATCTTTCCAGAGAGGTTTCATTTGCCAACTCGTAATTAAAGCTTACAATGCTTACAACAGGAATAAAAGCGAAATTGCGTATAACGCGTCAATATTGATTTCTATGTGCTGATGTGGGAGGTTTTCCAGGAAGGTTCGCGTTTTCAATAACACTCTACTCTCTTTATTTATTAGGAATATGTCATAAAAAAAAAAAAAAAAGTTAGGAGATATTTTGAGGAACTCTCACATATAAGAATCTATATTTGCATAAAAAATAATAAATTTGTTTAAATGCATAAATAATATTGTTTTTAAATATATATAATTAAATCTTAGATTGATTTGAGCAGAGGTAATTAGTTTAAAAAGTGATTAGGTACTTCCTAATTTAATTTTTTAATTGAAAAAATATTAAACAAAGTTAAATGTATTATATTAATGATACACAAATCAGTGTAATTACATCAACATAATGATTTTAGATTGATGACTTGTTATCATAATTAGTGACGAACTTTGTTCTATGCTCTTTATTTATTTTCTTTTTGGTTCATTAGCTTGATAGATTTCATCAACGTAAAATATTAATTTTTTGATTCTTGTTTAACTTTGTATCAGATTAACTAAACTTAGAATTTGTATTTTGTATTTTATCTTTTATTGTTAAATAACCACCTATCAAATAAATAAATGACAATACCACATGAACGAAAAAATCGTTTCAGTAACTTCCTAATAATCATTGGCATGAATTTATTTTGCGACTGTATGTATCCATTGACTAATAACAGAAATAAGTCCGTATAGTTCTGTTGTTAAAAAACAAATGTATATATGTTTCTGTTATTAACCCATTCAGGGCTAAGGTTAGAACTAGTTGAAAGTTTTGATTTTCCTTTAAAGAAATATTTTTAGGTTGGTTTAATTCAAAGATTTCTTTTTTTTGTTTAGCCATAATATTTACAGAAAATGTAGCGCTTACGGTACACCTGCCTCTGCAATGTAAATTTATTTTTTCAGAGATAGGTAAGATGCATATATAAATGAAACAATAACACTGATTCATTAAAAGTTGTATTGCAATTGTTTAAATTACAAAATCCTTACAATAAATAAAAAAAATTTAATTTTTTTATTTTAAGTGGTATGCTTTAAAGCGATATGGGTGTTATTAAACAATACATCGCTGATCGCGATAGGCTGATATTAATTTTTAAATCTTACTACTCATTAGCATTAAAAAAAAAATCAAGTGTGCTATTTTCCAATGGATCAAAAAAATTCAAAATTTATTTTCAAAATTATTTTTAATGATTAGAAACATTCAATAATAAGCTGACGTAAAAAAATATTCGAGCTTATAAATATGAAAAAAACAAAAAAAACAAAAACAATTGTGTTAATTATGAAATTTGGAATTTAATCATGGCCACAAAGATAACATGTTTAAACATTTCCCTTTATGTAATTAAAAATAAAAATGTACTAATTGCTACAATAGAAGTTTCTTCTTTGTATTCAAACATTTAAATAACAATTCAATTGAGATTTAATATGATTTAATTATGTCATTAACAAGGGGAGGACACACTCAGTCTCTCACGGATCTTGTTGGCAATTTTTTTTTTTTGAGGTTTCTGGTCAATAAATATTAGGCACGTGTTTTGCCGTTCCGACCAATGGGCCCTAGAACCCGAGAAAAAAAAAATAGCAATAAATTAATTTATTTTATATATCGAGTTTAAAAAATGATATCAACATGATTCTTCCACCAAGATTTTTATTTTTGATTGCGGATTTAAGAAAAAATACAGCCGCTCCATTGATTTTGGGTTAGGTTAATTAAATTCTAAAAAAATTATTAGATTTTCAAGCAAACTACCTCTATAGATTTTTTAACACAAACATTTAGGTCAGGTTCTAATTCAGCACCCTCAAAAACATTGTAAAACGTTTATTCAATAAAAACAAAAAATTTAATTTTTCAAACAATTATTGGTTACATTCCTTTAAATAGCTAAACTTAGTCACGCAATTTGTTCATTGGTATCGCTGGAAAGAGGAGAGCCTCAGCTTTCTTTGAATGAGTAAATATCAACAAAAACCTATTAAAAAATTTGGCAAATCCGAAAAACATATTTATTTTTAACTTGAGTTAAAAACCATATAGAATAATAAAACCAAAGACATTTTAAGACTAATTTACCACCCTATATTTTGAATGAAAAAATGAAGTTGATACTCTAAACCGTCTATGCGTAATTCATGTTTTTGTCAGTTTAAACAAAAATTGCCTACCATTTGGTCAGTCACATTTTGAAGCTTACGTAATCTTATTTTTATTTTTCGGTGAAATTTTGTATTTAAGGGTTCTTTTTAAATTCGAATCCGATGTCGGTTCTTGTGAAAAAAGTATATTTAACGTAGTTCAATAAAAAAATGATATTTTTTTTTTTATTGAATAAACTTTTTTCAATGTTTTTTAGAGTGCTAAATATGAATCTGACGTCAATTTTTGTGTAAAAAAATCTATAGAGGTAATTTGCTTGAAAATCTAATCATTTTTTTAGAATTTAATCAACCTAAACCAAAATCTATCCAGCAGCTGTATTTTAACTTGAATCCGCAAACAAAAATAAAAATCTTGATGCAAGAATCATGTCGATATCATTTTTTAAACTCGAGATATAAAGTATTTTTATTTAATCCTTTTTTATTTTTTGTCTCGGTTTCTAGAGTCCATTGGTGGGAACGGCAAAACACGTGTCTAATATTTTTTGACCAGGATCCTCCAAAAAAATTGCCAACAAGATCCGTGAGAGACTGAGTGTGTCCTCCCCTTGTTAGTCAAAAATGTGATTTAAAAAAGAAATAGTAGTAATAAGTTTTTGATTCTATATTGTAGATGTTATCGAGTTAGTGTTTTGTTAGTGTCATTATGAAGTTCGATAATTTAATACAAAAGAAGAAAAAAAGAATACCTATTTCCGGAATAAATGACACACTGTAAAGATGGACCAAAAATAAACATTAAAATTAATTGAGGCCATATTTCCATTTCAACCTTCTAATTTTAAAGCTTAGAAATATAAAAACGAAATTCCCGACTATTTGGTGCTTTCTATGTCGACTAATTGCCGAATACAAAAGAAGCCTATTAGTCGGCCCATCTCTATTTAAGTCCTTTTAAATTTAATAGTACATTAGATGTAATTTTATATAATCCATTTAATATATATATTATTCCGATGCGTTTCGAAAATATGTAATACGTAGTTAAAAAATTCAATTAATTGACAGATTTTCCTAAGTTTGAACATTGCATAAGACTTTTAATAAGATTCGAAACTATTTCAGGACCCTTTTTACCAATAAATGAGCTGTGGAAATGTTTTCTCCTTTATCGGCTAAAAAATTTTCAAAGTTCTCTTTGAAGTGACATAACCGGATAACTAGTACTCACCCCACACCCTTCAATGTGCCACGAAATTGAAATTTTCCCGTTTTAAAGGACCTTAGAAGGGGGGAGGGATTTTAAGGGCGCGAATACCAGCTCAAATTGCCAAAGTTCTCGAGCATAGGTTTTCGAAACTGGTTCTGTCTTTAAAGCGGAATGTCATTCTCGGACTGAAATTTAATTTCTACTTCGGATCCCTTTTGGAAACATATGTCCCCTAAAGAGGCGCTCAACTTTTAATGCCTTTTCTTGAACAGAGATTTCTATTGTGAAATGAGATTCTTTTCATTTATTCTTTTTCTACAATTTAATCACATTATATATATAGCTGTGATTTCAAAGGCAAAAAACATAAAATTAAAAACCTCTTCAAATCGGTAAACAAAATTGAAAAACTATATACACACCAATAATTCTTTATGGTATAGGTGAATTTTATTTTCCTCATTTATTGATACTTACAACAGTAAAAAATAATATACATCAAGAAAATGTGTTGGAAATGAATACAATGACTTATAAATAACTTGTGAAAAACTACTCATTAGTAGCACTTTAATAACAAATAATACACTAGAAGGTCTCTTGGCCATCTTATTTTCAGACGCGTTGGAGAATATTCTGGAATGGAGTGGGAAGCAGGTTGGGAGAATGGTGGATTGTAGTGGTTATGGAGATAACTATGAAAGGATAGATATCTGTTTTGGGATAAATCAGCAACACGTGGAACATTATGATATTTATCGATAAAGTTATTAGTCACAGAGTAAGGAGCATTAAGGATTTTTGGATTGTAATGATTGGATACAAGATTAATTCGATGGTGAAGGCCCAAAGCTCAAATAGGCCTAATCACAGTCATGTTAATGATACTTTTGCAATATATTAGAAGCCTTGAACGTTTGTCTAGTAAATGTTGAAGTAGTCTGTAACGGCGGGCAGTTTCTTGCTATTTTAATGTTGTATGTGGGTTCCAAGTAAGACGTTTTTACAAGATGAGTCCTAGGTAGCGGATCTGTTCAACACGGATTAGTGGAATTGAAAAACAATTAAAAATAATTTTAATTTACTTGATAAAAGTGATCTTTATATACAATTTTTGATAGTTTAAAAAAATTTAAAAAAAAAAAAAAAAAAAAAAAAAAAAAAAAAAACTTGATTATCTTATTAAGAAATATACAAGGTAATATGTTTTTTCTTTTATTTATTTTTTTTTTTTTACAATTATTAACACTTTAGATGAATATACTAAAATCCCTAAAATCCCTTAGAAATGAATTATTTGCCGCGTTTATTATTTTTTATTTTATTTTTAATTCGAAGACTGGTTTCGAATATTGATATTTTATCATTTAGTTCTACAAACATTCTAAAATTTAAAGAATCATTATATGCTATGCAGATCAGAATGCTAGAGAAATAGAAAAAAGGGGGATGGTAAGATAAATGGAAAATCTCTTATGTTTTCTCTATGCCTAATTGATGTTTCTGTTTCTAATAAAATGTTTTATTCCTTTTATATTTTATATATTTCCAACTGTATTCAATAAGGGAATGTGCGGTGAAATGACTAGAGTGACATGTCAATAAGTTGTAAACAACTACCCATTGGTATCACTTCAATAAATAATCTAGATCAGAAAATTTCATGGCCATCTTTGATTCGTAAGTGACTAGCAAGTTGGGAGGCTGAGTGAGTATGGTAGCTTGTCATGGAAGGTATCTTCTTTGACCCGAATCTGCAACTTATGGTACATTTAGATCGTTATAGATAAATTTATTCGCAGCATAGTAAGGCGCATTGAAAGCTTTAGTGATTCCTCAAATCTCTACTCTGTAAGTCTAATTGGGTCTTAACTCTATATAGATCTTATTTCTGTCATGAAAATAGATCTTTTGTTATTAATTTTGAAACATTGAACGCTTTGTTGCAGTCGTCGAAAACGACGAAAATTTTTATGTCTCTTAGGAAATAAATTTAAAATGGAACCATTGGAAATATCAACCTAGTCATATAAAAAAAATTAATAAAAAATAAATTGGTTTCAAATTGGTAATTATTGGTAATTAATTGGTAATTATTTTTAGTGCTTCGAAAATTTCTGATTTAAAACTATTTTCTACATGATATATTACTCTCATGCAAACCTCAACTATTTATTTTTTAATAAGGAGATAATACTTAACCATTGATTATTAAATAAAATTTATAGAAGTATAATTTCCAAATTATAAAATTAAATGATGAGTAGAAGTCAGCCAAGTTCATTTTGAAATTTTTTTTCACAGCTGGTCGATTAATGTATAGGTCCGGGCTAGATTAAGAAGATGGCTTCTAATTAAACATAATGTAGTAGAATGAGGAAAAAAAAAATCTGGTAATTGGACTTGTTTGGGCTAGTTTTTGGAATTCTACGCCTCAAATAATAAAAGATGTTTGAAAAGGTCAAGGTAGAGGAATGTAATAAAAATATAGCTAATATTCATCAGTTCTTAGAATGAATCAATTCTTTGCGTAAATGTTTTCCCCGAACCCACCACTCATGAAGTTTTCGCCTCTGAATTATATATCGCGTTTCCCTTCTGGATCTAACTTCGAAACACGCTGGGAACTTTGCCAACTCCTCAGGATTTCTGGGCCTCAGTGAGGCGTTGCTAATTCAAGACGGAAGGAATCCTGACGGGCGCACACACACACGAGGAAGAAGAACAAAATTAAAAATTCCACAAGGCTCGGAAAGGAGGGCGTTGAGAATAAAAGAGTCCAATTTGTACAAAGGATTTGTAGGCAATCAATCCTTGCCAAGTCAGCCTTATTAGCGGAGTCCTTTGTCCCTCTAATCCCAGGCAGGAGTCCAATCCCTCTTGTCTCCAACGTCTTTCCGATTGTTGCCGTTGAGGAATCGATGTAAGCTCCCGGATTAGGGATGTCAGATTTCCCGTTGCAGCTCGCCCCCACTGGCTTTAGAGTGAAAAGATATTCTTGTTTAAACACGGGTTTAAAGTGTGTCCAGTATTGTTCCGTTTTTCGTCAGTGATCAATAAAACAATATTTCTGACAAAGGCTGGTTATAACTGCTAGGTAACGGATTCGGTCAAAAACTTTCAATGGAAGAAAAGGGAAAAAGGTTATATTTATTATACGAAAAAAAAAAATCACAAAAAAGCAGAACAGTATTAATTCATATCCCTATAAAAGCCATTATGATAGCTAAAACTATTTATTGATATTTACAACTTTACACAATATACATCAGGTAAATTTGAGAAAAATCATTATAATGACATGTAAATCACTTGTGAAGAACTACCTACTAGTAGCAGTTCAATAAAAGTTCTAGATTAAAGGTCTCTTGGCCATCTTCTTTTTAGAAGCCTCAAAGGGTTATCAGGGATCAAGTGTAATGTTGGGAGACTATTGGATTCGGGTGGGAATGACGTTTACTATGAAAGGATATATATCGGGTTTGGGCTAAATCAGCAACATATGGAACATTAGGATCTTTATGGATAAGTTTATTGGAGACAAAGTAAGAAGTATTGAGGATTTTTCGGAGAATTTTGGATTGTAGATATTGGATACGAGATGAATTGGATTAATTAATAGAGCCCCAAAGCTCAACTCCGTACGTCCAAATAGGTCTAATTACTGTCATGTAAATGTGTCTTTTGTAATTAATTGGGAGCTTTGAACGCTTGTCTAGTTAAAGTACTCTGTAATGACGGGCAGTTTCTTTTGTTTTAGTCTTGTATGTGAATTCTGTAAACACGATATCATTTTTAGTATGATTAAATTTAAATTTCACGATTAACTATCTTAGCATAAGTAAAATAAATTGTTGACTTTTGCTTTATTAAAAAAAAAAAATAATAATAAATAAATAATTATTGTATTATAAGGTATAAGATAAACAAAAACCTGTAGCTACATGTTCTGATGGCTATGAAGCTAAAATCGAAGTGCATCAAACTTGCCCCTCTAGTTAGCCTATGGCTAACATCTCTAAGTTCTCTAATATCGATGTACTTCCTAAATGGAACTGTGAAAATTGTGGAAACAAGAAACAATAAGGCAACTAGATAGTTAATACAATATTAATATAAATGAAGCCATATAGAACTTGTTATATTGTTATCATAATTTATTTGTATATAATGATACTGAAGATGGGAGATGATGTATTCCCGAAGCATTTCAAATTATCATTCCATCTTCAATAAATGTATATTACATGCCTAGCGTCTTGTGTTATTATTTAATATCCTAAAATTATTAATATTATGTTCTGGTCCTTGAATTATCTCATGTATTCTTTTGAAAAGCAAAGTCTTTCAAGCTAGAAATTTTGCAATCCACTGCATGAATAAACAGCGATTCACCTCTGAGTTATATGCTGATTGAGATAAATTGGAAGGGATTCAGATACCACCCGCTAAACGACGAGGGAAGGAGTCTCTCTGATCCGAAGAGCAGATCAGAGGGTACTCTCATTGAGATTCAGGGTAAGTCTTTAGTCGCTCTGATTAGTGGTCCGTCGACAGGAGACCTGACTTACATCCCAGCCTCTGCTTAACCTCTCCGCTACTTCTCTTGCCACGTTTTTTTTCTTTAAACAGCACCAAATTAATTTAAAAACTTAGGTTCTTCTTTTTCTTATGATTTTGAATTAATAAAATAACTTATAAGTAAATAGAAATTAGATAATTATAGAAGTTATTTGTATCAGTGTTAATATTCAGAAATAAGTGATATTCTTTATCTGTTTCTTGTGGACACATTTTATAAAGCTATTGCAGAGATAAATACATAGTTGTGAATCATCAAGGCGTCTTTTTAAAAAATACGATTATTGCTTTTGATCGACTATTTATAAATACCTCTGATATTGAGGAAGAAGGCACAATGCGTACAATTTAAGAATAATTATTTTAAATAAGTAAATGTAAATCTTCAAATTGCAATAAGGCATTGCATTTATTGTATTTTAATCAAGCATTCATATATTAACCATAAATCTTTTAAAAAAAATGAAATATTTTCAAATTTAGAAATTGTTGCGAATTCTTATATGCCTAACAGTGGGTCCTGACAGTGGATAAATCTGACATGCTTTGGGCAAAGCGTGCACATTGTATTTTTGAAAAAAAAAAAAACAAGAAATCCTGCATTATTTTCCTGAATACCCAACAGACCACATTGAATTTGTTCATTCACTAAAATAAAGTTAACAGATATTTCATTAGCTATTCAGTCCAAAAATCTTAGAGGTTATTTTTATTAAGTTTATTATTTACTTCAAGTCTGAGTGCTGTCTTATGAAACCAGTTTTTAAGTTATCTGAAGCAGACTGTTCTAAAACTAAAACGAAGTTAACTTGTATAAGTCTTTGAAAGATAACAGAAGATCCGCAGTTTGCTTTAAGTACAAGGAAACTGTTTCGAATAAATATTTATTTAAAAATTGTTGCTCTTGGCACACATTTAAAAAAAGTTTTTCTTAAAAAAAAAAAAAAAAAAAAAAAAAGTTTTTCTTAAAAAAAAAAGGAAAAAAAAAAAAAGGCGGGCATGATAAATTTCATTTTTAGCTTCTGTTTTATAATTATACTCAAAAGGTTACTAAGAAATGGGTCCTGGAAGTTGCTCTTAATGCTGTTTTGTTTTTTTTTTGTTCAACATTCAAAGTTGTTTAGAAAATGGGGATATAGACAAAGTTCCAGATATTTAGACAAACTATGTACTATAATAACAATTTTAGAGAGGGAATATACTTTACTGTATAAATTTATAAATTTCATAAAAAATACATTAGAGATAAATAAAATAAGCATTTTACTGCTTACTTTCAGATTTGCAGCCCCTGTTTAGGATTTATAAAATAGAAAAATATAGTATATCAAAAGAATAAAAATTAGAAAATCATAAATATGTATTAAGGTTATAAATGATATGTATTAAATATAAATGATAAATAAAGTTTATATTATAGTCTAATAGCGGAAAATATAGGATGACAATTTTTTTTTTTTTTTAAATCATACAAAAATGAATTTAATATAATAAAATATATAAGATAATAAGGTAAAAATTGCGATACAAAGATACAAGAGAAAATATTATCTAACATTATATTTTTTATGTTTTATCCTATATTATTTTCTAACTATTTGTAATAATATTTCTGTTTTTGTTGTGCATGACAGGGCGAAACGTAAGCCTCATTGAGTCAAGATTGCATCTCTGACTACTTTGTTTATATACTGATTCAAGTATAATAATAGGTCTCATTATATTGACAAAATATAACAAATAGTATATATATATATATATATATATATATATATATATATATATATATATATATATATATATATATATATATATTGAAATTTACATTGTACACAATAAATGAAAATAAATAAACGTGAAAATAAAAAAAATGTCATATCAAAAATTCTATTTTAGATGGTCCCAATGTTCTTTCTTTTTAAAGATCATTGTTGAAATGTTTATTTGTGACAATGTAAGGATATAAATATATATGTGTCGGATATGTCGATACCATATCCAACAGTAACATTGGCATGATTATGAGAACAATATAGTCTCAAAACGTCGCCAAAATAGTTGATTTTATTTATTGACTGAACCTCAAGAACCCTACTAAACATTTAATAGTAACAGTCAAGAATTTTATCCATATATATATATATATATATATATATATATAAACTAAATCTTTATTCACATTTTTCAATCCAAGAAATGACCAATCAGCTAATTTCATGAGATACTAAATTACTAGGCATAAAAAGTATGAGCGGGAGTAGAACCCTGTGACACTTCCTCTTACGTTTTATTTTCTCACTTAGCTCAGTAGATCTCTCATGCAGCTTCTTGTCTGGAAGGTGTGTTGTGACCATATCATAAATGAGAGTGGTGGGATTTCCAAGTAATTTTTCGTGAAATCGTAGGAAAAGATCCGTATTTATTCATTAACAGTTGGCATGCAAAACTCTTACGTACTAGGGTGCGTCGTAACTATTACATGATAGCCCTGAACGTTTTGCCCCAAAACTTCTTAGTTTGTTAATAAATATCTTTTTAGCTGCTCCGTATATATATATATATATATATATATATATATATATATATATATATATATATATATATATATATATATATATATATATATATATATATATAGCGATTCGCGATATTATGGATCACTGAAGAGAGAGGATTTGCCTGGTTCGGATGCGACCCCGGTGGCCTAGTTGGATAAGGCGCCACCTAGAGAGGTGGAAATTCGGGTTCGAATCCCGACCGGGTCAAATCTTTTTCTCTTCAAAAAATAAAATAATATATTTAATAATAATGAATAATATCAAGAAAAATTACATATATTTAAAACGGTGATGGATTGTCACGAGATCCAAATTTAAATGTAATGTTCAATTGAACATTCATCCCCGGAATTACATCGCGAATTGCGAGTGCCCGGGGTTATGGGTCACTGAAGAGAGAGGATTTGCCTGGTTCGGATGCGACCCCGGTGGCCTAGTTGGATAAGGGCCTAGTTGGATAAGGCGCCACACTAGAGAGGTGGAAATTCGGGTTCGAATCCCGAAATTCGGGGTCAAATCTTTTCTCTTCAAAAAATAAAATAATATATTTAATAATAATGAATAATATCAAGAAAAATTACATATATTTAAAACGGTGATGGATTGTCACGAGATCCAAATTTAAATGTAATGTTCAATTGAACATTCATCCCCGGAATTACATCGCGAATTGCGAGTGCCCGGGGGTTATGGATCACTGAAGAGAGAGGATTTGCCTGGTTCGGATGCGACCCCGGTGGCCTAGTTGGATAAGGCGCCACACTAGAGAGGTGGAAATTCGGGTTCGAATCCCGAAAGGGTCAAATCTTTTCTCTTCAAAAAATAAAATAATATATTTAATAATAATGAATAATATCAAGAAAAATTACATATATTTAAAACGGTGACGGATTGTCACGAGATCCAAATTTAAATGTAATGTTCAATTGAACATTCATCCCCGGAATTACATCGCGAATTGCGAGTGCCCGGGGGTTATGGATCACTGAAGAGAGAGGATTTGCCTGGTTCGGATGCGACCCCGGTGGCCTAGTTGGATAAGGCGCCACACTAGAGAGGTGGAAATTCGGGTTCGAATCCCGACAGGGTCAAATCTTTTCTCTTCAAAAAATAAAATAATATATTTAATAATAATGAATAATATCAAGAAAAATTACATATATTTAAAACGGTGACGGATTGTCACGAGATCCAAATTTAAATGTAATGTTCAATTGAACATTCATCCCCGGAATTACATCGCGAATTGCGAGTGCCCGGGGGTTATGGATCACTGAAGAGAGAGGATTTGCCTGGTTCGGATGCGACCCCGGTGGCCTAGTTGGATAAGGCGCCACACTAGAGAGGTGGAAATTCGGGTTCGAATCCCGACCGGGTCAAATCTTTTCTCTTCAAAAAATAAAATAATATATTTAATAATAATGAATAATATCAAGAAAAATTATATATATATATATATATATATATATATATATATATATATATATATATATATATATATTTCATGATTTAAGAGCCCAATGCCATTATCCTGTAAAATTTCAACATAAGTATACATTTAAATTGTGTAAAAATGTTCATAAAAATATATATTTTTTTAATCTATGAAACTTTTAATACAAAACTGTATAATAAAAAGAAGCGTTAACCTGTTATGAAGATGGTATCTGTTGTTATTATAGTAACCAACCGGGCAGAGGACAGAACAAACTCCGGGCAAACGATATTGGGCCCATGCAGGAATGTATACTTTGAGCAAATGTATCGGCAAACACCATTACCGTGGGTCGATGGAGCAACAGAATTACACATGCAGTGACAAGGAACTGTTATTATGTTCCGTTAGTGACTGTTACTTTGGATCTGTATCCTTTACCGGCTCAGATGACTCGTTAAATGATTATAACCGATCATTCAGAAGAAAGGGACATGTCGTCAATGATCGCGGACCTATTTGATTGGAAGATATATGACATGTTTGTTTTGAATATAGATTTATATTTCGGATGAGGTTACGCAGTATTCGCTGTAA
The DNA here is from genome assembly GCA_003667255.2 of Euschistus heros. NCBI lineage: Eukaryota > Metazoa > Arthropoda > Insecta > Hemiptera > Pentatomidae > Euschistus > Euschistus heros. Next base: position 624,136 of record RCWM02000297.1, read on the forward strand.
TTTATAACTATACTCTTTAAAATCATGCCAAGCAATACGTCAAATGGTTAAATACAGTCAAAACTCGTTAAGTAGAAAAACGTGGTAAGTCGAAGTTTACTTTATTTCCCGATTACGTTTATATGATGACTCGAACCTACAATCGACTCGAAGTAAAATTAACTCGAAGTAAAATTTTTTTCTACATAACTCCCGAAACTCTAAAAGTCGGATTTCCTGAGGCGGGAGGCTCTATAAGTCGAAAACTCTTAGAACTATGAAGATGTATAAATAAAACCAGTCTATCTCAATCAACCCTTTCCTCGCTTATCTTCAGAATTGTTTCATTTCAGGGACAAGACAGACATTTATTGTTTTAATTGTTTTTTTTTTATTAGCAGCTTTGTAAACAATTCGACGAGTGATATATCATCGTACTCATAAATGTATGCAAAAGAAAGAAGCTATCATGTTATTTATTAAAAATATTAAGAAAAATTATTAAACGTTAAATTAAATTACATTATTGAATATCCAGTTGTTTAAAATTAATTACCGTTATACTCACACAAACATGTGTGTATATATATATATATATATATATATATATATATATATATATATATAATATATAAATCAATAACTCGAATAAATATTTTTTGTGAACTCGATGTTTCGAAAATTTGTTATCTCAAAAAATCGATAACTCGAAGTAAATATGATTACCCTTCAACTTCGAATTATCGAGTTCGTACTGTATATTTATGTCTGAATATATGCATTTACACGTTCTTACTGGTTTACCAAGCCTAACACACTATTAAAACAACATACAGAGAAATGTCATACATTTATTTGCAGTGCTTACTGAAATATTTCTGTTGCATTTGCGATTCCTTAGGTAATAAATAAAACCAAGAACCTTTTTATTTATAACCGTGAATGAACATTCATAGTAAAAATTATATTTGTGTTCACTACTAAAATTATAGTACCTTATATCTTAAATATTGTTGATGATAAATGCTATTTTCTGTTTACAGACAAGTCATATAGATTCGAATCAAATAGTTAGTCCCCGATCGTTAATGAATTTCCCCTTTCTTCAGAATGAGCGGTTATAGTAATTGGTTGTAGATAAAAAATGCTATTTTTTCCCTCCATTATTTCTTTAATAATTATTGTTTTTGACATATATAACTTTTTTTTCCATAATTTTCTTGTGTAACGTTTTTTTCACATTCAAAAATGTAACATTTTGCCATGCTCTAGATTTGCTGGTGTTGTTTGGAACAAAGATTCGACGACAGTTTCCTGATTAAATGGTTAATGGAGAATATTTTAGGCTATATAACATTAGAAGCTATATTTGTTGAATAAAAAAAAATACACGTTTTTCTTATGTTTTTTAAGTGTTGCGGCTTTTTGTTTACACGTTCTAGCTTTGTTGGTATTGCTCGAATAGAAAATTTGACTTATGTTTTCTTATCATACGCCTAAGTCTCGTCATAAATTAAAATTATCATTTCTGAATAAGTAAATTGATAGAAAAAAAATAAAAATAGAAACTAATAAATAAAAGCTATATCACTTGAGGAACGCATGATGATATAGAAGGATCAATACAATTAAGATTGATGAACTAATTGCCACTTCTATCGGAGTTATTTTATTAGAAAACTTTGCATAGTTTAGAACTGAAAATGAATGTTTAGCATTCGAAACTAGTTTTCTAATAAAACGATTCCAATAGAAGCGGAAAATAATTCATTAATCCTAAAAACTATACAGGGTGTTCAGCATAAGACTGCAGTATCTTCGGGAGGCAATTTAAGAAACTTTTAAGATAATTTAATTAAAATTTGCATACTTAATTTACAATTATTGTTCAAAATGCAAATTAATGCTATTAACAAGATATATAGGTAATTGTACTTAAATTACTTTCATATTAATAAAACATATTAAAACTATTTAACATTTTTGAGCATTCTCTCAGTATTTCCCAAAATGCCGATGTTGCATCTCCCTGTTTTTTGTAATTAATAAGCGATTTCAGTATCAATTTTAAAAATTATTACTATTCATGGTATACCATTCGACAGATGTTTGTTTGTAGAAGTTTTTTTGTAGTAGTACACGTTTCTAACATATTTAATATTTTTGAGAAAAATGCAGTCAAAGTTTTGGAACAAAATTTGAAACTTGCTATTTCTTAGGTTTGGATCACAAAGTTAAATACACGATGCAGCTACTTTGAAGTTTAGAAAAGCTTATTTTAAAGGAAATTTAATCTTCTTTTTGATGGGCATATTAAAATTTAGACAATTATTTATCAAAAAGTAGAAATTTCGAGAAAAAAAATAAAATTAAAAATATGTACAAAATGGTTGAGTCGAGCAATAGTTTATAAGGAATTTTGTGTTGCAAATGATGCCCAGAATCGCCCACGAAAGTTACTGCAATCTTATGCTAAACACCCTGTATATACATTCTATACACAAACTAAATCAGTTTATAGATATAGCTGTCAACTGCCCTTCTTTTTTAGTTATTGTGAATATAAAAGTAAGTTGTTAGACATACATGATATTAAAAAGGTTTGAAAAATATGGCTTGGCCATGAAACGTTACCACCAAAAAAAAAAAAAAGAATTTTTTCTAATATAGTTTTATAAGGAGATATTATTTTATTTATTTTTTCTTTTTAAATATTTTGTTATAATTGTACTAACTAAATAATATTTAATATATGGTTGATTTTTTAAAACTTTAATAAATTTTGAAAATGAGATATCGGTATCAAGAATCCGAAATCGATTTTTTAGTACGGTTATGGGTGTAGAGGCTCGAAAAATCATTACAGGCACTCTTCACTAGAGAGTGTAGAAAATAATATTTGATTTTACATAATAACAATTAATATTATAATATTAGTGAGCCAATCATAGAAAACAGATAGTAGACCTTTGAAACCATAATACAGAGCTCCTTTGAGTGTAACATTTTGAAATAAGTTGAGAATGTGGTAACACAAGTATATAGGTACAATTTTAATTTTTTATTTTAATCAGGTTGTATTGTGATTTGAATAGTGTTTGTGTATATGAAATATTGATTTTACGTCTTTCCTGAGGATGAGAAAGTTAATTCCCGAAAAATGTAGTGAAAATAAATATATTTTAAAAAAGGAGTATATGCTACAGTTAAGTGATATAATTGAACATCCTTTGACTTTGCATAAACTAATATACAATGTTTCATTATGACAAGCTTCTTACTACATTTAGAGTTTTCCGAAATATTCCTGAAGAGCGAAAAGCAGGAGATGATCACTAAATCTCTACATGTAGAGAGCCGAGGTAGGGCAGACTTGAGCCATATGAGGTGTCCTGTGGGCCGATATAGGAGAAGATACAGCCCTATAGCCATATATCTACCAAGGGTCGCCCATCACGGGCCAATAAGGTACTTCGGAGGAAAAATGCCTGCGATATTTCGACAGAGGAACTCATAAACTAGAGATGGACACATGTACCCACCGTCGTAAAAGTTTTTATCTCCCATAAAAATGATAAGGCTCGGGGATTGCAGAGCCGGCTGGATCGGATTTTTAATTTAAAAGAGATCCTGCCCAGCGATTTGAGGCTTAGAGGGGGGGGGGAGGTACGATATATTGCTTGGAGTCATATATATAACATCATCATCATATATAATATCTAACAAACTCCAAAAAAAAGTCTGTAAAATTGTTCCAAAAATAAAATCACAACATCATTCGTATTTATATATTTGATTTATAACCTTTTTTTATGATTACTGTCCGCGAACATCTTTATGACGTCTTCAGTATTTCTAGTTAAGGAACAGGGAGTGATATATTTAATGTGTTCAATAGAAAGTTCAAATTACAAATAATCTCATTATAATCATTTTCTGATCTAACACGAACAATTAAATTGCTCCTATAAATGAATCTTCCAATTCTATTTGACTGAGTCAGATATTTTAGGTTGAGAAGATGGATAAGAGAATAAATAGATCGATTGATTAAAGCTTAATTTGTATGGAATTTATGTTTAAATGAAGTATTGGCAGTTATTCTGGCATTTATTGATTATAAAGAAACTGCTCGTCGTTACAGCCTACTTTAACATTTACTAGACAAACGTTTAAAGCTCCCAATTAATTACGAATGACTTATTTACATGACTGTGATTAAACCTTTTTGGACGGACGAAGTTGAGCTTTGGGGCCCCACTAAACCATCTAAATCATTTCTTATTCAATTCATACAATCCAAAATCCTTCAAAAAATCCTAAATGCTGCTTACTTTGTCATCTGTAAACTTATCCATATGTTGCTGAGTTAGCCCAAATCAGATACATATCCTTTCATAGTAAGCTCCGTAACCACTCAAATCCAATATTTTCTTCATTCGCTTCCCGCTCTATTCCCGATAATCCTCCGAGGCGTCTGAAAAGAAGATCTTATAGTGTAGAATTTGTATTGAAGTATATTTATAAACAGAAACATTTATTCATAGCACTTTCCTTTAATTTCACATATAACTTATAATTTCTATAGTTTTTAGTTGGATTGTATTGATTGGTGTTTTAGTGATACATTTTCTTATTCCCTATTCCCTAATTTAAGAAAGATCGCTATATCGGAATAAAAAAAAGTCGATACAAAAATATCGGATTGTCGTAAGAAAATATTGCTAATTCCAATTAATAAGAACTTTCAGAAAAAAAAATGAAAATGTTGGTAATTTAATATATTTAAGCATGCGACAATTGTCAGTTATTCTTTTTTTAATCTATAATATTATATGAGTTTCTCTAATTTAAGAGACTATTTAAGCATCTTGTATTTTTTCCATGATGGAAAATTAAATACCAGCCAAGAAAGTTGGCTACCGTGATAATAGCGCTTTTACTGTAATAAGAGTTTCCAGGAACAATTTCAAATATTTATAACAGCAATTGCCCTTGTGGAACCCGTTCAACTGGGGCTGGCGGCTACTTTATTCTTATTAACAGCTTCTTATCTTGGTCTTCAACTTTTTATTATTAGTGCTTTTTTTCTTTTAATATATATATTTTTATTTTTTGTACCATTGTTATTATATTTTTGTATAGAATCACGTTATTTTGGCCTAGCTTACAGTTTTATCGAAATGAAGAAAGTGATAAAAGATGTTTTACCATTTACAGTGATATTTAGTGAATTAAGCTATAACGTTTTTAAAATATTAACTTACAAGGGGAGGACACACTCAGTCTCTCACGGATCTTGTTAGCAATTTTTTTGGAGGTTCCTGGTCAAAAAATATTAGACACGTAGACACAAGAATTGATGTCAGATTCTAATTCAGCACCCTCAAAAACATTAAAAAACGGTTATTCAACAAAATCAAAAAATATCATTTTTTTCACCCTCTTCCAGGACAAATGAAATTTTAAAACCGATTATTGGTTACATACCTTTAAATCGTCATTACTTTGTCATGCAATTCACTGGTTGGTATCGCTGGAAAGAGGAGGGTATCAGCTTTTTTTTGATGTATATAAATGTAAAATTCGATGAACAAAAACCTATTAAAAAAATTGGAAAATCCGAAAAACATTTTGATTTTTAACTTGAGTTTGAAACCAGATAGGATGATGAAACCAAATACATTTCAAGCGTATTACCACCCTATATTTTGCGTAAAAAAATAAAGTTGATCCGTTAAACCGTCTAAGCGTAATTCATGTTTTTATCAATTTAAACAAAAGTTGCCTACCATTTGGTCAGGCAAATTTTGAAGCTTACAAACTTTTATTTTTCTATTTGGATGAAATTTCGTATTTAAGGGTTCTTTTGAATGCTGAATTCGAATCCGATATCGGTTCTTGTGAAAAAATTATATTAAATATACTTCACTTGAAAATTTTTAGCTTTTACACTGTAAAATGTGATAGAAAATTCTTTTAGCCCTAGAATCCCATCTCAGCACCTTCAAAACTCAGGAAACGTATGTATATATATATATAGATATCATTAAAAATAAAAAAAAAATATATATGTATATATATTTGTGTGAAAAAATCTATAGAGGTTGTTTGCTTGAAAAACTAATCATTTTTTAAAAATTTAATTAACCTAAACCAAAATCTATGGGGCGACTGTATTTTTCCTTTAATTCACAATCAAAACTGAAAATCTTGGTGCAAGAATGATGTCGATATCATTTTTTGAACTCGAGATAAAAAATAAATTAGTTTAATGCTATTTTATTTTTTTTTCTCGGCTTCTAGGGCCCATTGGTCGGAACGGCAAAATACGTGTCTAATATTTTTTGACCAGGAACCTCCAAAAAAATTACCAACAAGATCCGTGAGAGACTGAGTGTGTCCTCCCCTTGTTAGTGTAAATAAAATTTATTCAATTTAAGCTAATAAAATATTTTTATAAATCAATAACAATATCTGTTTTACTCAGAAAAAAAGAAATTGTAAACATTTATAATATACTGCTTCTAGTTGGGAAAATGTCAAAATTTCGATCTGAGCAATACCGATAGAGCGAAAAAAGCCGAAACACTTCAACATTTAGTTAAAACGTTATATTATTTATTAAATCATTATAAATCCTAGTGGTTGTAGGTCCTTGCGACAGTTGTTTTATAAAAAAAAATATTCATCATTACATTTTTGTTTCGAAAACGGACGGCAAATTTTCGATTCGAGCATCAGCAACGGAGCTAGAGTGTGTTAAAGTGTTTTGATTATTACAAAATATTCTAGATCATTTACATCTTTTAGTTGTTATATTTTAATACCATAAAAATTAAATTAAAACATTAATTTCTGGAAAACTGTTTTTTTTTTTTTTCTTCTTCCCCCTCCTCCCCAAAACAGCTTGAACAAATACTTTTTGTAATTTTAAAACAATAGAATGGAATAAATATAAATTGTGAAATAGAATTAACAATTGGCATAATAAATAAGATTTTTTTTAACTGTCTCTTTTCAAAAAATACAAGAGAAAAGTACATCGAATATAACCACTTCAATATTACAGCAGGATCCGTACAGGCTCGTCATACCAATGCTCTTTGGTAGTTTCAGCAGAGGTTTCATACAGTTATTGATTGGAATTCTTTTGGATGGTATGATGTCATTTGGGTGTCTCTGCGATCCAGAAAATGTTTACGCCGTATATTTAGTGTTTGTTCTGTACAATGGTTTCCAGAACCGAAAAAAATAGCAAAGCTACAGTAAGTAGAATTAAAAGAGAAATAGCCCATTCATTGATTCTCAGAACTGAATGCCAATCATTCCTGCCGATAATTACAAATTATTTGCCCTTTATTATTGCCTAATTATTTTCACTCGATTCCCAATAACTCTCAGAGGCATCTGAAAATTAGGGCTTGCCTCCGCCATTATTTTATCAATAAACTCTACTATTATAGTTATTTGAATAAACAATAACTAACAATAATAACTTGTAACCTTATAATTTATATTAACTATAAAATATAATTTAATAACTATAAAATCGTTTTAATGTTTTATTTATTGTTGAAGTTTTCCTTTTAATAATAAATCCTCTGTGTGCCTGGCTAATGCAATAATAATAATAATAATGTCTTTATTGAACAAAATAATATACACATACATATACTCATATATACTAGGAAAACTAGAACAATAAAGACTACTCTTGGCATTTGCTTTTAGAGGAATCGGACCTTTATGACTAAATTTTTAATTATTCGATAATATAAATCGCTAAAAACAAAATTAATATATTTTTTGTTAGATCCATAAAATCAAAAACTATTAAAACAAAACCAAAATTGTAAAGTAATATTTTACTTATCACCATTTTGATATTTAATTATAATTAAATTCTTGAACTAAACTTAAACAATACTTCCATCCCTCTTGAAAATGCTTGGTAAATATAACCAAAGTTTATTATTTAAAATATTCAGTGCCCCAGCTTCATTAAGGTATTCTCAGAAATTTTACTCTGAATTCCCTTCAAAATAAGACATACCTTAAGTAAAAGAACATAATACATATTACAAGAGTCTGGTTATTATAATATTACAAAATTCTTGCCAACAAATGTTTAATAAGCATACAGGGCAGCTTTTTTAAGAGAAAAAAACAACGAAATGTATTTATGAAAATTTGTGATAATTAATTAATTGATTAAAAAAAGATCCTTCTTAATAATTTATAATGTTTCAAAGTTAGCTTGGTTAATATTTTAAAACAACCTTCTCTGTATAACATATAGAACTCCTTTATCAACCAAAACTTTCCTCTACGATCTTTATGTATCTGTATGTTCTTTCTTTATGTTTCACTTATACTTTATCCTTTATTATATATCTATATATATATATATATATATATATATATATATATACTAACTATATCTAACTTATCTAGAAATATATTATACTTCTTCTTTTGGTATTTTTAACACTACCTTGGACATTTGATAGGAGAATGACATAAGGTTTCCACATCAAGGCAAAACATACAGAGTTACAACTTAAAACACAAAATTAGCACTTATAATCACTTACTGAAACCTATTCGAACTCTAAGATATACAGAACAGCTAAAAAAAACTTATATTATCAAACTTCCTACCGTAGCCAGTATTTCTTGGCATCCTTTCTTTTTCAAACCGTCAAATCCCATCATCCACCTTACATTTCCGAACTCCAACTCAAATCTCCAGTTCTTAACCGCCAAACCCTCTCGTCAATCAGATTTGTATACTCCTGCTCATTGCTCAGCCACTTTCGACAGATCTTTCGTAATCCGATCCTCTTCTCTCTGGAACTCCATCCCGCTCAACATTCGTCATTCAATTAACCTTTCTACTTTCAGATGCCACTTCTTTAACCACCTACTATCCACCCAGATCCTGTCCTCCAAAAACTGTCAACAGCCAATTTTAAGTTGTTATAAAAAACTATAATTATAAACAGTTTATATTCAAGAAATTTTTTTGTTTTGTAAAAAAAAGTTTAAATTTTCTGTTGCTTTTTATTAATATATATTTTCTGCTTCATTTTTAGCATTGGTAATTTTAGCATGTAAATTTTTATATTTAAAAAAAAAATGACTGTTACGAAGTTTTTTTTTGTGCTATATTTATTTTGTTGTTGAACATTGAATGTCAAATTGTGATTGATAAGTATACTGTGTATGTAGCAACCCATTTAAAAAATGGGCAGTACCACTTAAAGCAGGGCGCACACTAAGACAGGCATGCCATGCCGGGAAAATGGCGGGACGTTTATTTTCGCTTTCAGTTGTATATATAGGAAAGGTGCACACTACGCCAGGCAACGGACAGGCAGGCACTTCTGAGAAAAGTCGGGGCCGTACCGATACCGCTTTTGGAGCGAAAACTTCCTGTGCCTGGCTCTCCCACCACGTCCTCCTCGAAGCTGCGCATGCTCTCTCCCATCCACCCTTTGAGCTAGGGACTAGAAACCTGTGAAAACTATGGAGTGATAGAGAGACGTGACGTGCATCCCGTCCTGTCTTAGTGTGCGGAAGAGGCACAGGCATTGGCTATAAACGTCCTGTCATGCTGTGTGCGCTCTGCTGTTACTCTCTCTATTATCTGTTAATTTGTTATGAAAATATTATTTTATTTTAAGGCTTTGAAAGCCTTTGATTGTACATTATTTTTTTTATTCTTAAGGGACCTAAGGTCCCAGAAGAAATAAAAAACTAAGAAAAAAAAACTCCAATTTTTTTAGGGAAAAACATTCATGACTATCTGGAAAGCACAGTGGTACATAAGCAACATATTTCTACACACTTTCCTTCGTATGCCAACTGTTACTGAACAAACACGGACTCTACCAACAATTTGACCAAAAATTACAAGGACATCCAAACAAATTCATAAATGAAATTACCACTACCTTGATCCAAGACAACATTTATTTCTCTGGATTCTGCTGAGCTAATTTAGAAAAAAAATTCAAGGTAGGAGTAGGTTTCAAAGGGTTCACCCTCATATCTTTATGCTTGGTAATTTACTATTTCATAGAATTCACTGATTATTAATCCCTCCGATTAACATTTGTATAAAAATTCAATAAGAAACATACTTTCTCCGTTTTATAAATTATCGTTCTGCGATCTTATGTTGCTGATTATATATGTATTGGGTTGTTTCACATGAAATGTCCGATTTTATAATATTTGAAATACATAGAGGATTTTGCGAGTCTCTGTTGTTTACTTCCAAAGTTCACATATCATAATCAAGCAGTTACTAATCCTCTACTTTTCTTATATAAACATTAGCTGCCCAATCAATTACACACTGTTTAGTATACCTTCAAATATGAACATGGAAACACGCGATTTTCGTGTAATATTTTTTTATGAGTTTAAACTAGGTCGTTCGGAAGCTGAGGCTGCTAGAAACATCTGTAAGGCGTTTGGGGAAGGGAGTGTAAATGAACGAACCATTCGCCGTTGGTTTGCTAAGTTTTCGACTGGGGATACCAACTTGGAAAACCAGCCCCGAGGAAGACCTCCAACTGTAATTAGAGAGGTGAGACCATTACCTCTACAACCTACTGCAATGAAATTGGCCAAATGCACGAAAAATTATTGAAAAAACAACCTGGATTGGTAAATCGGAAGGGCCCTATACCCTACACGACAACGCTAGACCCCACGTTTCAAAACTTACCATGCATAAATTGAAAGAGCTGGGGTACGAAGTTCTTCCGCACCCACCATATTCTCCCGACTTGTCTCCAACAGATTATCACCTTTTCAGCAATTTAGACTACTTCTGCAGAAGAAAAATTTTTGCAAATGATGCTGAAATCAAAAGTGCGTTTTCAGATTTTGTTTCACTTCAAAGCTCAGAGTTTTTCAAATCCGGGATAAAGAAGTTGTTTCATGTTGGGAAAAATGTGTAGAAAAAGAAGGTAAATACTTCGAATAAAATTATATTGTTTTCATATTGTATTTTTACTAAAATCCCTTTACCTTGAAAACGGACATTTCATGTGAAACAACCCAATATATATATATATATATATATATATATATATATATATATATATATATATATATATATATATTGTGAATTAGTGTTTTAGATGTTTAATTGTTTAAAGGTTAAATATTTTCGTTAGCAAGCATAAAAATCACTCTTATCTATATCTATTATACCTAACTAGGTGATTAGTTTACCCTATACTAGACTATACTCAAATATTCTGAACCATTTCAGGACTCCCTCTTGGGCCGAAATAGGGTCGTTAGGATCTATAATTTATTCCTGGCCAATCACATTATCCTTTCAGATATAAATAGACTTGGCTAACTGAGAATAAGCTACAACTGAACAACTGTAGAGCTGTAGAGGGGGCGAGTCCATTGTGCCTAATGACACTGCTTCAAGTCGCCTTCGTTAAATAATCAAGTCGTTAGGGATCACCTATAATTTATTCCTGGCCCCCAATCACATTATCCTTTCAGATATAAATAGACTTGGCTAACTGAGAATAAGCTACAAATGAACAACTGTAGAGCTGTAGGGGGGGGGCGAGTCCATTGTGCCTAAATAATCAACTACCTTCCAATTAGCCCTTTTCCTTCGCCCACCTTCTTCGGACCCCTTTTCATGGTGTTTTAGAAGAAGTTTATATATATATATATATATATATATATATATATATATATATATATATATATATATATATATTGGTTTATATATGGCGCTATTGGTTTATTTAATAATTTACTTCTATAAATATATATCTTGGCCATAGCGACAGAAATAATAATGTCTTCAACCGTCAAATTTTCAAGAAAAAATTTTCATATTTTTTATTTATAAAAATAATTTTCACCATCCGAAATCCAATAACGGGTTCTCTTTGCAGTTCTACTCACTTGTATAATTCTCCTCGCAGACTAAAGAGACAGTGGCCTACAAATTCGACATGATACTAAATTCTGGCAATGGCCAGCTTCTCTCATGGCCTGAGTGGCAGTACTATAGCGCTTTCACTCAGCCTCCACTGGTTTTTTTTTTTTTTTTTTTTTTTTCTCTTAATACACCAGTGATGTTGAATGGTCTATGGTCTATAGTCCAAGTCTGGTTGGAGGATTCCTAGCAGAGTGTATATTGTAAATAAAGTGGGGCTTTATTTTTTATATTTTAATTTAATACTATTTTTGTTTTTTCTGTTTTTTTCCATTCATAAATTGTATAGTTTGAGACTTTTGTTTTTACTTAATTGTATTATTTTATATTATGAGGCTGTTTATTTGTGTATTTTTTTTCTGTTCCTTTAATTGGTTTCATATTGTACATATTGTGTGAATGGACCCATAAAGCCATCCACATTACTTATTGACATCTTCAATCCATTTTTTAATACTTTCTTAATAAAATATAAAAAAATAAATAATCTATTATATATTTGTCAAATACCACTCACTCACTTAACACGAAATCTCAGAAACCACCGAACGGATTGGAATGAAATTCGATATGTAGATTCCTCTAAGGCCGTAGGTGCTCGCTAAGAAAGGAATTTTAAAAAATCGGCCTGGATCGCGGCTAATTTGCGAAAAATGCGATTTCAATTTTTATTGGGTGAATAATAAAAGATTAATTATCATATGGTATTTGGATATAAGCTAAGTTAAAAAATAGGTAAGATCTTTAAGCCGCAAACTTTGACCATCGTTTAAGTTCCTTATAGTTGTAAAAAAACAAAAATACGATCGATGTCGAAACCTTATAATATTGGTACTTTCTGTAAACTCATGGTAGCTGCAGAGGTTACTTACAACTTACAAGTTTGAGTTGTTTCGTGAAGAGAAGCTATTAAAAGACTTATGTTAAAGAGGAGATTAAAAGACTTATGTTCTCTGGTGATGACATGTAAGGCCAGTTCGATGTAGGGACAAAAAACAGATAAGAATCAATAGTTCTACTAAGTGTATGATTCTCTTTAGTATCGTATCATGTTCTACCATGGAGAAGAAAGGTACAGTATTAACATCCCTCAGCGTGACCCAAACTCCAATACATTACTTAAGAAAACTGTGTCTGCAGCTGATTTTTACGCCTAAATATTAGTGGAGCGAAGAGCCTTATTTACTTTAATTTAGCTTTATTTACTAATTAAGAAAAGCTGATGGTCTGGTATCAGAGCTGGGTAAGATGGTAGTTCTGCCTCGAAGCTTCACTGGAGAACTATCAAAATAATATAAAATTAACTTTTGCAAATTGTCAAATTTACTTGTTGAAATTATTCTAAGAATGGAATTCTTTAGGTTTATTTAAGTAATAATAATTATCAACGTTAAGCTTAACTTTTACTAATTTAAGTTGTCCTTAATCCTAATGATATTAAACCGTAGCGGAGCAGGGTGCTTTCAGCTAGTATTTAATATTTTCTAGAATATAAGAAGAAGAAAATTGCCGAGCTCCATTGATTAAAAAATAAACCTTTAATTATTTCGTACAACGTGATTGGGTACGTAAATGGCTAATTTCGTTCTCAGTGTATGAGCTTTGTGTTGACTGTAAGTGCTTCTTATTAGTGTAAAGAACAATATGTCAGTTGGATAGCCTGTCATTCTTTGATCTAGCATTAGGAGTAGGAGTGACAGACGTATCGAAGCCGAAAGAGGGTGGAAGGATCAATCCAAGGACACTAAGCCCGGAAGGATTTAGATAGGATTCGGTGCTGTCCAAGGAGCAGGATCAGGACCTTATATAGTGCCCCACTTGCAAATAGCATATCCTGCCTCCTGGCACTAAATCAGGGGCAACTGATAGCACCATCACTGATATATTCAATCATCTTGAGGGTATCGTAGTCAACCCTATTTTTCTAACTGCATCATTGATGTATATTTTTAACTTTGTTTCATTTATAGAACTATATTTATAGAAATATTTATCAGGCCGTTTCAAAAAATCTAGATTGAATTGTTATTATAATTGAAATGGTTCGCGAAATTGTAATTCTACTTCTTATTATTGTATACTCTTTAATGCTCTTTTAATCTTTAATTTTCGTGTACACAGCTGTATGGTCGTTACATTTTAGTTCGTATATGCCACTTTTTCAGAAAGGTGTAAATTTTTATATGTTTCAGAACTGATAATGAAGGTTTAACATTTGAAACTAGTTTTAAAATAATATAATTTCAATAGAAGTGACAATTAATTTATCAATGCTAGTCGAAATATATTTGTAACACTGAGAGTCTATTTATACTATATACGTACTACATACTGTCTGTATGTATAAAATATTAGTTGGAATTTCTAATTAAAAAAAACAACATAAAAGTCTGCTAAGGGGAAATATTTCACAAAAAGATCATATTGCATATGAAAGACGTTTAATATACGTACTCACGTAAATCGTGCCTTTCGCGAGCGAGATTATAGAATAGAAAGTTTATAACAAACAGTAATGCAATCTATCATTTTTTGAATTATTGAGTAAAAAAGAGTGATTCAGTAAAACGAAAATGTGTATCTAATTAAATATTAGTAAAATTTAGTATCAGTTGAACTTGAAAAAATATAAAATAAATTGAATTAAAGGTTAATAAAAGCAAAACAAGGAAAATCATCAAAACATTTTTTGTTCCTAATACTTTACTTATTTGAATATAAGAGGATCATAAGCATCGATTACCAATTAAAAACCTTCGAGTGGTGAAACTGATCCTGGAAGCAATATTAGATTTTTTTTAATTACTTATTTTTTTAAGAAACAGCTTCAAAAGGTAATGAGCTATCTAGATGTTACATTTTGTTGTTGTTTTTTTCAACCTATAACGGTATCCACAAACTTGGTTATATGAGGAAATACGGATAAACAGATTGACTTTGATTTACAGAATACGTTATATTGAACATTGTCTTGCAATTCAGGAGAAAGAAAAACAAAAAACAAATTCAAATTAAAAATGAAAAGTGTCTACGTTTCGACCTGCCTTGGAGGTCTTCTTCACGAATTTAAATAACGAAAACTAGATCCCACTTGATAAAAAAAATATTCAAATGGCAAATGAATATCATATAATTGCAGTATGCAAATGGTAATTAAATGTTTAAGTGCGGCATAGCTAAAAATTCAGTCGTTATTATTATAGTGTAACAACAAAATAATTGGAATATAAAAAATAATAAACCAATTGAAAAAACAGTTATATTTCAAAAAAGAGCAAAACTATGGCAATCCATTTTTTTTAAATTCAGATTTGAACGTGTTTTTTCACTTCTGACAATGTTTTTTTGTTTTCCTTTTTTCCTCCACATAGTAGCCCTATGAAGAGGCAATTTATTTAAAACTTGTGTCATTGCCTAGGCATATTACACGTTTGGTTATGTTACAATTTTTATAGTACAACTCATTGTATAGTTTTATAAGTACATAGGTATAAACAGTAGTAAATAAAAAAATAATAATAATACGATATAAATTTTAAAAAATAAATAAAAGAAAATAGAAAAAATAAAATAAAGAAATATAAGAAGGGAGAATACATGGAGAATCATAGATGAAGCGGCACACATCGAACCATAGATGTATGCCTTCCAAAACAACAACATGATTTATATTTATTTTTATTTCAATTTATCAAAATTAATTGAATGAATTAATTCTTTGAATGGTACGTAATATTTATTAAAAATTGTAGTGGGAGATTCCGGCCAAGTTCCTCCATCTAATGTTACGAATTAATGGAAATCGCTCGAGGTTTGTTGTAGGTGTAGTGTCTATTACTGCTTGGTTAACAATGTGGTCTGCTAGTTTATTTCCTAAAATACCAGAGTGAGTTTTGACCCAATTCAGTTTAATTGTAATGTGTCTTTCGTGTCTTTCAATGAGTTTGATAATGTGACAGTGTCTTGTGTGTTTTATCAAAGTGTTAGTTTAAAGTTGCTTATAACAGTAACTAGACCTATCGTATCCAATCTTTACAATCAGAAATCCTTCAAAAAATACCAGAGTGATTCTTTGTAACAATTCTTCTCACTTTGTCGCAAAGAAACTTTTCTATAAAGATCTTACTCCACAAATTTTGCCGAATTAGCCAAAACTAGATAGATACGCCTTTTAGTTAGTTACTGTCACATTACTGTAATCATTTCCCCGCACATTTCTAGATGTATGTATGTTCTACGTGTATATATATATATATATATATATATATATATATATATATATATATATATATATATATATATGTTCTATACAGTTGTAAATATCAACTAAAAGATGGAAAGAAGTTACTTAATTTTTTTTTCCCTATGTGATCCTTATGTGGAATCACATGTCTGGCTAGTGTATGACGTCAGTAGAATAACTGTTCCCTTCCACAAATATAACTGCAACCTTAAAAATAATCATATATAATAAAAATATATATTTCTTTAAATCAAGGCATACAAAATAGAAATAAATATTTTAAGAAAAATATTTTATTTGAGATGACCGATTAAATTATCTGTTAACGGTTTTCACATATCACTAATAACTTATCTTGAAAAAAACTGAATATTCATCAGTTGATTGATTTTAGGTTTTGAAGAGCTTTCACATTAGAAAATCACCACCTCATATATCACCCAATATATCATCATGCATATATGTAAATTTATGAAAATAAAGGGACACTAATTCCGAATAATCCGTGTTTTATAAATCGATTGTCTAAGAATATTATAATAACGTTATTACTAAGCGATGATTATAGTTTTTCGGATAATGGTTTTTGTTTTTTTTTTACACGAGGATCGTCAAACTAGCTCAATCAATACTTTTCTTCAAACCATTAACTTATTGCAGAGTGTATTAAAGTTAAAGCATCTAAATAAATGTTCTATATTAGGTCTTGAGCTCAACTGTTTTTCATTTAACATTAAGAATCATTGATAATCGAATGAAAAGATGTTAAGAAACTATTTTATTTTTTATTTTTTTTTTTTAACTTACTCGTTAAGAGTTTTAACTAAAATACTTTTTCGTGTTATAATTAATTTTAAAGTATTTTATACATTTTTTTGATCCGTTTTCGTAATTTGAAATGAAAATAAATTCCACAGTATTGTTTAAAACACATTTAGTTAATATTCTTTATTCAAGAGAGATTTAGCTTTGCCATCATGGTACCTATGTGATAAAACCTAAATAACACTCTGAACCTAATCAGGGATCTGTGTTTATTTATTATAACCTATCTCAAGTGAGTTAATTAAAAAAACAACATCATTTATTATGTTTTATATTATTATTTACTGAACCTTTGTTCTGTGTTACTGTGTTATGTCCGTCCGGGTCCAAAGAGATGGTAACCAAAACCTACTTGTTTTGAAAAGAAACTTAAAACTGTACAGACAGAATCATACAAACTTGCTACCAAGGAGTCTTTCACTATGGCTCAAGCTAATCATTTATAAAAGCGTTTTGAGGCCGGCATTACTCTATTGAGCACCGATGTTCCTGCATTTGTCAAAGACTATGACCAAACGGTTGGAATCATTCCAAAATGGAGTTATTAGAAAAAAAGTAAAGGGAACGACATTCGAAAAGAAAAAGTCAAAATTAATAAACGAAGAGCTTCAATTACTGTCAATAAAAGTAATCATAAGTCTAAAACATTTAAATTTTCAATCAAAATTACCACTGTCTGGGAATAACTTGTTCAATAAAATTATAGAATGTTCAGTTCCTCAACGTTGGCAGAAATATGTAACCATGGCGTGAATAAATTTAAGTTTTTAGTTTTAGTTTAAGTTGTTAGGTTAGGCAGGCTCAAAGAAAAGATGAACCCCCATCATCTAATAATAATAAATAAATAAAATCAAAAAATTTTCAAATCTAAATTTATCACTTATAAATTCCTTAAAATGTAACTTAGTTACAGTACAAGGAGAACAAGTAAAATATTAAGCATAACAAAACAAAAAAATAAGGGGCTTAAAAAAAAAATATATCTAAAAGAATTGAGTAGATGAGTGACCTGCAACTGGTATAAATTTGATTGGGGGTACAATTATAAGCAATGTATGACATATAAAATCACTGCACTAGAGATAATTTCCTAAGTCTAGTAACTGCTAACTTAAACTAACAAAACCTTAATCTGAATTTATCCTAATGAGAGTAATAAAGTGGTGTGGGCCCAGCGTCGTTGGTGGAAGGCCATGGTATCGCAGCGATGAGGTGTCATTAGGAAATGACGTTTACAAGTTCACAGGTAGGCCAGGCATGACGTATAAAGCCTGAATGAGAAGAACTAGGCTAGATTTTTCCGGCCCTTTATATTGTCCCGACCCAAAAAGGTCTCACCGACACGGCTACTGATTTATAGGCCGTTTGAGGTTGGAAAGTAATTTGAGATTCAAGTATTTACATAGAATATTATAAAGTGAGGGACTGGAACAAAAAACTCTTCTTTGCGTACGGCCGAACTGCTGTATATTACCAAGAAGGGTTTTGGATTCCCGAATCTTTTTTCAAATGCTTTGAACAGTTAGCCTACTGCGTATCAAGATAAATATGTCGTCTTGTCAATTTTTAAATGTATTAGTTAATTACAGTCAGGATTAATCAATTATTTTCCAGTTTTATTGATAGTTGTGATTCATCAACCCTGATTTTATTGATCCTTCTATACCATCCATCATACGTACCTCAAGTGATTAGTTAATTCAATGGACATATAGGAAGGTTTTAATATATTTTAGAAGTCCTTTTCATGTTGTCTCCTTAAAACTGACGATAGTTGTTCAACATTCGTAACATAATTAATTGATAAGCCTCACTAAGCTGATGATGAGTGAGCCAAGAAGTCAGGTAGATCCAAGGTGACTTGTCCGAATCAAGACCACTAGGGGCCTGAGACAAGGGGATGGACTTTCCTGCATGCTGTTCAACTTTGCTCTCGAGAAGGTGATTAAGGACTCAGGAATACATGTGACCGGTACAATTCTGACCAAATTCATTCAAGTTCTTGCCTATGTGGACGATATTGATATAGTGGGAAGGTCAGAAAGAGATTTGGAGCATGCATTTCTAGCTTAAGAGCAAGCTGGACGAAGCATGGGGCTCCAAGTAAACCAGTCCAAGGCTAAGTACATGGTGGCTAACCCTCCAAGACCACCGGCACCTCATATCACTTTTTGTGACTACACTTTTGAGAGTGTTTTTTGTTTTCAGTATCTTGGTTCACTGATTAAATCGGACAACACAACCAGCCCAGAAGTACAGAAAAGAATATTAGCAACCAATAAGTGTAATTTTGGATTGTCCAACACATTGAGAAATCGTCTATTATCGAGAAAGACCAAGGCTATGGTGTACAAAAAACTTATTAGACCTGTCTTAACTTATGTCTCAGAAACCGGGCCTTAGTCAAAGTCTGATGCTAACAATTAAGTTCTCTTTGAAAGGAAAGTGTAAAGAAGAATGTTTGGAGCGGTAAGACGAGTGACCAGTTTAGGCTTAGCCATAATGCAGAACTGTACTAGAATTATCAGGAGCCTAATGTGGAAATAGGAATTTTCAGGCTAAGACGGGCTGGGCATGTGGCTAGGATGGACGACTACTCAGAAGAAGCTTCTCTTTGGATATGAGGATGACAGAAGGAGGCGTGGAAGATCGCGATTGAGATGGGCGGATAAGGTCGAAAGGAATTCAGGTGTTCTCGTTAGATCAAGAGCTTGGCGGACCGTGGCACAAAACAGGAGTGGAGATGGCGGCTAAGACCCGTGCTGGGTTGTAGAGCCCGTGAAAATAATAATAATAAATTAGTTAATAGGAATAATTTCCAATAGAAGTGACAAATAATTAATCAATCCTGCTTGTATTGATCTTTCTATAACATGATAGTACCTCAAGTTTAAGACAGTAGTCTTTACGGTCAAGTGACCATGAATGATGAACTCCGTGCTAGTCATTATATCTTATATTGGAAAAATTATATATTTAACTTAGGAAGGTTCAGGAAATTAACTGTCTTTGGCCTAAGTGTTTACCTAGAGTTTTATAAGGTAAGGTACTGGTACAAAAAAACTTCTTTGTATACTGCTGTCTATTTTCGAGTAGATTCAATATCAATATTAATATGATATTCTCCATATACCCAATACTGAAACATGTAAAAACAAATCACTGATTTTTTCTACTATTTAAAACCTATATTTACATTATTATTGTTTAAGGAAGTGCATGGCATTAAATTAACCAAGCAATGGTTATATAACATGTTTAATTCATATCTTAAATGGAAATGTTGAAATCGGTAAATTGCATCCTGATGCGTATATACATGTTAAACCTCTGTAATTATGTTTGCCGTCTAGTTTAATTAACATAAAGTCAGAATCGGCCCAAGCATTGCACAAACAGACGGACAGTCAAGCGCCGACATCTTGCTGCGGCTCCTGGCCAATATGTTTATATAGGGGGGAGTGTATATACTCAAAACAGGAGGGGCCAGTGGTGCTAGTGTGGTCATTAGTATGCATCACGGGGCCACATATGTCATTACTTATCTCCGCCAGGCTGGACATGTATGTCTCCTCCCCTATCCCACTGTTAGTCACTCCCTATTGTCCAATGCGTAGTTTAAACTTATTCATATTGATACAAAAAACTTTATCCATTGCTATTTTAAAATTTGTATAAGTAATTTCATTCATATAAAATATAACTAAGAAAAAAATAATTTGAATGGCAAAAATAAAATTTTGCTTACAGCTTAGCTAGATTAAAAGGAATATTTTACAAATAACACTCATCTATCAGTGTTACTTTTGGATTGAAAAAAAATGATTAAAAACTAAAGAAGTTGAACTAATCTTTGACAAGAGGAATGTCTTCAGTATATTCCTTTTTACTATGTTGTTTTAGGAATCGTTTGGAAGGAAGGTGGGTTTTATAATCTTTTCACGGAGCAATTATAATGTCCCTTGCAAATTATTCACTGAAATTATATATAAAATATGAATATTTTTGTTGGCATAATAGCTGATTCTCCCAATCTATGAAAAAAAAAAATAGATTTTTATGTTCAAGGATAAAAGAATAAAAAAAAAATAAAAAATACTACTCGTATTTGTCAAATACCACTCACTCATTTAACAAGAAATCTCAGAAACCACCGAACGGATAGGAATGAAATTCAATATGTAGCTTCCTCTAGGGCCGTAGGTGCTCGCTAAGAAAGGAATTTTAAAAAATCGGCCTGGATCGCGGCTAATTCGCCAAAAATGCTATTACAATTTTTATTGGGTGAATAATAATAGATTAATTGTCATATGGTATTTGGAGATAAGCTAAGTTACAAAATAGGTTAGATGTTCAAGCCGCACACTTTGACCACAAATTAAGTTCCTTATAGTTGTAAACAAACAAAAATATGATCGATGTCGAAACCTTATAATATGGTACTTTATGTGAGCTCATGTTGCCTGTAGAGGTGTACCCTTACAAGTTTGAGTTGTTTCGTGACGAGAAGTTATTAAAAGGCTTATGTTAAAGAGGAGGTTAAAATACTTATGTTCTCTGGTGATGACATGTAAGGCCAGTTCGATGTACATACTCCTTACGAGCAACCCACCAACATTGCTTCACCAGTAGCTTCGTCCCTAACTACTCTTTTTCAGTTTTCCAGTCACAAGATAATCGGCTTTTCTCAACCAGGCCCAAGTTGTATTTTACAAGTAGTACCTAGCATTTCTGAATATCATTCCTTGAACCAAGAATATACCTTTTTCTCAGTTCAGATGAGTCTATTGCAACATTCTAAGAATGGAATTCTTTAGGTTTATTTAGGTAATAATAATTATCAACGTTAAATCATTTATAAAAATCAAATTTTACTAATTTAAGTTGTCCTTAATCCTAATGATATTAAACCGTAGCGGAGCAGGGCCCTTTCAGCTAGTAAATTGATGTAATTTCTATTACAAAATTTATTAATTTTTTAATTGCATTTATTATTTAAATGTGTCAACTATTAAAATTGAATGCGACAACTTTCCAAAACCTTTGAATTTTTATGTATTGACTATTGGTACATTTTAGGAGTTTTAAATCAAACCATTGCCATAAAAATTATAAGCATAAACCGAGTAAAATGCTTTACCCAGTTTCAACAGGGATATGTCTTGGGGCTGGAGTTCTATACTTTTTGGTGTAACGTTTTTTTCAACCTCAAAAATGTAACATTTTGACACGCTCTAGTTCTGTTAGTGTAACGAGGGTCCAAGATTTTCCGGCAGATTCCTCATCAGAAATTTAATGAAGAATATTTTTAATACATAATGTACATAATGTTTTGTCGTTAGGACCCACTGATTAGCACCTGTATCGGTTAAAATGAAAAACAGTCACGTCTGAAATCCCTTTTTTCTCTTAACCATCCACCGGTCGCACCGATTTCTGTAACAATTAAAAATTAATAGATTTTGTAATAGAAATTATATCAATTTATAATATTAGTATTTTTATTTATTTATTTTTTTGTATCCGTGAACATAAAAATCTTTCTTATTTTTTCATAGATTGGGAGAATCATTTATTATGCCAACAAAGATATTCATATTTTATATATAATTTCAGTGAATAATTTGCGAGGGAAGTGTCATTATGATTGATCCGTGAAAAGATCATAAAACCCACCTTCCTTCCAAACGATTCCTAAAAAAACATAGTAAAAAGGAATATACTGAAGAAATTTCTCTTGTCAAAGATTAGTTCAACTTCGAGCGGTCCCGCAACAAGTACAACAGCCTGTTTTTTTTATCCTTTTTTTCCAAATTTTGTATTAATGCTATCAAAACAAATATTTTCAACATTTTACATTTAAAGTAGAATATATCGCTCATAGGCAAGAAAAGTGACACAACTGAAGAACATCGATTTTTTTCAGGACAATCAAAAGAAGTTTTAGAAGTTATTATAATAATATCGCTCATGGGCAAGAAAACCATCCTAACTCAAAATATGACACCGTCCTTAGCCCCCCCTACAAGTAACTTTTGTGAAGGTCAAGACATAACTGAAATGTGTCACTGTTCCTGCTTCCACCGTTCGCCATCGTAACTTTGGATAAATCACACATAAGGCAATTTTGCGGTCGCCCGCTGAGACACCTTTATAGAACTTTTCCTGTTGCAAGGCAAACCAAAAACGATCATTATACTGAAATAAAACGTAAAAGGAATTTTTTTGAGATGTGTCACTTTTCTTGCCCATGAGCGATATGTACAGTATATTACAAGAGAAAATAATATTTTGAACGTAAATCAAAATAAGTATGTTTGTTATTTAAAAAAAAAAAAAAATCATAACTAACTAAATTTTTATATACAATATTACGGTCAACTATAATTATTTGCACGTCTAAAATGGTTGTATTAACGAAAAATTTTTGTATACAATTTTTTTTACTAATGATTTTTACAAATAAAATGTAGATATCCCCTAGCTACCTCCCCCCCCCCCCCTCAACATAGGTTTCTGTATCATGATCTTGAACATTTTCTATTTCATTTTCCCTCAAATCCAAATTTTTATTTGATTGTCCGATTCTTTTTTCTTCCTCGTCTAGATTCGGCTAAATTCCAGGAATATATTCCCATTTTATGGGTTTCCGCCTAATCAAAACATTCCGAACAATAAATACTTCACTCACTAAGATAAACAAATGTAAAAATGTTTCTAATTGTTTTAATTCTACTTACATTATATCGAATCCAGCTGATTGCCGAGAAAGGGTCGTGAAAAAAAAAAAAAAAAAAAAAAAAAAAAGATAGCGGTACTTGTTGTACTTTGTGCAACACTCAGTACTTAATATTTTCCAATCAGGAAACAATCCCTCCAATCACAATTCATCCAATTACTGGCGGCAAATTAAGAAGTATTTCGAGGATTAGCTGAAGCCACTTTTCCGGGAAGGCCTTCGGAAGCGAGATATAGAAAAAATAAGGCGAGTGTTGCACAAAATACAACGGCGCGACTGGTTGAAGGTTAACTTTGAAATTGAAATTTCTTCTAAACTGTAAACTCTAGGTACAGTGACCTTACTTACATAACAAGTTACCTTACTTGCAACTAGTTCAATTTAACTCTCTTTGCCTCATGTTTTCTACAAGTTACCGTAGACGCCTTCCCATTTAGTGGTGACTATTTACAAATAACTTTACAACAGACAATATAATTACTAAGATGGGTCCCTAAGAGGCAGGCGGTGGGTGGGGAGGGTGCACTCAGTAATCCGACAATCAGCTTAAGGTCCCTTCGCCAACTGAGACCGCCAACCGATCGAAATGTCCCCTCGCTAGCTACTCTCTTCTCTCTATCCTTGTCGTTTTATACTCCAAAGGAATAAAACTATGTTCACTGTGTTTATATCCTATAAAAGAAAGTTATGAAAATATAATACGTAGAACGGTATGTATTTCTCTTTAAATTACAATAAGCTTCGACTGGTGCACTGAAATGAAAACTTTTTTTTTTTTTATTCTTTTATTAACTGAAATTCACAACGTATTAATAAAAACACATTTAGTAAATATGTTGTATACAATACAAAATAATAGCTTGATTAGAACTTGTAGAGGAAATACCCATTGGTAGTACCTACTCTAATGAAATAATTACAAAATAATTTTTAGAGAAAAAAACAAAACCGACCTTAAAATTACACCTACATACACTAACTTAACTAAAAAATAAAAAATAATATTTTAATTGCTTCAAAACAAAAACCATTAAATGACAATCAATGCAATTATCGATACTTATATACCTGTTCACATTTTCTGACTAGTTATCTTTGGAGTCGGTACCAACCAAGAAGGGCAGTTTAATCCTGCCTTTACAATAATCCTTCGAATGGCCGGAGACAGCGGTGTGGCGGTGATGAAATAGTGGGAGGATCTTTACGATTACTGTTTTTTTTTCAAATTCTGTTTGTTTTGGTGCCTAAAAGTAGACTTACCGCCTTCTACCAGTGGCGCTCTTTTCTTTATTCTTTAGGACGGTTAAAAGAGAACTACGCGGAATTCGGAATTCACCAGCAACAAACGCCCAACTTCTTTGCCCTTTCTGCACTTTGCAAATTAATTTTAACTTTTTGTTAATTGAAAGAATTTTCAATAGCCACTGTAAAACCACTTGAGTGAATAACTAATAATAAGTGACTGGTGTAACTATGAACTGAAAAGGCAAACAATGACAGAAAACAGGAAAACAAATTACACATGAAATTCTTTTAATTTGAGTTCGAGTTATAGAGGCGATGACTTCTAATAGTTCTTTTCATATAGGTGGTCCTAGAAGTTCTCTCTTTTGAATCTTATTTTCAGTTCTACTTATTTTCGACACAATTTTTCACGTTCTTTGTCTGAAATTGCCTCATTGAGGTGAAACTTAAGCGTAATGTACTTCCGACCGCAGATTTTGTTCGACTTATTTAAGAATTTAGCTCATCGAGAGTTGACTGTATATGTAAATTATTTTTGTTAATAATTTAGATTTAGTTACCGTGGAGATTTTAGATAATCATAATCATAAATATGGATGTTTAAAATGTAAGGCTATATAAAAGTGATTTTTAGTAACTGGTTTTTTGATTTTTCTTAAAAAGTGCTGCGTTGATTTCAAAATATTTTTTATGGGACCACCTTTGAAGAATTCCCTACCGATCTAAAAAAGAATCAATAAAATTGATTCAGAATTGACGGAGTAATCGCCTAACATACACACAAAAAAAAAAAAAAAAAATACAGACGGGTTGAAAAGAAGATCACGAATCCATCTTCTTTTCAGACACCTCGGAGGATTGTCTTGTAGTTGTGCTACAAGTGGATTTGGAAGGGAAGTACGTTTATTATGAAAGGATAGGTACATGGTTCGTGCCAAATCGGCGACATGTGGTATATTAAGATTATTGTGGATTAATTTATTTGTGACACAGTAAGGAGCATTAAGGATTTTTCGATGGATTTTGGATTGGAGTGATTGGATGCGGAAAGAATTCGACGGTTTGGTGGATCCCCATAGCTCTATACCGTAAGTCCAAATAGGTCTGATAATCATCATATAGATGAGTTTCTTGTAGTGAATCGGGAGATTTGAACGTTAGTCTAGTAAGTGCTGTAGTAGTCGAAATTGACGTGCAGCTTCTTGTCCTTTTAATCTTGTAGGAGGGCTCCAGGTAAGTCTCTTGTCCAGATAAAATCCCAGGTATTGGATTTGTTCCACATTATTTAGCGGTACACCATTAAAGGAAACAGGAGGACAGGATGAGGTAGGTTTTCGACGGAGAGTAAAGGTTATTTGCTGGGATGAAATGAAAACTAGAATGAAAAAACAAAACAAAAAAAAAAAAAACGTAAGTTTTGAATAGTATATTAAATTTTATCAAAAGATCTTCAAGGAACTGAGTATTTTTTTACGGCCAAAAGACGAATTATTATTCACTCTTTTGAAAATTGGTAAAATTGGTAATCTCATACGACTTCCTTTCCTACAGTGTTCTTTAATAATATTCCACTGATTCCTGCTGAACAGATCCGCTAGCTAGGGCTCCAACTGGACAAACGTCTTATTACTTGGAATCCGGATACAAGATTAAACTTCTTCGACATTTACTAGAAGCATGTTTAAAGCTTCCAAGTCATTCCCTACTTTGGCATATAAAGTTGAGCTTTGGGGCTGTACTAAAACATCCAATTCATTTCGCTAAGAGTTCTTAAAATTTTAAATCCTTTACCTCGAAAGATCCTGAAACTTCCGATAGATACGCATCGGAAACGTTTGTCTACTTTTCTTTGATTCTTGGTGGTTTTGGGACTTTCCCTCTTTTCTAGCCTCTTTTTTCGAACCGGCCCAAACCGCTTGCACAGTTTTGAACGAGGATTCCTATAGCAACCAGTTAGGTGGAAAAATGTGTTTTGTATATCAGGAATACGTGCGTATAATATACACTGACAATAATCATATGATATATCAGAAAATCTTATGATGAACTTGTAAAAGAACACGAGCATAGGAGAAGTGCAAAGTGACAGGAGTACTTTTTAAGTAAGTTTTAGAGATCAAATTCAAGAGGCTCTTAAACAACGATCTAGGTAATGTTTGCAAACTAAAAAAAAAAAAACCACCCGTTTCAATTCTATAGATATGTAGGGAGTTTATTTCTTTACAGCATTTTATAAACAATCTATAAGCACTGCAAAAACTATTTGCAATGTTTGTATTTTATCTTCGATGTACTTTTGATTTGAAATTTGTATAATTTTTTATATATATATATATATATATATATATATATATATATATATATATATATATATATATATATATATATATATATATTTTTTTTTTTTTTGTAATGTCATATTGTACTGAGATGAAATATAACATGTTTATTTTATATTATACATTTAAAGCAACTATTTTATTTTAACGCTAAACATATTCCAGGAAACTGTAATAATTAATAAATCAGCCTTTTAAAACATGTATAAATGGTAATTAAAAATACGGGCTTACTACTAGGGACCGGTTTTTTGTATGGTAAAAAATCAAAAAATGAGTTGTAAAAACTCAAAATATGCAAACTCGTGCAGTAAAAAACTCAAAACGTGCATTTAAAGACTTATTTCATGCGTAAGGTTGAGCTGCATTTAACCATCGCATTGAAACAGGTTCTTACGGAAGTTCACATTGCATTTCTTTGCGATACATTACCACACGATAAGAGGATTTAAGGAATACTTTATTTCTGTGGTTTACCAGCTTATTGGCTTCTGAGATGATTTCTCGCACTATTTCAAGCACCCGATTCAATTCATAATCTACGCACGTGACGTGAATCATATTTGCATAAAACGTTTTGAGAGCACGACTGGTTGCCATCATGTAGGGAGCTGCAACTGCCACTAATTTTAATACCAGATTTTAATTCTGGTATTCCCTATTTTAAAAAAAAAATCCATTAGGATGTCGTTAGTGAAACGTGAAACCGTTTCATGGTTTGTACTCAAAATAACTTTACAGAAAATAAACGATGGTGTCGGTTCGATCTCCGGAAGAAGAAACCCGATTAAATGATTACAAATTTAAATGTCTCTTTAGTAGGTAGTTTCATCGACCATGGCGAATATGTAGTGGTCTCCATTTTTTCTCGAATTTTCATAATTTTCGAGTTAAAAACAACTTCTAAATACTTTTTTCTGAGAGTACTTTCATCCGGTATGATTTTCATTGAACAATTTCGTGCAAAGAATCTTTTGGTAATAAATGAGATAAATACTTGGGTTAGAGAGCGCTAATCCAAAGCAACCTAAATGTGCAATAACACAAAGATCCGGTCTCTACTTATCAGTGCTGCCGATGCTCCCAACCCAAAATACCCGCCACCAAGCATAAAAATTCCCGTTTTTACCGAGAAATACCCGCCAATGCTTGAAGTAATACCCGTTTTCGGGAATTATCTTTATAAAACCCAGCGAGGGGGGGGGGGGGGGGGGCATCACATACTCATAAAGGGGCGCCAAATGGTCCGCAAAACAAAAAATAACTGGATAATTTTTATATTTATTATAATTGATTTCTGGACACTTTTTTAAATTTAGTGCCAGTGTAATATAACAAATGTTAATTTGTATTACTGTATTAACTTTCTCAATTTCTTAACCTTTTTTAATTAATCAACCTTTCAATATTTACCTACATTATTATTTTACTGGGTGACTAAAAGAAAAGGAAAGTGGAAAGGTACAAAATATAATATTAGGAATTATTAATAAAAAAATTAGTAGGTAAAAAATTTATATTCTAATAACATCTAATTTGTTTAATTCAGACTTTTATTTACGCCTAATAAGAGGCAGACTATATATATATATATATATATATATATATATATATATATATATAAAATAAATTATTTGTATTAAAAAAAAAACACTAAATAAAATTATTATCTTATTATCTAATATAATACTTAATCACTATTGCCTTTATTTTCAAAGATCGCCAATTATCATATTATCTAATATAGTTCTTAAAATACGTGACAAAATCCGCACTCAAACATTCAAGTGAGCATCGAAGAAAATACAGCAGCGCTGTTGGCGGTACCTAACATTCACGTGGAAATCTGAGGAACTAAACGGCTTTCACCCCCCTGATTGTCGTCGAACACTGACTGACCTTTTCGATTCTTCCTTGGCCGAAAAAATATTACAATCGCTATAGAACTTTTTGACGATAATTGTTTTTATCAATTTAGAAAAAGATAACGATGTTAGGTATTAACATAATCAGTTATGGAAAGCAAAAATACCCGAAATTTCCCGTTTTTCGGAGATACCCGTTAAATTCCCGCCGATGCCAAACATTTCCCGATTTCGGGAAAAAATACCCGCATCGGCAGCACTGCTACTTATTACAAACAAGTGGATGCGTATCTGTGAGATACGCGCTACCCCCTTTGTAGGTCTAGTAGGCCCTCTCCCACTAATCGGAAAGTTAATACTTTTAACTTTTTAAAAAATAAAATTATACATAATGAACTTCCAATGCTGCTTATACATAATAAATGTTCCGTATGTTGCTGATATAGCCCAAACCAAATACCTACCCTTCCATTGTAAACTATATAAATTACTGTAGGAATATCAAGCATGAAGGAAATTTTTTTTAAAAGAGCGTTACTGACTCGAGCAGCCAACAGATTAATAATAGATTATTTAACTCTGTTGCCAACTTAATTGAATCCGGACCGTAGCGGCAAAGACAACAAATGGGCGCTGACTAAGAAAATGTTTTTGAAGGGCCGGGGGGAGGGAGTTGGGGAGCTAAATAAGGGAACGTTAAAGGATAAAGGAGCAAAGCTGACAAGAATTAGATTTGGTAAGATCTGAAACTCATCCCAAATTATAGAGCTTGGCTCTCTGGGTCCGGAGCAAAAATTCTCTTTTTCAGCCTCTTCTCCGGTTTCTGCCTTTTAACTCGAGAACTTGATTACCTGATTAAAGGAGAAGCTTTTTTTTTTTTTTTTTTTTTTTTTTCATCCCCTAGTCTTCTGCATGTTTCCCTATAGAATCTGGATGGAATATTAAGAAGGAGGTTTATAAAATGGTTTGGAATGAAAAATCGTTTATTTTAAAAACATGCTGAGAGAGAGAAAGAGAAATAGAGAGAGAGCGAGAGAGAGAGAGAGAGAGAGAGAGAGAGAGAGAGAGAGAGAGAGAGAGAGAGAGAGAGAGAGAGAGAGAGAGAGAGAGAGAGAGAGAGAGAGAGAGAGAGAGAGAGAGAGAGAGAGAGAGAGAGAGAGAGAGAGAGAGAGAGAGAGAGAGATTTCCTATAAAATTTATGTTATACATATTTGTCGAACTTCCAACGGTTTTCAAGGTATACGTTATTGAATTTCTGTATGTTTGAAAAAAAAAAAGAATTTTTACCTCACTTTTTGTCAAACATGAAAAAGAAACATTAGAATTAAAGTTGTAGAGCAATAAATTTACTTCAATTTAATATATGCGTTTTTTCGCAATTGAAGGAAATGTTAGACAGAAAAGTGAGGTAAAAATTATCGATTTAAATAATGTATATCTCGAAAACCGTCAGAAATTCGACAAATATATGAAGAGACCCCGGAAGAAAGGGGGAATGTCATCGGGAATACATTTCGAGAAAATCAAGTTGTAAGGTTTGGGTCTTTAATAACTTCAGTAAGTTTTTATAAATTTTCTTTTATGTTAATTTCTTATTTCTTTTGCGAATTAAAATATGACATTTCGCCGAAACGAATTGTTGATAATTTATGAAATTAAGTTTTAGAGAAAAAACTCAAATTTAAACATGGAAGGAAGGAGGAGAGTCCTAAAAGTTGCCCCTTTCTTCCGTGTTTGAATGATGAAATGGTCTAGATTCGATAGAACAAAATTTCGTTCAAATGTGACTCTCCTCGTTTCTAGCGTTCTTGTTCGGACACCCCCTCTTTCTTCAGTGTATGGATATCTTTAAACCTCTTTTAACTATCTTACAAACCTCTTTTAACTAATTTACAAACCTTTTTTCTGCCTCATACATTTTACCATCTTATTCTACTCTAAAATTCCAATATTTCGATATATATATATATATATATATATATATATATATATATATATATATATATATATATATATATATATATAAACTCCATTTCATAATAAAAATTGACTCTCCCCCTTTCTCCCGCCAACTCTTCATATATATAGAATCTATTTTATTGAAAGATTAATTAGCTTTAACTTTGTTTTGAAACATATTTTCCTAAATTCCACCGTTTTCGGTATATAATCGAAAAACCCAAATATGGGACCTTCTCCCCCCCCCCCCCCCCCCCCGTAATAAGCTCACCCCCCAGTGGCGGATACTTTTAGTATCTTTACCTTCCAACTACTCCAAACGATGCTATGAAGTAAAAAATTATCGCATATTCCATGCACTCAATACCCCTCATTTCAGCACTCATTGACTGGACTATAAGTGAGGCTCAAATAGAACATAAATAATAAATACATACACAGCAATAAATATAAAGTAATATTTCAAAATATTAATAGGGTACAAAAAAATAAAATAAATAAACCGTAGTAGTCGTATATATATTGTTTTGTTTAACTATTTATCGATATTTACATCTGTATATATTATATCACTTGAGGTGGTTTTGAAGGATCAACACAATTAGGGTTGATGAAATAATATCCACTTCTATCGGAATTATTTTATTTGAAAACTGAAATGATCTCCTCAGAAATTAAGATAAATGTATAACATTAGAAACTAGTTTTCATATAAAATAATTCCAATAGAAATGGCAATTAGTTCATCAATTATGATCGTATATATTTATATCAAGTAAATTTGAGGAAAATTATCACAATCGAATGTCAATAACATATAAGGAACTACTCACTAATAGCACTTTAATAGTTCTACATTACAAAGTCTCTTGGCTATCTTTTTTCAGACGCCTCGGAGGATTATCGGTAGTTAAGCGTGAGGCAATTTGATAGACTAGTAAATTTGAAAGGTTATTACGAGTTTCCTAAGAAAGGATATGTATCTGGTTTGGGCTATATCTAGAATATATGGAATATTAAGTTCTTTATGAAAAACTTTATTTGTGACATAATAAAGAGTATTGAGGATTTTAAAAAGGATTTTTGATTGAAAAGATTGAATAATAGAAGAATTAGAAGGGTTGATGGAAATCCAAAGCTCAACTTCGTATGTAGAAACAGGCCCAATCACAGTCAGATAAATTTGATCCTTGCACAGTAAATGTTGGAGAAGTCGGAAAAATTTAAATATAAATTGGTAATTGTCAGGTCAACTGGAATAAATTTATCATTTAAAATATTGATATCACAGCTAAACTAGGATTATTTAGTGGTGACCTTAAAATAAATAATATTATAAACTAGATTCAATTTTAAGGTATTATGAATCCTGTTTCGAAGCGACCACAGTAGACTAAAACCGATCAGTGAATGTGAGCAGAGGTACTTCGCCATCAACCGCAGGCAAACAAGCGGTGAGTACGGATTTGCGTGCGGAGGCGGTCAGCGGGGGTTTGGGCACGTCCTCCTGTGTACTCAGTCCTTCTTTATTGAGTACGTGTATTCGCCATACCTTGGAGCATTCTGCCCTTCAGGTACATCTCTTTCTTCGGCCCAACTCAGTTTTTTTCTTCTTATTTATATAGCCATCAGCTATCCTGTACTGTATTTTATAACATTAAAAAAAAAAGAGCAAAATAGTAAAAAAGAAACAATTATAATACATGTAATTAATTAATCAACATAAAATAATATTTGTTGTTGTTAATTACAACTCAGAGAATGTAAAAATATTTAATTCATTTCACATATTGTTATTTAAGAAGTTATGCTATCTTGATTAGTAAGCTGTCGGCAAACTTTCGTTGCGAGCAGCACTAACAGAGCTAGAGCTACTCAAAGTGTTACATTTTCAAGTGTAAAAAAAATCTCCATGCCATCATCTTTTCAGATCAAAAATAGAATTAACTAGTTGAGATATTAGTGGATTTGAGAGGTTTTAGAGTTTAGTATGGAAGGATAGGTATCAGGTTTGGGTAAAGTCAGCAACTTATGAAACATTAAGATAAGTTATTTTGTCAAGATCATTGAGGATTTATGTTACGCTTTAATATACAAAAGGTTCTTGGACTTTATTTGTCTTATCTCTTTTTCTTCTTAATTTACAATTATCGTAGCATACAATAAGATACCAAAGTATATTCTAACTATATACTATAAGTATTTTAATACAATAATATTATACAGAAAAATCCTTTACAAATGATAACCTACATAAAATTTACAATCGGTTCTATTGTAATTCAATCATTTAATAATTTATAAAACTTTTTTCTTTTATAGATTATAATAATTTAAGAGGAAAGACATATCCATGTTTTACGAGCTGACTTATATTTTTGTGATAATTATATTTCATTATGGTGTGAAAACAGAATCATTTTTTATTTGTTTTTGTATTGCTATTTGATATTTTTTTTTTATTTCGTTTCTGTTTTACTGGTCTCTTTAAATTATATATATGCTTCAGTTTATATGTCATGCAAATAAATCTGAAAAGATTCTTCAAAGTTCCTTAACATTATCAGCACATATAATTAGACTCATAACCGGCAATTTTATATTATTTGCATAATTTTTATTGTTTCTCTATAGTCCAGTAAAACAAGGCTCCAAAAATCCGTTTTCAAGAAAAAACTGCCGAAATTTTATTCTCAACGGATCATTATATTTTTTGGGGTGCTGAATCCGAATTTGAAGTCTACTACCACGGCAGACGTTTTTAAATTTTGAATCGGACGAATAGTTTCGGGTTTTAGAGAAAAAGCGTACAAAAAAACGTGGATTTCACAACAGTAAGGGTTTTTTTAGCGTGCTTTTAAAGGACATTATTAAAACTTCATATACAATAGTCTAATAGTAAATTTAATCAGCTCCAAGTTGAAAAAAATAGTTTTGAATCAAACTAATCGTTTCGGAGTTATTGACGAAAAAGTACTGCAAACGTGTTTTTGCGAAGTTGGATTAACCGCCAGTTGGTCAATTTCTACAGTTTTTCACAAGACAATATCTTCGCGGTAAATAACTATTATTCTTTCCTATGAAGTAAGTAATAGATACAAGTTAAATATATTTTATATTGGTTTCTTCGATTAGTATTTTTTTTTTTTTTTGAGTCAATGTTATTTATGTACATAGAGCTCAGTGAGTGCATTTATAGATATTTGATCACTAATTGTAAGTCAATTCTTCTACATCGAAACTAAGATTGGCTCTATAGAGTAACGTAACTGAATATTGTTTTTATCTATTTCTTTCCTATGCCAGTTATACTAGGAGGTGATTTACTTGCAAGAAAATAGCATCTCTATTAAATAAAATCAAACATAATTATCATAAAACGACTAAAGTATATCTCATTTTTAATCAATAGAAGCCCATCAAATAGAGAAGGGAAGTTATCAGCCTTCTTCAACAGGTCTAGTTCTAGGGGCGATAGTAAAAATTCTCTAATAATGGCGATGAGGTGTTCATTGCTTCGACCTT
Source organism: Euschistus heros (assembly GCA_003667255.2). NCBI lineage: Eukaryota > Metazoa > Arthropoda > Insecta > Hemiptera > Pentatomidae > Euschistus > Euschistus heros. The sequence continues at coordinate 658,847 of RCWM02000297.1, forward strand.
TAGTCTCTATCTTTTCGTTGTAAAACTCGTAAGATTTTATAATCACGGTCCAGAATTAAACTCAGTTCTTACAGTTATGAAAAACATTTCGTATCGATGATATATGTAGAAACACTCAAGTATAATATTATCTAGATTATTTTCACTTATGTCGTTTTATGTTACAAAAAAAGAAATACGCAGATTTAAATTATATTTTAAAATATATTATTAAATAAATACTTTGAAATGTATCCGCTTGTAGCATTTTAATATAATTTATATATTTGAAGATAGGTAGATACTAGATATAATCTTCTTTCCAGTTGCCTTATAGAGTTGCTGTAAAATCGAGGAAGCAAGTTGGGAGATAAGTGGATTCGAGTGGCTTAGGAATGATTTTTAACACACAAAGCGGTGGTCCAAATCATAATGGATAGATTTATTTGTAAATAATGAGAATATACCATTTATCAAGGATTTGAGGTTTTAGGAACATGAAGGTTTAATGGAGACAAAGCCATTGAACAATACTTGTTTCAGATCTGCCCAAAATATATTTTGGAAGAACTAATTATCGTCCTTTTGAAAATTAATTATTTGAAGTGACAAATACTCTCTCTTCCTTCCACTCTCTCTCTCACTCTCTCTCTCTCTCTCTCTCTCTCTCTCTCTCTCTCTCTCTCTCTCTCTCTCTCTCTCTCTCTCTCTCTCTCTCTCTCTCTCTCTCTCTCTCTCTCTCTCTCTCTCTCTCTCTCTCTCTCTCTCTCTCTCTCTCTCTCTCTCTCTCTCTCTCTCTCTCTCTCTCTCTCTCTCTCTCTCTCTCTCTCTCTCTCTCTCTCTCTCTCTCTCTCTCTCTCTCTCTCTCTCTCTCTCTCTCTCTCTCTCTCTCTCTCTCTCTCTCTCTCTCTCTCTCTCTCTCTCTCTAATTATCACTCTTTTTCTATCTATCTTTATTTCAATAAAAAATATAATTACCTTTAAATTGTCTCTTTTTATCAGTTTATGAAATTCAAAGACAAAAATTTCTCAGGAAACAAAAGAAACAGAGACTATATATTATTTTTTTTTTCTAGCTGCTCTAGATCAATCAACCATCAATAAATGATAGTTTTTTGAGCCATCATCTTTGTTCTTTTTCATCATATCCTTAAAACTAAATGTAACACATTGCTTCTTCTTTCTTCATTATATTCCATATTGATACTCATATTGTATAAATTACAAAAGAGTAAATGTACTACGGTAAAACGGCCTGACTTTGCACCAGTGAATTAACTTTGCATCAAGCTCTCTAAAAAATTTTAGTTGAAGTGTTTTGCTATTGTCTAAATGAGAGATATTTTATATTTCCTACTTACTTATGAAAACACTGATTGGGTCTAAGGAATTTTCATGCTGATCCTAGTTACTTCTCATGTTTTATAACAGTTAGTTGCTTGTAGTGTTTTAACAGGTGTGATTCCTTTGTGGGATAAAGTCCTGCTTTCAACAACTAAATATTTCTCAAATCGATTAGGTTTTACTATAATTTTATTCTATAATTATTGTAATTTAAATATATGATATTCATTTTGCTCAAAATATTTGCCAAAAGTCATGGTATTTGAAAATAGAATCCCCTTTTGGATATGAATCAGGAATGACTTTGCACCAGTATATTTTGTCGCAAAGTGACCTACCTGAGGGAAGAAGTCTTAGGCAGCAATGCTCCTCCTAAACAAATCAATAAACAAGGATATTTTAAAGTTAAGGAGTTAAAAGGCTGGTGAAAATCCAAATTATTTGAGATAGCCTTTTGCTTCTTGTTAATTAGGTTATTGCCATCTATGTATAAGTATATTGACAAATGCTTTTATAATTTTGCCTAGTTGTAGCTTTAAATTTTTTCAAGTCATTGTGTTGATTTCTATATTCTAAACATTTTTGTCTAACTATTGCAGATTTCATTTTTCCAAAAGTGTTTCTCTACGGATCTGTCTGCAATATATTTTATAGGTATCGTTTTGTTGCTTGTTTGCCAAAATTATAGTTGTTTACGTTATTTAGGCATGTTTTAAGTCGTTATTTTGTTTCTATATAATATTTTGTTGGTATGTTCTAGTATTTTCTATCGTTCCTCAATAATCCTTTAAAATTTGTGCAATTTTCTTTTTCATTTCTATGAAAACATTGCAATTTACAATCGCTCCCTTTAACAAAATCCTTACAAACAGAGAAAAAAAATCATTAGGCTAATCTCCAAACACTATTAAGAAATGACTTGCATCTCATATTTACTTTCAAGCTTTGACTTTGTTCCAGAATACGTTTCTAATGCTTTTTTAATTGAAAAAATATGGTGGTGCAAAGTCACGGGTATCCGGTAGACTTTGTACCAAAGTGTAAAAACAATAAAATTAATTATAAGTTTTGTAAATTTTGCAGTTCCAAGATTATGCTATGAATCAACAACATTTTAAAGCTAATTATTCAAAGCAAATATTTTAATACATACATTTTAAATATTATTGATAGGTAGTTAAAGAATGAAGTTCAACAAAATGGTGCAGTCACGCCGTTTTATGGTATATAATAAGTAAATACAATGTAATATAGTATATGTTTAGAAAAAAATAAAATTTATTTTATTAATTATTCATTCATTTATATAGTAATTTATGTCTTCGGTTTGAATGCCACTGTGCAGGTTGAAATTCATTTCGTGGTGGACTCATGAAATGAAGCTTGACCATCCAAGTGGTTAAAAATGCCTGGTGAATTATAGAAGAACCTCTCCTTTCTTACTTAAAGAAAGAGTTAAGCCCTAATTAAAAAAAAAATAAATAATAATAAATTTAATAAATATTTTTTAAATACTTTCTAACTTATTAACCATTTTTTTTTTTTTTTTTGCATGGTATTCCCTGAGACACCATCCCTATGTAAGTGATTTTTCTGACGTATTTGAAGGTTCTTCACCAGTATTTCAGTATAACTGTGACATTCTGAGTAATTGAAAACCTATTTTTAAGAAGATAACAATTTTTATTTTTTTTTTTAAATAGATTTTTGTCAAATAATTTTATATCAATATCTTTTTTGATCTCTTAAAACGGGAATTTTTTTTTCTTTTAAACATCATCTTGCCAAGAAAGGGGTTTAGAAAGCGAAATACGACACTGTATGCTTAAGTTAGTGTTATTAATAAAACTAGGAATTCAAAAAATAAAAAAAAGAAAAGAAAAATGTTTTCTTTAAATTTCATAATATCGCTAGGTTTTTTTTTTTTTTTTAATTCTGTGACGGTAACTTTCCGTTATATTAGGTTCATTTTATAAAATGTATTTGAACAAAAAAGGAATCAATCATTCTATCAATAGAAGTCTCAATAACAAAGGAAAAGGCCGGGTATTGCTGAAGATTCAGCGAACAACCTTATCAAAGCCTGCTCAGTGACCTCCCCCTTGCACTGCTTTTAAAAACCGTCGAACGTGTTTCCTTCACGGACGGCTTCCATAAAGGAGTAAAGAGAAGAAAAAAAAAAAAAAAAAAAAACCGCCTGCTCCTTCGAACCGAGAGGGGATCCGCGGTAGTTGCTAACATTTTCGACGAGGCCAGCAAGAAAAAAGAAACCCGTGGTAGAACATATGTAAAGCCAGCCAGCTCTGAAGGTGTGGCTTGCTACCTGGGATCAAAGGCGTACAGCCTTTGTAAATAAGGCTCCCTGGAAAATCGATCCCGGAAAATTCCAAGACGGAATTACACCGAGGAAAGGGCGCTTCTGTTTTTGACAGTTAAACTCAGGGGAGCGGAGGTGGTACGCTTCTATCGCTCTTTGAATATTTACTCTGCCCGCTTATAAATAGCGGTGTTGTTTTCTCGAGATTCATATTGCCTTAAAGGGTGAGCTATTCATATATATTTAAAAAAGTATATATTATTAAATGCCTTAGATACAATTTTTTTTTTTTTTTTGCTATTTCCAGCTCCATTGCTATTTAATGTTATATCGTTCATATAAAACAGAAGAATGACAAACTAAATTCAATTGAATTATAACGACAAATTTAAAGAATTATCAATATCATTGTTATGAACAGGACCATTAAATATAGAATTAAATAATAAGAAGAATATACTGTAGGTAATAGTTCAAATTAAAATAATTAATATTGAATAGTTAACAATAAAATTAGATAGTCTCTCTCTCTCTCTCTCTCTCTCTATATATATATATATATATATATATATATATATATATATATATATATATATATATATATATATATATATATATATATATTGTTATGTTTGTATATGGAATATCAGAATGTTATGTTAAAAAAAAAATCATAATTATTCTATTGTACAAATGAAATTAAAATTTCAAAAAAGATAATATACAGGAGCACAAATTCAATTTATTATAAACATTAAATGATTATAACTATCTTAAAAATATTCAACAAACAACAGTTAAAAGATTTGGAGGGATTTCTCAAAACCGGTGGTATTCCCACAGATGCAGGTATAAAAAAAGGCTTCCCGTATTTGGGTTTTAATATACTTAAAAATGAATAAATGATATCTCCCCCCCCCCCCAAACCTTGTAACTGTTTTTCAAAAATTCCCCAGGTCAGTTGTGTACTAGAATTGTTAGAATTCAGTTAGTCGATACCATATCCACCAGTAGCATTGTAAGTAGTTACATACTCCTCTATATTCTGTAATTATATATTTTTATTATTCTAGCACATGTTAATATATACTTATATTGTAGCTAACTTTATGTTTTGAAAGACTTATATAACTCATATAATATTATTGTAACCTGTTCTTCCCCTGTAGGGCATGAGTAGCATGAAGGCTAAGCAAGGAGCAGAGTCAGACCAGCCTACCGTGCCACTCACAAAAGAGCCCAGAAACCTGATAGACGCCACAGTCATGTTGTTATAAATTTATATTGTAGCTAACTTTATGTTTTGAAATAACTTGTATAACTTAAATAATTTTATTGTGACCTCTTTTTTCGTTCTAGGGCATGATTATGAGAACAATATAGTCCCGAAACCTCGCCAAAATAGTTGTTTTAATTATTGACTGAACCTTAAGAGCCTTACTATCCCCGCCACTTAAAGGTATCCACTTGGAGGTCCGATAAGGGGAACGCTACCGTAGGTGTCTCTTCCTGTACCCACCCCGGGGGATGTCGGTCGTATTTCGTGGTGAGGCATACCTCGCACGACCCAATGACTTCTGGATCGTCCGCTTCATGCCCCACCAAAAATACCTCCGTTTTAATGCTTGGAGAGTCTCATGCGTCCCACGGTGGTTCGTCTTTCCCTGGTGGTATGACAGGGTCACCTCCTTCTGCCGCTCGACGTCCTGCACCACCTCTACTGACCTCAGGCACCTAATAAAAGTTTGGTCAACCCCAATCTTCTCCTCCTTCCACAGCCTCTTAACTCTGTCCCATATAGTGGCGTTCCCTAAATAGAGGTGGTAAGTCTTTCGCGCCTTTGTTACCCCGCGCAGTAACCTCACTACAGACTCCTCCCTTATCCCAGGCTCCGTCCAAATAGTGACGACGTTACTCTTCCCATATTTCGAAAAGTCCGCCTTTGGGAGACCCTCAGTCCTGGTCTTCCAGATGATCTGGTTTCTCTTATCATTTACTATTTCATCTACTTCTTCCATGTCTGAGGGCCTCTCATCAGCGGAACTCTCGTCTTCTTGGGGGTCCTCCATACCGCTGCGCGTCTCCTCTTCACCTCCTCCCTCCGGTGTCCATTCCCTAAGAAACTGGCGGATATCCCCCGACGGCCCCGGAACCTCTCCCTCAACGGCATTAGTCATCAGCGCGCGCGACAGCCAATCCGCAACCACATTCTCTTTCCCAGGTTTGTACACTATCTCGAGATTGTACTGGCTGAGGAACTCCTTCCATCGCGTAACTCTTGCGGAAGACTCCTTTAATTTCCCAATCCACTGCAATGGTCTATGGTCCGTGTGGACCCTAAATCTTCTTCCAAAGATATACGGACGGAAGTGATCCACAGCCCATACAATCCCGAGTAGTTCCCTCTCCAACGCGCTATACTCGTCTCCGCGTCCGTTAACCTCCTACTCGCATACGCTACCGGCCTCTCCCCATTCTCGTTTTCCTGCGATAATACCGCCCCCAGTGCATACTCGCTCGCATCCGTAGTTACGGTGAACACCTTATTGAAGTCCGGGAAGCCTAGTACTGGGGCTCTCTCTGCAGCTCCTCCATGCAGCGCCTGATGTTATTCTCCATCTCCGGTGTGATAGAAATTTTCCTGCCCTTCTTCAATAAGTTGCTCAACGGAACTAAGAATCTCGCCATCTCGGGGATAAATCTACGGTAGTAATTTAGGGAACCCAGTAGCCGCCGTATGCCCTTAACATCCCGCGGAATCGCCATTCTCGCGATTGCCTCCACTTTCCCTCTATCCGGCTTCACACCATCTTCCGATATTGTGTGCCCCAGGAAACTAATTTCGCTTTCCCCCAGCCGCGACTTTTCCAACGAAAGCTTTAGGCCAAACTCCCGAATTCTCCCGAATACCGCCCTGAGATGCGCCAGATGCTCGCTCTCCGATTTACTGAAAACCAAGAGATCATCCATGTAAATCTGACACATACTTTCATCCAGACCCCTCAGGAGCTCATCCATGATCCGCTGGAAAGTAATGGGCGCGTTCTTAAGCCCAAACGGCATCCGGGTGAACTCGTAGTGTCCTCGCTCGAAGGTGAAGGCCGTCTTACACTGGTCCCTGGGGTTCATTCGGATCTGGTGGTACCCGGCCTTCAAATCCAATGTGCTAAATACCTTAGCCCCACTTAACCTGTCCAGGATGTCCTCGAATCTGGGGATAGGATATTTCTCGCCCCGGGTGTTCTCGTTCAGCTTGCGGTAGTCTATGACAACCCTATATTTCTCCTCCCGGGGGCACTCTTCTTCCTCACGGCCCAGAGCGGGCTATTGTAGGGGGAAGTGCTATTGACAACGATCCCTTGTCGCTTCAGGTCCTCGATCTCCTCCCGGATATGCTTGCGGAGCGCCTGTGGGTATCTCCTCTCCTTAACGTACGTGACCCGCTCTTCCTTCAACGGTATCTCATGTTCCGCCCTCCCGTGACACCCAGCTTATCGCCCTCCTTAAAAAAGATGTCCTTAAATTCCTTTAGAATTTCCCCCCTCCAGTCTTCCGCCCTGTCTACTACTCCGATTTGCCCTGTGTCCCCTTTTAATACCGAGCAACACCTATACCTCTTTTTCCCAATCTTAATGTTCCACTTCCCCTTTTTATTACACACTCTGGCTCCAACCCTTTCCAGTAGGTCACAACCTATGATGCCGTTGTACGACTTGGACATTTGCCTAATCACGTGACATATTAGTTTCTCCCCTCCGTCTGACCACTTTTCTAAACTTACCTCTACCTCCCCCTCAATGGTACAAGGGCCACCAAGGTAATTAAATTACAAGAACATGGCCTTACCTGGAGTGCTCCGTTGCAGCCACTAAACTGCTCCGCTGCCCTCCGACTCAGGATGGTGCTGGAGCTCCCGGTGTCCACCAGACACCTTACCCCTCGCTCAACTCGGATGATAGGCAGACCGCCGCTTCTCGCCCTTACGTTGTTTACTTCTAAGATGCGGTCGCCTCTCCTCAGACACCCTCCTCAGGCCACCACCCGTCCAGATTGTGCCGCTCTCCTCCGACCGCTCCGCTCCCGTCTGCCAGCTCCTTCGTCTCCACTGCTCCCTGGTCCTGGATCCTCTCTCTCCGTATCCGACACCTCGGATGTCTCCGATGATCCCGGAGACTCTGGTCGTGGCCTCTGCCTTCTCCAGACCCTATTGATCTCCATGGGCTCACCACGTGGATGTTCCTTCCGCCTGAACATGTAGGGGCATTGCCTCGCGATGTGGCCTTCGTTCCCGCATTCAAAGCACTTTGTGCGGGGACACTGTGCGATCAAATGCCCAGGCTTGCCACACCCGTGGCACCTCCGGTCCTCTTTCTTACTACCAGGTTTCCTTGGCATCGGCTTCCTATGATCGGCTCTCCTCGGCTGATCTGTTCTCCTGTCGGCCTCCTGCTTCTCCACGGTGGGCCTCGAGGTCTCCGATGCACCACCTCGGTCCAGCTTCTTTCCTCCTCCCGTTCCGGCCGGCCTTCTTCTTCGCGGGCGCCTATATCCATTAATTCTTGGGCGCACTCCACGAACCCCTTATCTCGAGGAAAGCTCTCCTTCTTTCCCGTTTCTCGGGCCAGCTGTACTTTAAGGATGGTTGTAACAAAAGCCATCCTCGCCTCTACCTCTAGTGCGCTCGCAGTCTCCTCACTCATCTTATCTGTTGAATTTCATGAGGAGCTCACCCGCATAACGTCCGTTGCTCTGCCGAGGATGCCTACTCTCTCTGAAGAGTTGAAAGAGATCCTCTTCCGGCGTCCATCTTCCTCCTCCGTAGGCCTTCTTCAACCTCTGTTTGACAATGTCCCAGGGTGTCTCTTCATCTGCCTGGATATGGTTCAAGACGCTCCTCCTTATGCGGCATACCAAATCCGCCTTCAGGGACTCCGCGTCGTGCACGTCCAGGAGCGCTTCGGCTCTCTTAACATCAATCCTTGACATCACGCGATCTACACTTTTCAAAAAGTGGTTCAATTCGCCTATTTCACCCGTGAACCGCTCGATGTCCGACACCGCCTTCCTGAGATCTTGAGCCGTAGCTGCTCTCACCTTCAGCCAGGCCAGGGTGTTGGCGTGTGCTTCTGCCATGGTTTCGCGTGGTATTTCTTGCTCAGGGTTGATTTGAAGCACGGCCGGCTTCAAGATGTTCTCCATAAATTTCCCTCACTCTTGACCAAACGAAAAAAGAAAGGAAAAAATTTTCCTACCTTTGGTCTTCTCTCCCCGTCTTCCCGGGTTCGGCACCAGTTAAGTTGACTGAAGAGAAAGAACTTAAAAAAAAAAAGAAATAAAAGGGGTGAAGAACTACACAAGTTGACTGTTAGAATATAACTGAGATTTATTGCTCTGAGGCAGTCTTTATATACAGTTTACAGTATTTGTTATGTCTGGCGATGATTAAGGTTAATACTAGCCTGCTTCGGATCTTAACTATATATATATATATATATATATATATATATATATATATATATATATATATATATATATATACACCTATACATATGATTTTAGAAAAGATAAACTAACATTAATTTATAAAATAATTGAAATGAAAATCCTAAAAAAAAAAAAAATTAATTTTAGGCGTAAATACAATACACACACACACACACACACACACACACTGAGGTTCAGTAAAAAAAATAAAAACTTATTGTTCTCAGGCCAATTTTACTATTGGTATCAGATACACCTAATCTACGAAGCTTTTTTATTAACAAGGCGAAATATCTATCTAAAAAAAGCAAATATTTATAACTATTGAAAAGCTGCATCATTAGTATCGTCAGAAATTAATAAAACATATATTCATTGGAGAGCCATTTAAAAATTATATTGTTTATTGTATTTTGTATTAATTATATTATTTTAAAGTTATGTATAACCAGTTTTATACAATATCTGGAAGTTGCTCAGAAGTAACATGGATATGTGATAAATAAATGATTCAGATAAATATGTTCCATATTATTATAATCGTGTTGTTTTAATAAATATGTATATAGATAAACGTATAGATAAATATTTATAATATTATTTTTTTTTCACAGGTGAGTCGTGCTATTAGCAGTTGATTTTCACAAGGTATTTACTTGTATATTTATAAATTTGTGTTATTTTCGAATTCATTAAATTTTAGCTAGTAATATCAGTTAATTTTAAGACATTTTATAGGCAAGTACGTACACTGAAAGTATCCTTAATAAGGTATACTAATAAATTAAGTTAAAAATAAATAATTAAAATTAATAAATTAATGATTTTTTTAATAAGGTATGAAGAAAAAACATTATAAGAATGACTTATTTGTAGTTATGCTATTAAAAATTATTTAAATTAGAAAAAATACTTAATTATTTATACTTAAAACCTTGTGATTAAAAAAAAGAAAAAAAAACACAGACGTTCCTTATTTTCATATCCAGGTAAAAAAATATATAGAAATTCCAGGGCGCGAAAAAGTTCAGTTGTTTTTTTTTCTTTTTTCTTTTTCTGTTAGCTTTGGAAACCTTGTAGATCTTCTGCTCCCTTACCAACTCCACCTCCATCTCGTTATTTTTTTTTATAATACACTGCAAATAGTTTTGTGGCATCTTTTAGGTCTATTGTTAAAGGGATATATACAAATATAAGGTTTAAAGTTCACATTATTCATCATAAGGATAAAAATTGAAGGATATAAAAAATTCACTACACTTCAATATTTGAATAGCTTTGAACACAATCTGCCATGATTATGCAATTGTTTATTTTTTTTTTAGTCAATACAATAGGTGAAGAGCAAATATTAATCTATTTTTATCATTGTATGTTTATTAGCTCCGAGTATGGAATTAGTAAGCCCAATAATTTATTGAAAATGTCATATTTTAATTGGGAAAAATAAATCATTAGATTTCTTTGCATACCTGCATTTAATTTGATTTTTTTTTTATCTTCAAAATTTTAAAATTTCATTTTATGCTTTTTGAATATGCATGTTAATCTTCATTATTATTAATGTGTGTAATCTTCTATGTTGTTCTATATTTTTTTCAATTAATGGCAGTGTTTCAGCACAAAGGTGCCACTATATTTGTTCTATATTTTTTTCAATAGTAATTTTTCCGACTCAATATTATTAAATATATTATCTATTTTTTGAAGAGAAAAGATTTGACCCGGTCGGGATTCGAACCCGAGTTTCCACCCCCCCCCCCTAGGCCACCGGGGTGGCAGTAATTCCGGGGATGAATTTGGTTCGGAGGATTTGCCTGGTTCGGATACGAAAGAGGTGGAAACTCGGGTTTTCCAAAAAATAGAATAATATATTTAATAATATTGAGTAATACAAGAAATTACATATATTTAAAAACGGTGACGGATTGTCAAGAAATCCAAATTTAAATGTAATGTTCAATATGAACATTCCTCCCGTATATATCCATAGAATAATATATTAATAATATTGAGTAATATCAAGAAAAATTACATATATTTAAAACGGTGACGGATTGTCAAGAAATCCAAATTTAAATGTAATGTTCAATATGAACATTCCATCCCCGGAATTACATCGCGATTTGCGAGTGCCCGGGGGTTATGGATCACTGAAGAGAAAGGATTTGCCTGGTTCGGATACGACCCCGGTGGCCTAGTTGGATAAGGCGCCACGCTAGAGAGGTGGAAACTCGGGTTCGAATCCCGACCGGGGTCAAATCTTTTCTCTTCAAAAAAAGAATAATATATATATATATATACATATATATATATATATATATATATATATATATATATATATATATATATATATATATATATATATATATACTTAATAGGATTCTTGAGGCTCATTCAATAAAGTAACGATTATATTATGGTTACGTTTCGGGACTATATTGTTCTCACAATTTATTTATCGGTACTGCCCATTTCAAATACGTTGCTATATACACAGCATACTTCTTCAATACAGTTAGTTAGGCATCTGATAATATTTCAATAAATGAATAAATAAAACAAAAACACAGTAGCCATATTTAAAAAAACAAATCTGCATGATTAAATGTACAATCTAATGCTGAATATAAAATTATAGTTAATGGTTAATGTTTGATCAACGATCGTAAAAATTTCTGATGCGACTCAAAAGGAAGGGTAACCTCCTCAGAATTCGCAGCAGCATCTGGGTTATGGACTGTATGTAAATTTATTAAAACGAGCGCTCGCAATTTTGGGGAAACCTTTAATAGAAGATAACTAAACAAATTATTAAAGTGAAAATCAGTCGCCCAGGTGCAGTTGCCGCTGTACCTCCGTGACTTCTCAGAAGCCTCTAAGAGAATCGCCGGTGACTAAATTATTCCTCATCTTCTGCTCAAATCACCACTCAGTTGCATGGGAAAATAATGTCTGTGGTAAATAACATAAAGAACACTTATAAAAAGGAAAAGTTAGGAAGGCCAATCTTAGCTTTGGGCATAGAGAGACATGGAAGACCATAGGGCCTTGGGCAAAAGGTAAGTCGCTCTTTTAGCTTCAGAAGACAGCAAGAGAGTGAGCTCTGGTCAAGCTGGGATTAGTGGACGCGATAAGAAGGTGTCTTTAAGTTTCCGAGAGTCAAAGTCAGTTATCAACTGCCCTTTGGGTAGCTATTGTAAAACTAAAGGGCCAATTGAATTAAGAATTCGGTAGAGGGCGTGACTATGTGAAATATATATTTTCCTTTCCACAAGAGCGGCGATTGGCGCGAACAGTTACCATGGAAAAATATGTTTATAGCGGAAGGTTATATAACAGTGATTTCTTATTACTTGTTTTTTTTTTCGATTTTTCATAAAATACGCTGAGTTGATTTCAATAAAATCTTTAAGGGACCACTCCTGAAGTATGACTTACCGATTAAAAAAAGAATCATCAAAATCGATCCATAATTCACAAATTAATCGCGTAACAAACAATATATATATATATATATATATATATATATATATATATATATATATATATATATATATATATATATATATATATATATATAGGGTCTCTTATTTAAAGTTTCTCAACTGGTCAGACACTAGACGAACATGAGGCTTATGAGCGCCTTACTTTCCTTGACATAAGTTAGCTATACGAGGTAATGAAGTTTAATATATCTTCATTGCATTATATTATGTATTGTCAGCTCAGAATTAAAACATATTTGTGAAATTTAGAATATTGATTCTGAAAACAGATTAAATGTAATAAGTCATAAGAGCTATGGTAATAATGATGTTTGAAGAAGTCGAGAATAAAGCGAAGTCGTCAATTACTAAAGTACGACAATAAGCCTGCTAATTAGGAGGATATCCCAGGAGGGGGTGACAATTTACGTCATCGCTTCTGTTGATTTTTCATTAGCTCTTCGATGGCGGGAATCAGATCTGCTCTTGTTGGCACAACGGTTTGTCTCAACATTGCTTTTAATTTCCTTATACACTGAGCAAAGACACCGGGTTCCCTTGGTTGTTTGAACGCTTCCACTGCCAGGTGACTGTCTGGGTGTATTGAACAATCGGGAACGGATCAAGAATTTGTTTGTAGGTATTGTTGTTCTACCTGCTGGAGGGTCTCCTCTTTCCTGGAACCGGGGAGGTTGAAATTAGCAGGAATTTCATTACAATTTGCCAGTTAGGTAATAAGGTATGCTGTATTAGCTTGGTGCAAAAATTAATCATACATTTATTTTGTTTAGACTAGTGCTCACCAAGTAAATGAAGCTAATCCTTTAATCTAGTTATTGGGTTATAAACAATGTTTTTTTTATGTTGTTTTTCCACAAAGATTAGATTGGTGTTTTATGGGTAAGGACCTCTGAAACTCATTATATCAAAACAATTTTTTAGCCAAATTTATTTTTACGAGTTCAAACTTGGTCGAAGTGCGGCTCTAACCGTGCCTAAAGCCGGCTCCACACATTCGTGTTATGTCATAACACGCAACACGAAACAGACTTGCTCGTTGAAGATGCCGAATGTGTGGATGGGCACTCGGCTCGTGTTATGTGTTACCAAGTTCTTTCTGCTCGTGTTATGGGTGTATTGCTATATGAGGCGGTTTTTAACACACATCAAAGGAAATTTGTTTCCCCATAACACAAGCCAAAACAGAGACAACCGCTTTTTCACAAAGTCGCTTAGCAACAGCGAATAATCGTGAAGCCTAGTTAATCATTGTTATCAATAATAACTGTTTTAAAATGAAAAACTATTAAATATTATAATAAATAACGTTGAGAAAGCACGTAGCGATTTAAAATATATATAAATTAAATCAATAACTAATTTCATACATTTTGAATTGAACTGGATTAGGTATATATTTTTTTTACGGTAGCATTTGTAATAGGTAACTACGTTGTTGACAGAGTTTTTTTCGTCTATTCAATTAGTAAGAAGAGATTTTCGTAGCTTATCTTCACTTTTGCTCTTAGTTCTGCCTGAAAGTTGATAGATCATAGTGTAAATATAGCTTACGCAAACTTTATCAACACATGAGACAATGTGATAAAGAAATAATAAGAGCAGACTGTCAAGAGATTAAGTAGCCTCGCATTAAAAAAATGGTATTTGAGAGACTTAAGATTCCTGAAATAAAGGTAAAATAAAATATAATACATATATAAGAAAGGGGGGAGACCGAAGGATTAAACTCAATTTCTCCTAACCAGTAAAAACAATAGATCATAGCCCAGTCGATTTAAATATCGAAGGATACCAGCCTAAAAAACATGTTTTTAAATACAGCAATAGATACTTGTTCAAGTTTTTTTAATTAAAAAAGAAGCTGGTAGATTTCTGCCAATTCTCTCACTCATTTTAAAAACCAGCAATGTATTTTTTTTCCTCAAATCCGATTTTGTAATCTTTTCCTGTTTCTAAAAAAAAGTTGGCCTACAGGTACAGTTTAGATATCAAATTAAAGCTAATTGAATTTCCTTTAAATTCTTCTTGAAGAAAGTTTTGTGAAACCAGTACTTTTATTAGAATAGGGCCGAGAACTTGACTCAACGGGAAAAATTCTAATATTGTGAAAAATCACTATTTTTTGGAGAACAGTATTTCCGCAACTAATTAATCTACATAGCTGCGGTTAGAATTAAATTGACACAAATTTAGTACTCTTTCATATTGTAAATGTTATGACAAGCAAATTTACATATTTTAGAGGTATAAATGAAAAACGAAAATAGTGCAAAAATCCCGCGGTTTATCGAGTACTACGAACATCCCAGCTGGTTTTGAGGTTTGAAAACTTTTATTTTAACAATCCATATAGGTCCTACATATTAACAACATATTAAAAAATAGTAGATACATGCGTTTTTACGAACTTGGCTTATTTTAGTAGGTATTGATATATTGTTATGACAGAACAGAGAACTGTTTCGTTATTGTTTCGTGTTATGTGTTATGCCATAACATAGAACTGTTTCGTGTTATGTGTTATGCCATAACAGAGAACTGTTTCGTCGTTGTTTCGTGTTATGTGTTATGCCATAACAGAGAACTGTTTCGTCGTTAATTCGTGTTATGTGTTTTGTGTTATGACATAACACGAAAAAGATTCGGCGAGCATTGGGCGAAACAGTTTCGTGTTGCGTGTTATGACATAACACGAATGTGTGGAACCGGCTTAACATTAATGTGGTTTGGGGTGAAGGAAGCATTACTGAATATATAGTGCAGCTGGCAATGACCACCTGAGAGCTATGGCAGAAGAATCCTTCGCAAAATTACTCGGGATATTAGAAGTTAGTAAAGCGAGAGAAGTTAGTGCTAACTAAACAACATTTCAAACCACACATGATTGTAATATCTTTTTTCGGTTAAATACAACAAAACAACCACCCACACATCTTACATCTTATTTAAAACTTTCTTATAATGAAAGTTTTTATGAAGATGTCATACTGCCAAAATAATTTGGCATTTAAAAATTTTCGAAAAACGGCCAGTTCACTGCAGAAAATTAAATAAACCAAGAATACCGATCATTGAAACAAAAGCCATTAAAAATGAAAAAGTTAGAAGGAATAGGAGATTCGATGTTTTTTTTTATTTATTTTTTTTTTTTTAAACTTGGATTAAATAAAGATAAAAGTAATATATTACAGATACGCTCTCATCGATTAATATTTTATTAATTGCTGGCATACCCTGTCGCGGCTTCCTCCACTCTCATAAATAAAGAACTTGGATTATTTTTATTAATTATTGAATTTTATTTGTTTATCGATATTGTATTGATGTATGGAATTTAGCTTTATTTCTTCATATTTACAAGCATTGCAGTAATTTTTAACCTGGTGAAAATTTCATTTATTAGGTGTTTGAAGAGTACGTAAAGGCATAATTAGACATCCGATTTGGAAAAATAATTTGATCGGTCCATCGGGTTGGATTATAATTTTTAACCATACAAGTATTACAGTTGGCAAACCTCGTTTCTGGAACTCTAGACTATACATTATAATTATTATTAGAGTAAAATTTAATATTATCAGCCTTCCGAGAACTATGAAGATGTTTTAGTTGAAATTTGGTACAGTTTGGTTTAATATTGGTTAACCATTACAAACTCTATTGCAGAATGGCCACTTATCGGTTGATTTTTAAACTCCACTGGGATCCACATATTTATAGCTTTTTAAATAACAATTGAATTTAAAAAAAAAGTAAATTTCATCATAAATTAAAAGTTCTATATAACACCGTACCTTTGTAACCTCTCTCGAGTGCTGCTAGCCACCAGTCGGTCCATTATCAAACTTCACTGCGCATCGCATATTTATCGCATTTTTAAAACAGTATAATTGAAAATCTTTAAATTTTATTATTTCTAAACCTTCTTTGAACTATGAAGACGATATGGTTAAAGTTTGGTACAGATTGGCTCAGTAGTTTTCGCAGTTAGTAATCACAAACGAAAAATGGCTTGTCTTGGAAGTCTTCTTCGAGGCTAAAAAAAAAAAAAACGATGTGACCTAAATGATACGAAATCGAAGAAAGGAATTTAATTTAAAAAATAATATAGCAAGATTTGTTTACATAATTAAAAGAATATCGCATGTGTTAATTACAGATTAAAAAAATATCAAGTTCAAGTTGACATTGAAACTGTATCAAGGACTATTAGAATAATATTATATGTAATTGAATTATTCCCATCTTCTCCAACCCATCTTCTTCGGCTTCATTGTTTTGGGGCAACAAACATAACAAACGACTGCCGTTGTATAAGCAACAGGAGGAAATATTAAAATATACATAGAGATGTAAAAGCGTATATTTTGATATAGAGTAATGAATAATAATTCCACATAAAAGCCGTTATTTGTAAATATTTTTATTGAAATTGAATGAGTGATTGGAGAAACAACATAAAGCGTAGTAAAAACATATTGACTTATGTTATTTCTGCAATCAGTATTTTAATTATTTTGAAAATAAATATCCAATATTTATCGCAAGCATATATAACACTTACTGATATATGGAAAATAGGTAAATAATATATTTCTAAAATTCTTTTATTAATAATGCTATTTTTTATTGTTTTGGTATTAATATATCACTAATAAAATTATTAGAATGTTGGTTGTATAATTGGATAGTGTAGAAGAATAAATTGCTTATTTTTATGAATTGAGGTAGTACTCCTTCCAAATATGTCCCTTGTTATCATATATATATATATATATATATATATATATATATATATATATATATATATATATATATATATATATAGTATTTATAAACGAACGCCAAGATGATAATTGCTTTTTAGGAATTCAGGTAAAATCGGTAATATTCGAGATGTTTCGTTTACAGTTTTATAGCCGTCAATACATGTTATAGGTTTATCTTGTATTCTGTCTTCTTTTTATTGCTAACAGGTCGGTGTGGAACGCATTTTTTTTTTTTTAGAAAAACAAAGAAAAAAATCAGCACTTTACTTTACTTACCTTAGATAGTTAATTGTGAAATTCGAAATTCAATAATGCTGAAAACGATATCGTATTCATGGACTTTATGTTATATATATATATATATATATATATATATATATATATATATATATATATATATATATATATATATATATATATATAACACAAAAGTATCTTAGAGTAAGGTATCTTTCAAATAATTGCTAAAAAAGCAGTTCCCTTTTCGTTACTCCACAATTATATCACAACGCAATTAAGAATTACTATTATTTAATCATGCCACACAAAACCAATACTGTGATTCAAAAAACCACTATCTTACTGTGTCCTTTATTCAGTATTAAAACTGAGTGAATTTTTTCCTAAAAAGAGTTTGTATTCCTAGAATAAATAAAAAAATGTAAAGATTAATCTTGAATAAAAATTAATATCATGTTTTCTTTTCAATAAACATATTTCTAAGCGTAGAAATACAAATAAATAAAATCGCCGATTTTTCGGCCCAACTCTACTTATAATGTAACCATCCGTTAAATTTTAATAAAAATATATATTAGAATCTTTTTTGTAATTTTAGAAATTTATTTTTAATGATTAATTAAATATAATAATAGATTTTAATATTTAATGATACCGAACACAAGAACATCATCGTTTCCTATAAACTCATCTCGATTTCTCATTTCCTTGTATTTTTCAAACAGACCTTTTACTTGATGTGACCAGTTGTCCCCTATTAGCAATATAAGTTTCATAATGTGCACCTCTATTGGTTGTATGTACTTTATGTATTTAGATACATATGAATAGAATTTTTATAAAATATTTTTCTTCGAGACATTAGATTAGATTTAAGGTGTATTCATTGATATCATTTTTTGACATGGAGATATCTTTTGATTGGTATTGCATACTTTTTTCAGTGTAAGGTTTTTTCACACTCAAAAATGTAACAAAAATTTTAACTCACTTTAGCTCTCTTGGAGTTAGTTAGATCAATAATTTGTCAGTTTTCTTTTTCAGAAATTTTATGGAGAATATATTTTGTTTTATAACATTTGTCGCAAGGACAAAGGAGAAAAAATCATGTTTTGCCATTATTTTTTTTTTTTTTAAGTGTGGCTTTTTTGACAGTGTGTTGAGTGTTGCTCGAATAAAAAAATTGACGATAATCCTGTCAAATTCGGTCCGAACGGAGATTATTTTTTATTTCGTAACTTTTGACGCTAGGATCCACCTTATAGGAGCATTATTGGTTTGAATGATAAGAGCCACGTTTTAAACCGCTATTTTCTCTTACTTTCGTTTATTTCCGCTAATCATTGATACTTAATTTAATATTGCGATCTTAGAAAAACTGAATTGAATGTTTGAGATTTTTTCCTAAATCGTCCAATTAAAAAAAGTCAAATTTGTGGGGCTTAAACTCTTGATAGTACATTTCTAGTAAGGTATGTTTCAATTCTTGCCAATATTCTAATATTTAATACTAATCGTTCCAAAAAAATCGAACTCTTAGCCCACATTACACTAATCGATTTTGGGTGAAATGGGCTAAGTGATTAATGTTAACGTAATTGACCTCTGAAAGCCAATTGCTTAACTAATTTTCGGAGTTGAGAAAAATCAGGTATACATTCAATAATATTTTTCCTTTTTCAAATATTTATTTTTGACATTATTTATATATTTTTTACATAATAGAAAATAAAATAACATACACAGCATGCCTAAAGAAAAAATAATCACTTTATTGGTAGTTTTTAAAACACTGAAAAATTTTTTTTTAAAATCACCTATAATTTACTATCATTCGTATTTTTCTTTACCTAAATATGGGTAAAGATCCTGCTTAGATGTAGATTTCAGCTCTTCATAGAATCGCTTAAATGCCTGGACTTATGTAGGGACTTATCTAACAGATTTTTCTTCTTTTCTACCGAAGTGATTCAACATATCTATTCATTGCTGGCTCATAATTTTTGTAGCCTGTCCTTTTTTAAAAAACTTACTGTTTTAAAAATAACATTTATATCGAGAGTCGACTTGTAGTAGAGAACACCGCAGCTATCTTTGTTATAGTTAAGCCATCTTACCTTCCCCCATTGCATGCTGCCCTGTTCATTATCTTTTTTTTCTATTAATATGTAGCTGTTCCTTTTGTGCAAAAGGGGTCTCGTCAACTTGACTCGCTTTTCACAAGTAAAAGTTCAAGATTGGAGCATCAGCCCACGATTCACAAAGGAATATCCTTCATTGCAATGGACGGAACACTTAGCCCGTTAGATACAAGAAAAGAGAAAAATATTACGATTCTGGTGATGTAGATAGCTCAAAATTCGACTTACCCCACTATGCGCAGGTGCCACAGAAATAATTTGATCATTTTTGCACAACGAGAAATCGATATCAACAAATGCCAAGTTAAGACACTACTACACAGTCATCCGTCCATAGGCGTTGTACGCTGCAGAGGGAATGAAAGGAAAATTCTAAGAAAAATCTTAGGCCCAGTGAAAGAAAACGTGGAATACAGGAGACGACACGACCACGAACTTTACACCCATGTGAAAAAAATAACTGACGCCATGAGGAAACAGAGAATCCCCTTTTACTGCTATATAACAAGAATGAACCCAATGCGAATGAAAAATAGGATCTTCAGGTACTTTTTCGAAAAGAAAACTAAGGGAGCTTTTGGTTCACTGAGGTGGGCAGAGATTTTAAAGAGGTGGGAATAGCTAGCAGCGATATTCGGGAACATGCCCCCACTAAGCAGCAACTAACAGCACACTGATGTTTCCAAGAAAAGCCTAAGCTTCCAACGGGCAGGAAATGGACCGCGTAAAGGAAGCAACAGCATCGAGCAAGTACTGGGTGGGTGTTAAAGCTGGCAAGAATCAGTTCCTCAGCTGGCCGAATCTAAAAAAAAAAAAAAAAAATTATTGATCATTTTAATTAAAATAATCGCTGTAGATTACATATATAGAAATATTCATGATCAATTGTTTTTCCCTGTAAGAGAAAAATTAATTAAAAATTTTTATGAAGCTGTCCACTATCAAAACGATAATATGTTAAAATATTTATGATGGATGATACTGCTATTTTATCCTAAAAATCCATATTTTTTATCGAGATAGCTGTTGGAGAAAGGTTTGAAAATTAAAAATAAAGACAAGCTCGCCAGAAGGGAAAGGATATATCGAGAAGGGGAATTATTTTGGCCTGTCAGTGGAGAGCTACGTGCCCTGGTTCCCGGCCCAGGCGCACAATACGGCCTCCTCCGTCGTTCTGTTTTAACCAACCATTCTTTCCTTTCTTGTATCCTATCCTTCATATTTCATATTATATTTAAAATAATTCACCTTATTAATATTAATTTATAATTCCTTGGACAGTGTAACGGAGATATCTAAATTTAAAAAAAAAATAATAATAAATAATAATAACGCAGAAATATCTATCGTATACCGGAATTACCGATATACGAATACGGTCTGAGATTTACTATTTTAAATTTTTTAAATAATTTTTACTTAAGTTCTAAGTTTTATAGGAGAAATATTTTTGAAACTTGTAAACACGGTTTCTACACCGAATTTACGAAGCGATAAAACTATAACTTATGTTTGGTTTCAATTTCATTTATTATGCTATATAGCTTTTATAATATCGCAGACAGTTTATAATAGCAGTAGAATGTAGGCTTGTGCTCGCTATGCTCCCGTATTTTCAATACTCATTGAAGAAAGAAACAAAGCCGACTAATCGACTGCATTTGTAGAGGTCATTTTTTAAATTTATATTCCACGATTAAAATAAACTAAAAAAGGCTGATTGAAATGAAAACATTCATTGATTATAGTTTTAATTTTAGATTCATCTTTACTGTTTGTTATTTAATCCCTCTGTTACGACTTCCTGCCCTACAGTATCATTTAATGATACTTATTTGTTGAGGAGTTGTTGACTGTATGCAACCTACTCTAAAAGGTTGGAAATGGCCAGAGGTGAAAAACGTTCTGCATTATAAGTGAAGTGATATTAAAAAAAAATTGATCCTCCTAAAGTCCTAAAAAGGGGGATATTTTCGGTCCAGTCAATCAAATAAAATGTCTAGATAAATTAATCAATATGTAATCTTCCGTTTTTGTAATTATGTTCTAGAAAAAATTGTATTTTTTCAGATTCTATTTCCTACATTAACCCATCACACGTTTACAATGCTTTATTATATGAAAACTAAACATGGGTCCAAGTAACCCAATCCAAGGTCTACTTGAACCCATTAAACAAATTTTTTTTAAATATCTTAAAAATCAAATAAATCAAAATTAAAGGTTAAATGCTTAATTTGCATGTATTCTTTATAAATTATAAGTATAAAGTAAAGAAATCATTCTATATATATATATATAAATAAGGATTGTTCGGAAATACTGCTAAAAGTGGGTCTAAGTAACCCTGACTCACGGTACTTCATTATATAGAACCTTTATACGTGCTACCAATGGGTAGTTGCTTTAAAAACAATTGATGTGTCATTTTTATCATTATCATCACATTTACTTGATGTAATATATTTTAAATTATATACAGCTGTAAGTTTCAAAGAATAAATAAAATTTAAAAAAAAATCTCTCTGTTTAGAAAAAATGGTGACAGTGGAATTGTAGAAGGCAGCTAATTTATTGTTGGTAGTATGTAGGATGCATTTCGGGTATCTTATTTTATTAATTGTAATAAAATATTTACTACACAAGTATTTGTACTGCTTGCTCAAATATATTTTTAAAAGTTAACAGGAATATTATGGTACATTTGAGACTAAAACTTAATTACCCTGCCCCTGTGAAGTAATCCCCGAACCTATCAAAAAATAAGCCTCAGATGGCGAGTGATGTTTGCGATAGCTAATAAATAATCAATTCCCCGGCCTGATCCGAATTCCTGATTTTTAATTAAGAAGGATGACCCCGTACTCCCGCTGGGCAGGATAATAACCCCAATCACCAATCGCTACTCTCCTTCCATTAATTTATCTCAGTCCGCTAGCGATATCGATGGCAGGCCGGGGTATGAAACCCCCCTGGCTTTCGATTTAAATGAATTTTACCCCGGTATCAACTGTCATCTGAAAATTAAATGTTATCATTTAATGGAATTTTATTTTATCTATTATCTGTTCATTGTAATTATGTATATATACATTTTTTATTCATTTCAATTAAGGCCAGCTTTGATCACAATAAGGGATCTTTCAATATGGTAAAGGTGATAGTAAATCTCTAGAAAAGAGATTTCTCGGTTTTAATTTATATTTATATTCGCAGTTTCATGATGCAACGTTTGGCTCATCTCATTGGATTTGTTGGGAAAAAAAAACAAAAAAAAACCAAAGTGATAGCTCATGTGGCTACTTAATTTTATTCACTCGAGAAATGGGTCACCGTCACAAATAATCTACGTAGTACTTAGAGTGGAAAAGATTACAGGGTAATCAGAGAATATATAACAGAATATTCGTCAAGTTATTGGCGAAATGCAGCCGGAATTATTGTAGATAATGATCAGACATTAGAGCGATCGGCAGTGTGTCAATGAGACCCTAGTAGTCAAATGTCCACCACAGTATCTCATTCTAAGCAAAACCGCTTCGTATAAGCTTCAAAATAAAGCAAGAATTGAGTTTACTTTGTTTTATTAAAAATTAAAATCCTATCATTCTTTATAATTAGATAAGGAATCACATTACTATTCGGCTGGTAAAGCCGACGACTGCCATTTTTGTTAATTTATATTTATTGCCTTCAAAAAAGTTTTATTCAAATTATTTATTTATTATTTTAGATCCACCTTGATAGGTTGTTGTTCATTCCAGGGTTAGGAAGACCTCTTTTTTCTTTCAAATGATTCAAATATCTTACAGCAATTATCGAATGAAAGAAAGATCATGATGTTAACAAAAAATAAATTCCATAACTTTTTTAATTCTGGATAAATTATTTACCTTAACGACTATATATATTTTTTAATTTTTTTGCTAGGTTTTTTGTCATCAATAAAAAACATGAATTTTAAACTGAAATGTAAGAAAACAAAAAAAGGAAATTTCTATTTTAGGAATTTACTAACGTGTTTAAATACAATTACATGTCAGTTTTTTTTTTCTGTTACATATATAAATATATTATAGCTTCGTCAAATAAAATCCATAAACACAGTATATTTTTAACAAGATTGAATTCCAAATTCGATAATTAATTCCCTCTTGCTAAGTAAATTAAATTAATAAAAGTCACTTTATTTCTTTTAAAAAAACAAAAAAAAAACATATAAAATAAATAGCTTTAGCTGTATGTTGAGACGGCTATAGAGCTATAAACGAAGCCCCTCGAGCATTGCTGATGTCACCCGAATTCAAGCGGAAAAAAAAAGATCAGCTTGGACGAATAATCAGCCTTTTTGTCAGTTGAGTAATTGGCCAAAGTCATAGTCGCCTTATCTGTATTTATTATATTTGGTGTTCAGTATAAGAATGCGGTTAGTTTTGGTTATTATTTAAATAGTAATATAACTTTATTAGTTTTTTTAATTACTATTTTTGACAAATACTTGTCAATATTTCCCAAAAAACTAAAGCAAGAGAAGTTCCAAAAGATGCTCATTAGAAAGAAAATTGAAATTGTTATCGGAAGAATAAGCTTATGATAAATTAGTATAAAATTAAAATTAAAAACTGAATATAAAATAGACCATGACCAGTATTGATCTTTGTGGCCCGAACTTAAGACATAGTCCCTAATTTCATCCTAGAACCCTTGACTCTATTCCTGAAAAAGTTAGATGCAACATAATAAAATTTTTAAAAAGTTTTATTTACAGATAAGTATTTTAATCTCAATTACCTATTTATCTTAATATAACATTTGCAATTTCAGAAACTTGGCATTTAATTATCGGTATGCTTCAAAGAAAATATTCCTATAAATTCATTTGGATATTCTTAATAGTTATTGAAATTTGTATTAAACGTTTTTTTTTTATTTTAATACAATTTTCAATTACAATTTTTTAAATCATTCAATTAATACAATGATCAATCTGAAGTTTGGAATAAAACGAAACGCCTTCGGAAATAAACCTTTAGATTAAAAAAGTCTTTTAATAATTACTACTGCTGTTTGTAATTACAGCTACTGCAATTCCTTTTATCCAAAAGCGGGAATAACTCTTACAATCAACTGCTTTATTCCGATTTGCTATTGATTTCAGTTAATATCCTTTTTTTAATAATCCAAAAACAAAGAATTCATTGCATATCTGTATATACAATAATAATAATTTTACTTCCACATTTTGTTCAATTTTATGTGCTATTTATATATCAAGTATTTTATAAATATTATTAAATTAAATAAAATAAATAAAAATAAAGGAAATTAAAACACTGAAATATTGTATATTTATTATTATTATTATTATTATTTTTTTTTTTTTTTTATCCTCAAAAGAGGATTTTTCCCTCATTTTCTTTTCTGAAAATTTACACCGTTTTGACTTCTACGTTTAGCCAAAATAAGTAGAATATCCGAATCGCTATCCTATTCGAAACATTTGCATAATCGGGTATCTCCTTGACCAAGTGGATACGAAAGTCGAATTTATGGGATTGGTTCCGAGGCCAAGCTAAAAGTCTTCTTTACTTTGACAGTCGATTTTCTGTATCCTTAATATTTTCTGTCACTGAGGAGATTGCTTCTGGGCTCGATTGTCTCCAGTTAATCGTTTAGGTAAAGTCATGCGATGTTTCGAATGGGACCTAGGACATATCATTACACAACTATCTATTTGGAATAGTTTTTTTTTTTTTTTAATATCTATTATAGTAAATAGAAATTCTATTTATATTTTATAACTGGATAAATAGCTTTGCATTTTCTATTTTATTATGTATGTCGTTTTATTTTTATTAATTGGTAAGTTCATATTTGCTAATAGATTAAACCACTACAAACTACGAAAGGTCTTCAGTTATATAGTTATAAAGTTCAGTGCTTTATATAACCAAAGTTTGTTAAGAAATTGTTCGATTAGAATCCCTCTCAACCGCCAAATATTTCCACAGGTTCTTATAGTAAATTTAAGGAGCGTTTTGATAAAAAAAAGAAATTTTGGATCGAAAAATTAGTTTCGGAATGAGTATCAATAAACATGTTTTTTCAGAGAAGTGCGACCCAAGATAAAAAGTGCCGAAATGAGGGATGTAGAGTGCATGGAATTTGCGATAATTTTTGACTTCGCAGGAGTAGTTAGAAGGTAAACATATTAAAAGTCCCCGCTCCTGGGAGGTGAGCTAAGGGTGGGGGGAGGGGATAAGGTCCCAATTTTGTTTTTCGATTATATCTCGAAAACGGTGGACTCTAGAAAAATATGTAGCAGATCAAAATTAAAGCTCATTAAATTCCCTATAAAATTAATTATATACGTATTAAAAATCGACAATTTTAGAAATAAAAAAAATGTTTACCCCACTTTTTTTTAAACATTTGAAGCAAATACCAAAAACGTATATATAAAATTAAAGTACATTTAATGCTCTAGAATTTTTATTCTGACGTTTTTTCTGATAAACGATTGTGGAACGTAATAGAAACTAAAGTTTGACAAAAAGTGAAGTGACATTTGTTTTTTCCCGAAAATCACCTATTTTTAATAACGTATATCTCGTAAACGGTTAGAATTACGACAAATTTATACATGATAAATTTAATAGTAAATTTAATTAGCTTTTATGTTTATTTAAAACATATTTTTCTAGAGCCAACAGTTTTTGAGATATTATCGAATAACCAAAAACATGGAATTTCTCCCCTCCCCCCACCGTTAGCTCACCCCCCAGCGGATGTGACTTTTAGTATGTTTACCTTCCAACTATTCCTAACGAAGCTATGAAGTCATTGTGTTTATTGCCTGGACTAAGCTTATTTTCATTTATATGTATCGTAAAGCTTGAATGATTCGCCTTATTGTTTTAGGCTTTTATAAGTTTTTTTTTACTTTAGTGTCAATCCTTTTTTTTTTCTTTTAACTCTTATCGAGTAATTATTGCAATCTGCCATAAATATGGGCAATAAGTAATATAGATGGCGTATGATTACATTCACAAATTATCACATTGAAAAAATAAAAACTAATGGAGCTACAGAAAGGTAAGCCAGGTAGAGAGAGTTCTCAGCTCTTCTCTCTTAGCTGCGTCAATGGTGTAAAAACCCAGTGGAGGCTGAGTTAGAGCGCTATATTACAGTTACTTACTGAAGAACTATTATATCAGTGGCTGTGAGATATTAAATATTATTTTTTTAACAATTTTCGACTTGATACCCTCTTAGATGCAAAGAGCTAACAGAACGATTACAGGGCTGATGCTCAAGTCAGATTTATACTTCGGAGGCGCCGCGTATTTGTACAACGGCAGGGGGAGGGGGGGGGAGTCTTAATTTGATTGCTCTCGGCGGGATCGCAGAAGAGGATTTTTTTTTCCGAAGGACTCTAGAGCATCGCAGTGATGATCTAATTTAAAAAGGCGACTTCCACGCCGCTCCAGACAACAGTTCTGTTAAGTCACCCGCAGTTCCTTCGAGCATTAGTTCTCAAGCTCTTGGTATTCGACTTTTCTCTAAGTTATTTTTTTTAAAATAACCAACTAAAAATGGGTTATCATCTTATATTTTTTATTTGTTTATTTATAGATATTTACAACTGTACAAAAACATAAACAATAAGTAAATGTGTTGATAGTGAATACAATAGTATGAAAATAACTTGTGATTAACTTCTCACTAGTAGCACTTCAATAAAATCTACACTGAAAGGTCTCTAAGCCATATTCTTTTCAGACGCCTCGTAGGATTAGCGGGAATGGAGTGGGAAGCAAGCTGGGAGACTAGTGGATTGGAGTGGTTATGGAGCTTATATGGAAGGATAGGTATCTGATCTAGACTAAATTAGTAACATAAGGAACATTAAGGTCTTTATGGATAAGTTTATTGGTCACATGGTAAGGAGCATTAAGGATTTTTCGAAGAATTTTGGATTGCAAGGATTAAATACGAGATGAATTGGATGGTTTAGTGGAGCCCCAAAGCTCAACTCCGTTCGTCCAAATAGATCTAATCACAGTCATGTAAATGAGTCTTTTATAATTAATTAGGAGCTTTGATCGTTTGTCTAGTAAATGTTGAAGTAGTCTGTAATGACGAGCAGTTTCTTGCCATTTTAGTTTTGTAAGTGGATTCCAAATAAGTCGTTTGTCCAAGTGGAGTCCTAGGTAGCGGATCTATTCAACAGGGATTAGTGGAATATAATTAAAGGATACTGTAGGACAGGAAGTCGTAGGTTTACGACAATGGGTAAAGGTTTTTTGTTGGGATTTATTTAGATTTATTTTTATTCTCCAATTTCGACACCATTCTTGAATGTTAGTAATATGATATTGTAGTGATTGGGATCCAACGAAAGGATTATTATTTACTGATAACACACATGTGTCATCAGCGTAAGTGGTGAGGACAGTGGTATGATCTTATCTTAAAAATAAAAGTTTTTTTTTTCTTTAAAACACTCCTAGACAAAATTATAGGCCACGTCCCATTTCGATAGTTAGCATTCATAAAAAAATGTAGTACAATTAAATACTGTTTTAAACATACACCTACATGAAAAACTGTCTTCAGTTCTGATTCTTGTTACTCGCGGAATATCTATCACTCTCCACTTCTATTGGAATAATTTTATTAGAAAACTAGTTTCGAATGCTAAACATTTAAATCTTTAAGTTAATATTAGAAGGTGAATGTTCAGTATTCAAAACTATTTTTTTAAATAAAATAATTCCTATAGAAGTGGCAATTAATTCATCAATACTAATTATAACATCAATATTTACATGAGTAATTCTAACATCAATGTTAGAGAAAACTATGCCTTTGTACTTCATCTAAACAAATTTATTCAAGCGATGCCAAAAGGGAAATAGTCGTTTCCTCTGGGTAGTACTGCTGAATTTCAAAGTAATTTTCAAGATTTGTGAAGATAAAAAAAAATGTCGAGGAAACGATAATTAGAAGAAAGTTGTGTTATTTTTGGGTTGGGATAGACTATAAAGGGAATAGAAAAAAATAGATAGTTATTATTTAGGAACCGATTGTTTAAAGCGGATACGAGCTGATTTGAGTAAGGTTCATTCTCTTATTAATACTATGCATCCATCCACAAAGCAAATCTTAAGAAAAATTGGCAGGCGAAAATATTTCCATTTTACTCGATCCCGAAAATATGAACATTATAGACAGTTTAACTGCATAGATCAATTTAAAACTTGCGTCCTAGAAAAGTGGGCCCATATTTGGCAAAGGTATATACATAAATTATAAAATCTCCACAAACTTTTTACATTTAAAAATTAATTTGCCTAGTCTTTAACTTCTTTGATAAAATAATCTTAGTGCAAATTCTGACAGAGGAAAAAATCTTTGATATGTGCTTACTGAAAAGCATGTAGTGTATTTCACTTGTAAGCCCACGATATGTAATAATTTTACTTTTGTATTCTTGATGCTTATATATTTGATAATAAGTAGTGGTAATGCTTATGCCAATCGCCTTTATTTCTGGTTAATTTCCCCTAATTTTTATGAATCTCGATTAACCGAGGGTTTGGTAATCCGAGCCTATCATGGGCACAATCAATGGTATATCATCAAGAACACCTTTAAATCTGAACCTTATGACTGTTAATCAATTGCCTTTAAGTACATTGTTTCAATATCTATGCATTTCTACGAAACTATTTTATACCTAGGTTATTTGGTACATATGTAGCATAGAATTCAAAAATCAGCCAAGTCCAATTTCAAGATTTTTTTTTAATAATTTTTGTCTACTAAATTATTTTTTTGGTGAAGAATTTCTCCCAAAACTAATTCACATCAAAATCGACCTTTATCTTTAACGATCAGCTGTAAACATATTTCTAAAATGGACTTCTATTTCCGTATTTGGAATTCTACGCCTTATATAAAGTACAATATCGCCTAAAAACTGGTGCGGAAGTAATACGTAAAGTAAAATTACATTTATTGAAAAAATACTGTCATAGATATTGAAATCGATCGGGCAAGTAAAAAACATTTTTTATTTGTTAATAATATAACAATTAATACGAAAAATAAAAGGAATTCACGCGACAGCTGTTTCTTAATTTGTCACATTTATCGTCATCCCAGAATTATCTTGTTTTAAGTCCATTTTTAGGGTATATAGAGTTACATACACCAAAAATTTAGAAAAAAAAAATCTTGTTCTATATCAATTTAAATAACAATATTATCTTGGCCCATAATCAAGTATTCAGTAAATAAATGTTCTATAACCCAAGTTTTGTGTCTACTTTAAAGAATTATCTTGTTTCGTTTATAGCTTGAGCAATTATAGCGTTCTTTTTGTTTTATATCTATAAATATATAAATTATATAGTAATAAATTATTTACTTACAGTTTATATTTACATTTTCTTATTTTTTTTTACTTCTTTAATAATTTTTTGGAATAATGAAATTTATATATAATAAAAGAGGTTTTATTACAATACACTGTCCCAATTATTAAAAAGAAATTAGTTCAAAGGGAATTTATTGATCTAAAAAATGTTCCATATCCCGTATTTCTTTAAAGTTTATGCAAAAATAGCCACTTTTGTTCTATATCCAAATGAATAAAATCGTTTTAGTTCTAAATCAATGCAATGAGGATGCAAGTTTGATGTAGTAAAATATTATCTAATATACCGGAAATATTTAACTGCAAATGCATTTACATATTATCCAAAAATAAAAAAGTACTTTAAGAAATAAACTTCAAATCTCATTTCCCAAAACAAGGGTTTTGGGATATAGCACAACATAATTCTGGGATGACGTTATATTTATTTAAATTTTACAGGAGGACATGCTTTAGTGATATAATTTTTCCTCAGTTAATGACCTGTAAAATTACTGGGGCCCTTCTAGGAGCTGGGTACACAGTAGCATTCACAACTAATTGCTCGCTTTGTCTCTCCGCTACTCGCTGTTCTGAGGCTGGCTACGATTAAAAAAAAATACTAATTAAAACTAAAAGGCCTCGGAGGGCTAGGAGGGGAGGGGAGGGGGGTTAAGTCAAAAAGGCTTCATTACTATTTATTAACTGTTCCTGTTAGCGAAGGTGGGGGGGAGGGGGAAGGCTTAGATGGAAATTTAATTTTCGCAGGGCTCCATTGGTGCCGATCTTTCACCCAAAGGCGGCAGGAATTCAGTAAAAAAAAAAAAAAAAAAAAAAAAAAAAAAAAAAAACACGAAAAAAAAAACAACTGAATTGACAGCTGTAGGGAATTTTGTGAAAAGTTAATGGGCCCTATTCAGTTTTTTTTACAGGGGAGAGGGGTCTTCTTCGATCAGTTTTAGTTTTCTCCTTTTATAACTTTTATTAAGATTTTTTATCGGTATATTTAAAGTAAGCGATCAAGAATATTTCTACTTTATTCATTTGATAAATTAATTGCTACTTCTATTAGAATTATTTTATTTGAAAACTAGTTCCGAACGTAAAACATTTATAATCAGTTCTAAAACATATACGATTTTCAAAACATTAGCCTTGTTAAATAGATAATATAAACTCCCCGTTTAGAAAATTTTGGCAACACTTTGAAATATTTTAATTTCATAAGAACGTATTTTTTTTTCATGATAAAGAAGGGATCTGAAGTCTATAATAAACATTCCTAAACTAGACATAAACAATATTTATTGTTTATAATTAGTGTCAACTTTTCAGAGTTGCTCTAACAGTGAGGCACATCTTCGAGGAGTGTCCTCAGTACAGGAGAGATATGGATAAATGTGGTGTACCTCGTCAGCTCTGTAAGGCCTTGGGCGATAGTGAACAGTACATTTCTGGTACTATAGAAGTTATAAAGAAAATTAAGTTATATAACTGTATTTAATGTTCGTTACTTTATTCATTACTATTTTTTTCTCTTTATTTAATTTTTATTATTTTATTTTATTATTTTTTATTTTTATTATTATTTTTTAAATTAATTTATTTTTTTTTTGGAAACTTATTTATGGTTGAAATTAATATGATTTTATTAGAAATTTATTATTATTATTGTCATTGTTGCAATGCAGGTGGTATAGTAAATTTCCCTTATATGGGCAATATTAACCATAGCAGTTTTTTACCCTTAAAACAAACAACAACAACAATTTTTAATTAAAATAAATTACAATACTTATTAAAAAAAACAATAAATGTAGAAAACACATTTTAAAATTTTCATTTTTTTTACAATTACCCCCTCTGGATTGAATCACTGCTTCTACAAGGCATACTTCTAGACCATTGTTTGTTAATTACAGGGAAAAATAATAATAATTATAATCATACGAATATAAACAAGTATGGATTAAGGTAAAAACCAGGAAAATCTCGAGAATTAGGGGTGTTGCAATACTTTTGACGGGGACTTTAGTCCCTTCTTATTTTAAAAAAATAAGAACAGAAATCAAATAAATTGGTACTGACCTAAGGAGGTGAATAGGACTATTGAAATATATCAAAAGTTAAATAAGAGGTAGAAAGAGTAAAGTAGGTTAAGTCTTTGGGCTTTTCTATGACTGGTCGGTTTTTTTCCCGTTCCTATTGAAAACAAATTTATCATTTGAACAAAATTCTGGTTTGGTTTTGATGGATTTGATATTTAATTTTAGACTATTTTCTACATGATGTGTAAGCTTCATTGTAGATGCTTTATTGAGTTTAAGGCAAAACATGATTATATTTGAATACATACAGGTCCCTGAAATTCGTCATGTGAAAACAAGCTTTTCTTCAAGTTAATTTTTACGAGTTCAATCTTGGTCGAAGTGCGACCGAAACGGTATTTGACATTATTTTTTGGGCGAAGGTAGCAACAGTGAATGTAAAGTGCATCGTTGGTTTCAAAAATGTCTTCTTGGAGAATTTGATCCCGGAGACCAGGTTGATCGTGGTAGGTCTTCAGTTGTTGATCATAACCGTCTGATGGATTTGATAGGAAAAAAAAACATGGCAAAACTACTCCTGACATTGCGAGAGAAGTTATTATTGGCCATTCAATAGTAGTTCACCACCTGGAACGAGATGGAAAAGTAAAGAAGCTCGACATGTGGCTACCTCAAAAAGTGACTGGCAACCAAAATTTTCTTCTGATGCGCTAAGATAATGAACCATTTCTTAATCGAATCGTGGTATGTGATGAAAAATAGATCCTATACGATAACACGAGATGGTCAGGTCAGTGGCGTGACATGGATGAAGCACCAAAACATTACGAAAATCCAAGCCTCCACCGAAATAGTGATAGTGACAGTAGTGGTGGTCAACTGCGGGTGTTATTCATTACCCCTTCCTTAATGTTGGCGTGAAATTTACAGCTGAAACATATTTTCAAAAATTGAAAAAATGCATAGGAAATCTCAACATTTTTGTCTAGGATTCTTCTTCACGATGATGCCAGGCTACATCACAATGCCAACATTCTAGAAGAACTTGAAATATGAAACACTCTATACTATAGATAGACAACCTCTTTTAAGGGAAGAAAGTTAAAAACCTAAGTGAAACCGAAAATGCTTTAGATAAACATCTTTAGATAAACCAAAAAAATCTTTCCATCCACCTAGAAAAAAGCTATCATCCTTTCCTTAAATAAAGTTGCCCTTCCGTTATCCGAAAAAGACTACCGACCCATCTCCCAACTATCCAATCTTTCCAAACCTTTAGAACGACTAACTCAAGCCCAGATATCTTCTTTCCTAGAACAGCACCTTAATCCTTTTCAGTAGGGCTTTAGAACTGGCTTTTCCACACAAAAATTACCTCAGACATCCACTTAGCCATGAACCTTCATAACATCACCATCCTCGTTTTCCTTGACTTCAGCCTTTGATAAAATTAACCACCTACTCCTATCCAAACTAGCCAATAACTGTTAGTTTTTAACAGTGCGACCAGATGGTTCCAATCGTTTATTTCTGAACCCACTCAGATCCTAATCCCAATTCCTAACCTTCCCCTTCCTTTCCTCTTCCAATTGACTCTGGTGTGGTTCAGGGCTCTCAAGTATCGCATTTAGTATTTAGCTCATATATTAATGATGTTGTTCCTCTCATTTCTACGCTGACGATTCACAAATTAACCTCTCCCTTTTCCCTGGTGAGCTGCAGAAAGCTTCCTTAAAAATAACCTTAAATAGATACAAGCAGATCTCGACACAATATCCTCTTGGGCCATTGTTAATAAATTGAAGGTTAATGCTAGTAAATTCAAAGCTATTGAGTTGGGCTTTGAGGTCCTTCTCAACTACCTACCTGGAATCCCTGATTTCTCCATGGAGTCATATCCTATAATCTTCCACGCTTCCGTTAAGAACCTCGGCATTGTACTTGACCAAACCCATTCCTGGAAAGATCATGTCTCCCCTATTATCCGCCGAACAATGTCCACTCTTCGACTCCTAAACCGCCCCCGTAACTTCCTCCCACAATCAACTCGTCCACTATTAATTTCTTTCCGAATATTTCCCCACTTTGATTTTATTAGTGTGGTGTGCGGAGGTCTCTCTGAATCTCAGGATACAAAATTAAAGAAGATTTTGAACTGTTGACTGAGACTTTTTCTAGGGATATCACGCCTTGTCTATGTATCTCACCACTACACAAAATTAAAATGGTTATTTCCCTCCTTCCGAAGACAATACTTCCTTGGTTCGTCCCTTTACAAATCCCCTTCCTCTTAGTCACCCCCCTATATTCTCAAAACATTAACATTAAACTCATCAGTGACTTACCGCAAAACTAGATTCCGTCCCTCGAACCTTTACCTAACTCTCTTCAACACAACATCCTTCAAACGGTCCTTTATTTCCAGAGAATCTTCTGTCTGTATTTTCCTTTACTTGTTAAGTATTCAATATAACAGTCATATTGAAGAAGATAATATTTATTGTCATATTAAAAATGAAATATGATTATTCACAATATAATATTGATTTGTTTAGTACTATTGCACTAATTTTGTATTATTGTTTTTGTCATACTTTATATTATTATATTAAATAAGATACATTTTTTAGCTTTGTCAGCTGTAATTTTTCATTAATGTTTTCACCTTATTTTTTGTTTTTTTACCTTATTTTAAATTCTTAACCTTAAAATATAATTTGTTTTTTAGTGTAATATTTAGAGATGAAATATTACTTTCTGTACCTGAATTTAATTTTAAAACTTTTCTTGCTTGTATTATGTCCTTTATTTTATATATGGCAGATAGGTCACCATTACATTGTTCGTTATAGTTATTCTTAAAGAGGTCCCAGAATAAATTTTATTTTCATTTCATTTTTCACAAATTGAAATAAAAATGCTTCAGACACGTTGGCAACGATGTTTTATAATAATGGAATATATTCTGAATGAATAATCATACAATTAGTTTTATAAAAAATATATATATTTTTGAAATTATTTCATTATTCATGGCATTCACTCCTCTTTATTATTAATAAATCATGTTACATGTTTCGGGAACAACAATGTCCCATCCTCAGACTGAAACAGTATTTCATTATAATTGCACTACAATATTATTTTTCAGTCTTTGCACTACTGTTTCAGTCTGAGGATGGGACATTGTTGTTCCCGAAACATGTAACATGATTTATTAATAATAAAGAGGAGTGAATGCCATGAATAATGAAACAATTTCAATATATGTAACTCCTTCATTGAAGAATTAATTATATATATATTTTTTTTTTATCATATATTAAAACCAGCATTAATTTTTTACCAACCCAATAGTAAAATAGATACATGATTCCAGAGAATTGTAAAAATTGTGCATTAATTTCAAAACTATACATTTTTGTTTTCATATTTTTGATCGATTTAAGTTTGATTTCTAAAAAAAAAATCTAGGAAATTAACAACAGTATTTTTTTGTAATTTCAAGAAAAAGAACAAAATACAAAGGAGAGAAGTATTGCCTAAGAAAGGGTGAAAGAATGTCGGAATAAACAGCTGCGGTGATTAATGGTTAGTAACTAATGATTCGCCGGACCTTTCATTAGGACCTCCCAGGGCTGCTTCAGGCGCCTCTTATTTGAAGGCCCGTTTAAAATTTTAAACGAATCCTCGGGACAAAGAGCAGTTTAATTATCCCGTTCCTAATTAGCGAGGGACTCAAAGGGATAGAAAATATCCTTCTACTGTAATGAATTTTTAATTTTACTTCTGCCCTGGCTCGTGTTAGGTAGTCTTCTTCAAAGGTGCCCCGGCGTGGTTTTATAAGTACCTGGAATCCCAATGGTTCCTGCTGTCAGGGAAGTTGTGTCGTGGAGAAAAAGAGAAGATATTACGTTATGAATAGTAAAGAAAGAGGCCACCAGATCGATCAATATAAACAAGATTTTGTGACTATCAATGCGTATAATAAATAGTATGATGTTGAGAGGAATCGGTCTAATCGATTTAGTCATTGTTTGATATTAAAAAAACAAATTTTAATATATTGCCAACGTAGAGTGGGACAAATTAAGCTAAACGTAGCCGAAATTCCAAAAACTTGATGACTTAATTATCTGTTAGTTAAGGCTCTGCAGAACAAAATAATGTAATTCATCAAGCTGATAACGGTCATGTCTTGTAATGATAATCGGTGAAAGTGGACAAAGTTCAGTGGCATCAATATCAATATCCGCATAAATCTGTTATTAAATCAGTTCTAACATTATACTATTTTCCACTACATCCCAAATTCAACCTAAATTTACTAAGTTATTGAGGTGTTCTAAAAAAAAAAAAAAATTTATTCTTTTTCCTTGCATTAAATCCTTACTGTAGAAAAACAAAATTATAATAAGTATTACAGAAGTTTTGAATTTTTTTTTTTTCTAGGAATTTGAAAATTTTGTTGTTCATTATCTATTCTGTTTAGGTCTTCTGGGACTTCCTTCTTATAAAGATATTAAAGTAAAAATGTTAAAGAATAAGCTTTATAGGGTAGTTAGGACCGACGAGTGATAAAGAAGTATGAGAAAAAAATATGCAAGGATCTTTTCATATTACTCTGGTAAAAGGAATTTAATATAACTTAAAAATAACCTAAAGTCACCGTTAGATTTTAAGGGAATGTCATATATTTGCAGAATTACGAAATATATTTTTAATGAGGCAGGTTTCGTTAGAAAATGTAAAAAAAAATTTCTTAAAAAAGAAAAGGAAGAATTTAATGTATTAGGTAAAACATTTTATAAAAATTAAAACGGGTTTGAAGATTTCTTGGGTCCTTAATTTAATAGCTTAAACTATTATGCCTTACCGGTAAAATTGTTATTAATAATTCAGGTATATATATATATATATATATATATATATATATATATATATATATATATATATATATATATATATATATATATATATATATATATATATATATATATTTAAAGCAGAAAATCATTAATTAAGAAAATGTTGTTAGTTCATGGCAACCATTTAAACACATTACAAATTATGTTGCCCGAAATAAACTTTATAATCACATATTTTTGTGAACATACATATTTCAATCAGTTTTTATTTAAATTTAATATTTTAAATCAGGTATTGTTAGCTCCTGATGTGTTTATAATTTTTGCATTGTAGACATTTGACACGCCTTATTAAAACCAGAGAGTAAAGAAATGTGTAGTGGAAAAAGTTTAAATTTGGGCACAATTTTTTGTTTTTGATTTAAAGTTACCGTAGAGCAACGATTATCCCAACTAATGTTGTCAGAGGTGGTTTGGATAATCTAAAAATTCGGATGATAAAAATTCATTAAAAAAATTATTAGGGGTAAACAGAATCTTCCAACAGTTTACTTTTCGTTTTTTTCAAAGTTTTACGACTCAAACTACCTATCTCACTGTCAAGATTTAGAATTACATATTTGGAATCCCGTTATTGTTGATATACCAACCTTGAAATCGAGAGCTAATGTCTGACCCGATTTACTTTTTTTTTTTTGCCATGCAATGACTTTCATTTTGTATTTTAATAAAAATATCCCTCGTTTCATTTTTGTTAGCGTGGATGATGACATTTCGTTTTTAAAACAAGAAGTGATCACAAAGGCGATGTATACCACACAAAGAACGATTTAAGACTTTAGGTGAGATCTTTAACCAACCAAATGATAAAAAAGATATTGAGAGGAAAGAAATGAAATGATCTAATTAAGTATTAAGTTCTCAGTAAACAAAATTGTATGTGTACGTATACGTATGTATGTTGGTATGTATACGGGAAATGAAGAGATCCAAAGAAGAATTTTACAGGGATGGAAAAATTACTGGTACCTAAGGATTATTTTGAAAACCAATGTTGATATGGTATTTAAAAAACAAACTTTTGAAATGTGTATCTTCTCAGTTCTGTCCTATGGAAGCCAAACATGGTCTCTCACAAGGTTTAAAGAAAATAAAGTAAGAGTCTGGAAAATGTAATAGAAAGAAGTATGATAAATACCAAAAGAAAGGATAGGATTAAGTGCATTGATATTCAGAAGAAAACAGAGCTCAAAGAATCTTCCATGCTAAAAAAAAAAAATAAAATGGAAATGGGCTAGACATGTGTTGAGATCTACTGACGACAGGTGGCCATATACTGTAACCGAGTGGACACCATATGACAATAGTAGGAACAGAGGAAGGCAATTGAAAATATAGAGCGACTCCTTCAAAAAAGAGGCTGGCCCAACATTGTGGAGAGCAGCAAAGGATAAAACTCATGGTGGGAGAAATGACATCAGATTGCGAACCTTCAACCCACCTTCCCAGTAGGACTGGTCGTCTTGGCTAGTGTAACATGCCTCCAAAAAAGAGGAAGGCTAGTGCAAGGAAGATAAATGTGTATTTATTTATTGTTTAATTGTATATATTATTTAGTTGCACAGTAAAAGCTAGTTTCATTTCATTTCATTTCATAGAAGTTTAATTTTTTGCAATTTTTGTGAGCCTTCATGAAAAAAAAGAAATTTTGTTATTCATTTAATTTTGTTATTTCTTTTAATACAAATAAGGAATCATATAGTTAATTTAATTAAAATTACATTTTAAAAAAAAAACGTTCTGTTAATTGAACGTTCCGAAACTTGACGTTCTGATAATCGACGTTCCATTGTACTTTTAACTCGAAAAATTCTTGATTTTTTTCTTTCATTAACAACTATAACAAGTAAGGTAAAACGATGATTAAAATCAATTATTTCATTTCAAAAATGACGATTTCCAAAAACTATTGAAATATGTAGACAGTCTACCTTAACTCATTAGTTCAGTTTTCTATGTTTCTAGAGGCTAACACTGGCAGATTAGTTGGCCTACGAGAATATTCCTAGGCGGTAGTGGGGGCCGTAGGAGAGTGGGAGGGGGCACTGACAGGGAAAACTCAATAAAATATTTATGAAATGTGCCTGCTAGGTTACATTATTCAGCGCTCCAGGCACACGTATTCTCGTCCCCAGCCATCTTCAATATTTTTCTCCTCCTCCAACCCCCATTCTTCCTCTCTATGCCTCGTTCTTCTCTAGCCTTATTCTCTTTTCTTGGCAATATTCGCTTTTGTTTGGTCAGGGAATAGTCTTGTTTTGTCAAAAAATAAAACAGTGCTACGTATACGTAGCTTTATTTTCAAATGACAGCTCTTGCTCGTTATTGTTGTCGCGTTGTTCATCGAGTTGTGATTGTTTATGAATTATATATGAATAGATATCGACATATTTTTCTATGTTTTTCAAGCAGCCAAAGAACACAAATATATTAAAAAAATATTAGATATAGAATAGAATAGAAGAAACTTCATTCTGGGACTATTTACCTTAAGAATAACGTTAAATAACAGAAAATAAATTCATATACGTTCTAGAAAGTTTTACAATTTAACAGGATAAATAAAAGTTAATATGGATTTACATTATAACATAAATGATTCAATATATTCAATCTAGTCTTTTATGTAGTTCCTTTTTTTTTTCTTTTTTTATTGGGTTGCTGCCAAAATAGTAAAGGTTTTGAATATTCACTTTGTTAAAGCAAGTGCTTACCAAGTTCATTCTCGGCACAACAGACGCATGAAGCGGTCCTTGGCCAGCTCAACGGCTCCTCTCCAGTCTTCCCTGTCGGTGGCACATCTGATGGATATTCCTGCTTTCTTCAGATCCTTGGAGACGCTGTCCTTCCATCTTCCCTTTGGTCCTCCACTAGGCCAAACTCCATCGGGGCTTCCGTGATACAGTCATCTGACTGTCTTCTCCTCGCCCATTCTGATTATGTGTCCCAGCCATTCAATTCGCTGCATTCTCACATATTGGGAAACATTCAGGTCATTATAAAGTACGTACGACTCTTTGTTTTTTCTGAGTCGAAACAGACCATCCTCTTCTACAGGTCCTTAGGTGCGTCTCAATATTTTCCTTTCGAACCTGTCAATACGTTCAGCTGATACTTTACTCTATGTTCAGGTTTCAGATGCGTAAGTCAGAACAGGTCGGACGAGTGTCTTATAAAGTCTGAGTTTGGTTATGCGACTGAGCAGTCTACCTCAAAATAGTTTAGATAGACAGAAATAAGATCGATTAGCTGCCATTATTCTGCATTTTATTTCTTCTTCTCCATCTAAGGAGTCGTTGATCATCGATCCAAGGTACTTAAAACCTTTAACGCACTCAAATCTATGGTTTCCCATTATGTAGTGTCTCTGCGGGTGCATTGGATTCTTCTTTCTTAAAGTGAGAATCTTTGTCTTATCCTCATTAATCTGGAGACCCATTCTTTTTCCTTATTTCTCAAGTACCGCAAATACCTCCTTGATGTTTTGTCGGTTCCTTCCTGCAATGACAACGCCATCAGCGTATGCCATTACTTGTGTCTTGCAAAAAAGATTATGCATTAAGGACTATGTTGAACAGCAGCGGGGCAAGAGGATCCCTTTGTATCAGTCCTGAGTTTATTGAGAATGAGTCTCCTAACTTTCCGCCAATCTTCACCCTGCCTGTTGTGTCCTTCATTGTACACATTGTGAGTCGAATAAGTTTAGCTGGTATGTCCATCTCTCTCATAATTCTTTCCTGATGACTTAGTCATATGCAGCTTTCTAGTCTATAAAGAGTGACCACATGCAGCTACCGAACTCATTCATTTTTTCCGTGATCTGCCTAAGCGAGAATATCTGGTCAATGGTTGAACAATTTGCCCAAAATCCACTCTGGTACTCTCCAAGTCGGCTCCGAGATCCACACTCGTTCTATTAGCTTTATAATTTCTTCTATTAGTTGTGGACCTCCTGCCTTTAGAAATTCTGCTAAAGTTCTTGTGCTTAACAAGTAAACAAAGATAATCCTTCTGTCCAGTTAATGGGTTATATAAAGTGATTATTAATTTTGTTTTTCCTCAAAGATTAGTTTGTGATACATTTTCCATGAATAAGGACCTCTTTAATTCACCATGTAAAAACTGGATTTTCGTGAAATTTATTTTTTAGGAGTTTTAACCCCGCGTAATGTCATTGTTGTTCAGGGTGAAGGAAGCATTAATTAATGTACAGTATAGCGATGGTTCAAAAATGTTGGAGCAGTCGGCCTTCTCTTGTTTATCACGACCAACTGAGAGCTTTGGAAGAAGAAAACCCTGGAAAAACTACTCGGGACATTGCGAGAGGAGTTAAAGTTATTCACCTAACTTTATTAACCACATCAAATT
Source organism: Euschistus heros (assembly GCA_003667255.2). Lineage (NCBI taxonomy): Eukaryota > Metazoa > Arthropoda > Insecta > Hemiptera > Pentatomidae > Euschistus > Euschistus heros. The sequence continues at coordinate 700,397 of RCWM02000297.1, forward strand.
ATCAGTCCTGTATGGTGATGAATTTTTGGGGAACGCGAGGGGATTACAGGTTGTTTTACACGCAGTAGCTCTGTTAGTGTTGCTCAGATTAAAAATGTTCCTATACTTCCCTAATCGAAATTAAATGGAAAATATTTTTGTTATAAACTATTTATTGCTAAGAACTACCGTTTAAGAGCTCTATTGGTCAAAATAAATAAAGGTCATGTTTTTACATTTTTTAGGTGTTAAAGCTTTTTTGACAAGCCCTAAAACAATTGTGTTCCGCAGATCAAAAATTTAACGGCAGCTCTCTCGTCAAAAATTTAATGGAAAATATTTTTTATTATATAACATTTTTTCGCTAGAACCTACCGTTAAGGAACTTTATTAGTTAAATTAAAAAAATACGTTTGAAACCCCTATTTTTTACTCATCTTTTTTCAATCCGACTGATCATAATTGTTAATTTAATTAAAATTAAATTTGAGCATCGACGGTCAAGGAGCCGATCCTTAAAACATGTCCCATGTTATTTTTTTATTAGCCGACATTTCTGCACCAACTCATTACTAACAGAAATTCTCCAGAAAAGATTAACTATTTACTGTCTCCTTCTTTTGAATTCAGCCCCCTATTATAAGGATTAACAGAAATCGAACATACCCTGCACTTAGTAACAGACAAAGGAAGTTGACAATCTTCAGAAGTTGAGAAGGTCCGGTAAGGCACAATGGTCTCACCTCCCCGCTAAGTGGCTAATCCGATGAGCCGGGTGGGTTGGCTCCAGGCACCCTATCATCCGTGTCTATATCCATCTCTCTTATCCATTAACTGAGTTTGTCTTGGCTAATTTTAGTGGATAGAGGTGTGTATAGATCTAGGGCTACTTGAAACTATAGGAATACCGGTTGGGGTAAATTCTTCAAAATAAACTTATTACATGTTTTAATATGTTTAGAAATGCATTACTAAAAATATTATAGTTATTATTCTTTTTACTAAAGAGAGATAGGAATAGACTTTAATACAGGTTAGTGATTAATTACAGAATTTCAGTTGGTTAAATGTATTAATTTTTAAGTATATATATATATATATATATATATATATATATATATATATATATATATATATATATATATATATAAAAATAAAAAACTAAAATTGGTGAAAAAGATAATAAAGGATCATACATCAGCAGTCAAACAGAAACGCTACGTCTAGGTAGAAATACTTTAATTGTTTTGCTAACGTTTCAAAAATAAAATTGTCTTACTTATCGTCAAAAAATGCAGTACTGACAAAGTGTAGTTTATTTACTAATCATCAAAATCATAATTTCAGTAATATACCTATTATTTGTAACACTTTGAAGAGAGAGGATGTGCCCCAGTAAGATACCCCGACCTAACGTATATACATTGTTTACCTTCAGCCATACTTGATATGTGCTCTACCCATATAGCTGCCGCGCCTCGTTCTTAGAATTTAAGAAAAATTTTGTTAAAATATGGTATCACGCTAAATTTATGATTGGTTTCAAAAACAATGAACACAATACTCTTTGCATTAATTTTATTTGCTTGACTTAATAACAGTATTAATTGCTCTAATATATTTTGATTTATATTATTTTATAAACCTATTTTATAATATCCTTAGAGTTATTGATACATTACCTTTCCTTCCATCCTAAAACTTTGGATCAATCGTTGTCCAGTTCCACACATCCTAAACACCCCTCGTAAATTAAAACGGTAGAGGAGAACATCCGTAAAAATTTATTTTGGAGTTCTGGCAATGACCAGTTTGTAGTGTTCTCAATCATCCACATTTAGACCAGGCACGGAGCTGAGAAAGAAGAGCTGGGACCTCTCTGTGCCTGGTCCCTTCATAAGTGGCGGGGCAGGTCTGGTTGGAGGATTACTAGGACGGGTGTATATTCTAAATAAAGTATGGTTGCATTTTAAAGTTTTTATTAAATTTTGTTCCATTTTAAACATTACTATTATTAATTTTTTATTTTATATTTTTATTTTTTTTTACTTATATGTTTTAATTATGAGTAGATTGTATATTTTATATTTATATATTAAGCCTAGTTCTTTTCTGTTTTATTTTCTTTCTTTCCTTTTTTTTTTTTTTTTAATTTTTTTTTATTTATTTATTTTTTTTGTGAATGTAATCATAAAGTCATCTATGTTACATATTACTCAATAAAAATGAAAAAAAGTGATACTTTGATGCCAATTCTATGTTTAGTCAAAAGAATAAAACTAAAATAGTCTAGCCCCCTTAAAGTGGGGACTTTTCATTGGAGGGAAAAACCCTGGAACATTTTAAAGAGCGATTTCTACGAGGCATTCAATAGAGAACAAGATCATTGTGCCGTTGATTGGAAAGCAAATACCTCCCCGAACCGGTTCAACAGCTTCTCCCTTAAAAGCGGCGAAAGGGTTTTGTAATTATTTAATCTCTCAGAAAATGGCAACCCCCCCAACCCTTCCTAAGACTTAGGGAGGCTAAAGGAGAACGAGGGGGGAGAAAAGTCGATAGTAAACAATAGCCAAAGCTGTGCATGCCTCCACTGATTACTTAGTCAATTTGCAGTCCGCCGTGGAAGGGTTCGCTCCGGACCAAGGGGGAGAGAAGAGGGAGGACCGAGGGAGAAAAAAGGGACGAAAAGGGTTAAGAAACCATTGGAAGCAGTTTAATTGCTACTCCCATTAGCAATAATTTTTTTTTTTGAAGAGGGTGGCCGACTGGGCAAAGGGAATGCTAATTCGACCAATGAAAACTTTTCGATGACTTTCTTAAATTAATCTTTTATAAATTTAGACTTCGAAATGAAATATTTCAATCTGCTAAAAAGGGTTTATCTCGAGGGGATTAATACGCTTGGAAGGGGAGTCGTTGGCGAATAATGTCGATTTTACGATGATGGAGTCAACCCATTGTATACTGAGAGGATTAACTCTTTGATGAAGATAGTTGTGTTTCAATTTTTGCTAAACTAATAATATACCGATTTCGATTCCGGTCTAATCAATGAGTTATGTTTCGTTTATGAATCACTATTAGAGATGAGTCGACTAGTCCCTGGTCACTTGAATAGTCGGCTGGTAAATAAGCTGGTTAGTCAGTTAAGCAAATCGTTACTTCGCTAGATTCGAGTAACATCGGCAATATTCGAGGCACTCCGTTAATAGCTTTACAACCGTCAGTACATGTAGACAATAGGTTTTTTTATTTTACATTTTTTTCTTTTTTTTTTTTTTTTTTTTTTTTTATATATAAATATTTTTTTCTTTTCGTTTGGGCCTACTTAGGACCACGGGACTCGTTTTGACTCCTTTTATGGGTCTGCTGTTTCTTCTTAGCCCAGAAAGCTATATATAAATTTTTCATTATTTTTTTTTTTAAAGAAAAATATCTAATATGTAATTCTAAATAAAGACATTTGTGGATTGCTAAATTAGCAGTTTCCTATTCGTGTTCCAGACTTCATATTACATTTCAATTAAGAATCAACATTTTTAATTCATGGCACATAAGCAACACTGTGATTAAAAAAAAAAAAAAAAAAAAAAAAAAAAAAAAAAAAAAAAAAAAAAAAAAAAAAAAAAAAAAAAAAAATAGAAGATTAAGAAAAAGTTTTATTCGGAATTGTAGAAGTTATTTAATTTTTTTTTTGTTAATATCGTAATCTTTCTTTTCGAAGAAAGTTCAATAATTTAATTTTCTTTTTTTTTTTAAATGAGTTTCTATTCCTACAATAAATAACAAACTGTAAAGATGAATCATGAATAAACGTTATAATCAATGAAGGTCATGATCGCATTTCAACCAACCTTTTTTTAAACGTAGAAATATAAATTAATAAAATGGCCGACTAATCTGTGCTTTTTGCTGACTAATTGACGATTGTAAAAGTTTATTGCATCGGTAGAAACATTGACTGCCTGGCCGATCCACAAGTTTATATGAATATTACTTATACAATTACAGCCCTGCTAAGGAGAAAAGCAGTAGCTAAAAAATTATGTGATAATGACTTATTGTTATTGTTGGATTCGTTGTGAAATGTTCGAATAGATGTTCATTAGAGAAGCAATAAAATGTCTAATTACAGCTTTTCTGCGGAACATTAAATCGAAATACATAAACATATATATACATATAACTACTCAGCCCCGAAAGAAAATAATGCTCAGAGATACACGGCTCAGCATATAAAGACCTACTTGAAAAAAACTACAATTTTATGAGGAAATATTTCTTGGCACACGGAGAACCAAATGTTTCATGTACTTCCTTCACTATCGATCCATCGTTACTGTATTCAAATTATTACTTCGCCTTTGTGAGTCGAATCATGTCGAAATATTTTCGTGAAAAAGAAAATGTTTCCAGCTTTCATTAGAAGGAATGAAGGTATCCCGTGTCTCACTCCATCGCGTGTTCTCTGTATTAATACAAAAGAAATGGAACAAAACATAAAAAGAATAACAGAAAAAAATATAGAACAAGACCATTTAAAGAACAACATACAGTATTTATTGAAGAAACAGGTTGATTTAATTTTTTTGACCTGTACAATTATTTATTATAAACAAATGTTTTTATTTATTTTAATGAATGAGTTTTCTTAATTAGAAATTCATGCCTTATCTACTAGAAAGCCTAAGATAGTAAAAACTCACGATAAAATAAATAATAATTTTATAAATAGACATGAAAAAAAAAAAAAAAAAAAAATATATATATATAGATATATACAAAACATAAAAAAATACTAAAAGCAGATAATTACTTAATAAAATAAATAATTACATAATAAAAAAAATTATACATATTTATACTAAGACTGAACACCCCTTCCTTCTCGATTATGTTAATGAGGATAATAGATTGTTATACTTCTGGTACGTTGCAAACAAAGTCCTCAAACTGATAAACAACCTAAACAATAATGATAACATGATAACATCTTGAAATAAATTGTACAATATGAATAAAATAATATATTAATATATTTTTTTCCCTCGTTCTACCTTGAATATAGAATGGTATTGTGAATATGTTTAAACATTGTGGGTATTTGTAAGATAACCCCTCTTTACTATTGAAAGTTTTAATAGTTAATTAATACAGTTTAGAAGCTATATTGGTTTAAATAAAAAATAACGTTTTGTCAACATTTTTTAAGTGTTGGGGTATTTTTGACCACTCAAGCTCTGTTGCTGTCGCTCGGATCGAATATTTTCCGACTGTTTCCTTATCGGAAGCAGTGGACATTATATATATATATATATATATATATATATATATATATATATATATATATATATATATATATATATATATATTTTTTTTTTTTTTTAATTATTCTTTAATATCATGAGGCTATGATTATTCTCAGGACGTTTCTTGGTCTTCAGTAGATGTTATCCCAATCTTAAAAATTATCTAATAATAAGCTCAAATAAAATTATATACTAACAATAAGATTTAAGGTTAAAGATATAGAGGCGTAATCATAGTAAGGCTATTTTGATTTAAGGAAAATTTTTAAAGAACTGATTATCCTCTCCCTCGCCTAAAATCAATTTAATTTAAAAAAAAAAAAAATGATTTATAATTACCTAAATTTTTCTCAATAATTTTATATTTTAGAATATTAATTATTATTTAACATCATGTATATCAATTTTCAACACACGTTAACAATCTGACAGTGATATTTTCTTGCGATAATTTCATTATTACCCCCCCTCAAAAATGTTTGTAATAATGTATTTATCTCAAATATTATATATATATATATATATATATATATATATATATATATATATATATATATATATATTTATATATACTATCCATTTGGTTTGTACTTGAGGAAGCTTTAGGCACAGGTGTGGCCAGTAACTTGTCCCTTTATCTGTCGCACCTGATGACTGGGACCAGGGCCCGAAATAGCTCCGTCCTAATAAAGACCCTACTTCATGGAAGGGATACTTTCCTGTTTGTCTTTTTTTTTCTACTGTTTCTTTTATCTTTACTCATTTTGTGCGAAGCCCAACATTTACAAACCTACAAATAAAAGCTAGTTTTTTTATAAACTGCAATATAATTTTAAAAGGACTAGCGAGTTTAGCCAACCTATATCATATACCTCAATCTCATTTCACAAACTTTCAAGTATGGTGTCAAAATTAGACAATTTACTGGATAAACATAAAATTCACAAACATGCCTTAACGACGAAACTGCTAATCGTTTTCGACCACTACAAAAGTTACTAATCAAATGTTTAAAGTTCCAGTCAATAATTAATGATTCAATTACATGACTATAATTTTATTATATCTTTTTGGACGTATGAAGTTGACTTTTGGGGTTAGAGTATACCTTCCATTCTATACAAGAAAGATTGAAAGATTTAGTAGAATTTACTGATTGTGAGTACTAGTTATTTCTTAGAGCTATATTTCTAATCAATTACTTGAGGTGCATATTTTACACATTAGTTAAAATCCATATAAATTAATAAATACATTGCATTTGCTTTTGTATAAGAGGTATTACTTAAATAATTTTATTTACAAAAGCAGAATTCTTTTTTGGCTTATGATGTGTGTTCAACTATGTATTCAACCTCTTAAAATTAAAGTTATAAGTGTACAAAACAAAATGAAAAAATAAAAACTGAATAAAATTTATATCACTTAAGCTGACTGTTATTAGCGAATCTCGGTTATTCTATACTAAACGAAGGGATCTTAGATATCGGACAGTGATAAGGAAATCGAAAACTATTTTGTTGATGTGGGTGTGCCCTCTGAGAGTGTTATATATATATTTTTTTTTACGGTATATTTAAAAGGAGATAAATGAAATGCTACAGATGCAAATGTAAGCTTCTAGTTTATGGGTAAATGGTCTCCTAGAAAAATTGACTCAATTTCAAATGTTATTTACAATTATTTTTAATCAGCGTTTACGTCATATTAATATGTCTATTATTCTATAATAGTCTAACATTATTACGACTTATAAATATGTCTTTTGGCTGGAGATATATTCTATTTTGTATGAATTTTTTTCACCATCAAACATTTTGACACTCTCCATTTCAGTTGGTGTCGGATCAAAAATTAGTCAACAGTTTCCTATCAGAAATTTAATACAAAATATTTTAGTTATAAATATTTTGTCACTGCAACCTACTGCTAATCAAGCTATATTGGCTTGTGAAAAAAAATTCACATTTTTACCCCTTTTTTCACTTTACTTTGTTTATTTTGAATAATCATTGATTACGTATTTAATATTAATAATAATTTATGTAATTTGAACCTATTATTTCCAAAATGTAAATTGGGAAAAATAAGTAAATTATAGTTAAACATATCTATGTTCTATGGTTATTTTCCCAATCAAGGGGAAATCGATTTTTTGACATAGAAGTGTCATCAATTATTCATAAAGTGAAGGGAAAATATGTTTTGTTACATAACATTTGTGGCTAGGACCTACCGTCTATATTGGTTTGAATGAAAAAATGCGCGTTGTAACATTTTTTTACCTTCAGTAGATTTGTAACTTCTTTTTTTTTTTTCCACTAACAAAAATGAAACATTTAAATGCTGCCTATCTCAGTTAATGTTACTCTTATAAAAAAAAATTTTAACAGTTTCCCATCAAAAATTTCATTGAAAATATTTTTTTCAACATTTGTAGCTAGGACCTTCCGTTTAGGAGATATATTGGTTTTAATAAAAAATGTCAGGTTTGAAATCTCCATTTTATCTCAATTTTTGTTTCGAATAATCATTAATTGGAAAATTAATTTAATTATGAATTTAAGTTATTTGAAATGATGACAAAATAGGAGAATTAAAACAAACCTACGACTTCATGTTATTTAATAATATCCCACTGATCACTGTTAAAATAATCTGCTACCTGTTCACAACAAACGTTCAAAACTGCCGATTTAATACAAAAGACTCATTTACATGACAGTTAGCAGAACTATTTAGGCATATGGAGTTGCGTTTTGGGGCTCAACTAAATCTTCTAACTCTTCCCGTATCTAATCCTTACAACTCAAAGTCCTTCGAAAAATCCTTGTTGTTCCTTACATGTTACAAATAAACTTATCCATTCAGATCTTAATGTCCCATATGTTGCTAATTAGCCCAAACCAGATACCTCTCCTTTCATAGTAAATTCCATAACCTCAGTAATCCACCAGTCTGTGAACTTTCATCTCACTTAATTGCCTATAATGCTCCGACAATTATAAAAAGAAGGCCTAGAGACATTCTATTGTAGAATTTTTATTGATGTGCTACTGATGAGTAGTAGTAGTACTAGTAGTAGTAGATTTTGCACAGTTGTAAATTTCAATAAATAGATTTAAAAAATAAATAAATAAATAAAGTAATTAGATATTTTTAAATTCTACAATGCATATTGGGAATAGAAGTAGATTAAAAACAAATATATCCATGTTGATAAATACGAAATGGATTGTTTTGTTTTTGCAGGCTCACAAGATTCAGTTAAACTCAAACCTGCTAGAGACATTTAAAAATTATTACAAGAACTTACTCCCAATTATAAATTCATTCATTTCCAGTTTCCATTTTGTTTCTTAAATTGTATAAAATTCACTAAATGATGAATTACGTCCGCCCCCTCTTATATTATACTCATTTCCCTTAGCGGAAAGGACTAATGAGTTCTATATTACGAAACGTGTTACTGAATACCTCCCCCACCCCCCTAAACGTTTTCATAATTGCAATAAGATAGTGACGAAAAGAAATCTCGCCCCCTCCCCCACAATAATAATATATCGAGGCTTTGAATATATTAAGCGGGCCCGGGGAGGTTAGTGTCTGTTATTGGAGCCTGGATGCTAATGAGGGAGTTAGCTTCTACACCCGCCGGTGGCTAATTGTAATTTAAATACCCCAGGGAGTGAGGGAGTGAGGGAGCGAGGAGTGAGGAGTGAGGAGGGAGGGTAATTGGTCGACCGCCTTCCTGCCTCCTCTCTCTTATGAATCCCATTTAACCCTCCTAACGCTCACTAATTCTCGGCAAATTCGATATTCCCTCGAGTCAATATATCGAGATAATGACTCTTATGAGTCCTCTTTATATAGAAATATCGATAGCTCGATTGCACTCAAGTAAGAGGATTGAGAGTTGTTATATCGTGATCAGGAAAATACACATCACTATTGATGAAATTATTAATTAAAGAGGCCAACGATGAAAAAACTTTTCTACTGAAAATACCATACATATATGTATTTCAGGGTACTGAATACATATGAAAAATATGTATTACTCGCCATTTCTTTCTATTGTACAGTTCGATTTCATAATGTTAAAAGAATTTAACAACTTTAATATAATGAGGTGTATAAAAAAAAAAAAAAAAAAAATCACCGTTTTTGAAACAAATATTTGTATTATCATTTCTTTGATATAAAATATAATTAATATCCAAAGTATGCTCCATTGTTATCTACCGTCATTACCCATCTGCTAGCCAATTGCTCGATGCCAAGCTGATACCATTCCTTGGGATGGCTGTCAAAGAACTCTTGGACAGCATTTTCAACTTTCGCAAAATTATCAAATTTTTTCCTTTGAAGAAAATGGGCGATGGATCGAAACAAGTAGTAATCCGAAGGTACGAGGTCTGGACTATATGGTGTCTACAAAACTTTTTCACCTTCCCCATGGAGAGAAGATGGCGACTAACAGTATCTTTGGACACACCACACTCCCTGGCAAGTTCGCGAGTACTTGTGGACAGATTAGACTCAACTGCTTCCTACAGAACCTCATCAATATCCATTAATGGCCGCCCGGAGCCTTCTTCCTTCCAACGTCGTATCTCCACTTCTATATTTATTTAAACCAACGCCGCGCAGTAGACTATTCCTCCTCATATTTAATAATTTCACGAGCTGTTTCAGCGGCTTTGAAATTTTTTTTCCAGTAATGTATTAAAATTACGAGAATTTCGTAGGACTGATGTTCATGTTCCTTCTTTGAAATAAATAACAACTGAGGCTTTTTTATAAAACGTCCAGTGTTAAAAACAATCTTAGAGAATACTCTAAAGAGATTATTAAGTATTGGTAAATAATAAATAGCATTAAGATATTTACAGACTTTTGAACTCGGAAATTTGATAAAACGGTCATTTTTTTAGTTGGATAGTTTAATCGTTTGAATTGAAATGGAAGATCAAAACGAATCAATGGGGTTCTATGAATAAACGCGATTTCTCCAGTCGCTATTCCAGTGAGAATTATAGCTTCAATGATATTTTTACGCATATATTGTTGAAAATATCCAAGGAGCTATTGGTTTTAATAAAAAAATTTTATATTTGAAACATTTATTTTGCCTTATCTTTGTTTATTTTAAATAGCGATTTATTGTTCATTCAATTATTAATATAATTAATTCGATCATTTTAATTATAAAATATAAATTGGAAAAAACAGTCGATTATAGATAGACATATCTATGATGTATTGTTTTTCCCAATCAGGGAGAAATTTGACAGTCTTTGACTGGGGGTTTATACTTTTTGTTTTAATTTTTTTTTTTAAACTCTTTTATATTACTTAAATATAATGACATAAATATAGATGTCAATTGTTGGTATAATTTTATAACTACTTACAACTACAACTTTTTTGTCGAATAAAAATGGAATTGAAATTTAGTTATTTTTTGTGTTCTAAAGTTTTTGAAAAATTATTTTACCGACGAATACTAGACATACTGACAGATAAACAAGTACTGCCTACACTTCAATTTGGATTCCGTTCATTTCACTCAACAGTTCATCAACTACACCGTGTAACGTATTTCATATCAATCTCACTCGAGAAAAGACTATATGCTACTGGGGCATTTCTAGATGTAGCTCAAGCATTTGACAGAGTTTGGCATGACGTACTTCTTTTTAAATTGAAAAATCTTCTTCGTTTTACCTATTATCTGATCCTTCAATCTTTTCGCTCTGATAGATTTTTTCTGTCCGACAAGGTTCAGAAATCTCCTCTATTTATCCGATAGCCCTCAAACATTGACAGCAACATACGCTGATGACACAGCAATATTAACTAAACATAAAGACCCCACAATTGCATCATTAACTCTTCAAGACCACATAACAATACTACAAGACTGGTTCAAACAATGGAAAATAAAACTAAACTACACCAAATCACAGCACATAACCTTTACACTCAGACAAGACTCTTGTCCACCTGTCTTCATCGACAATCAACCCATACCACAAACAAACGAAATTCATTACTTAGGACTTAGATTTGATAGAAGAATGACCTGGGGCCCAAACGTAACACAAAAACGACTCAGTCTAACCAAGAGATTAAAACTTCTGTATCCAATGCTTCATAAACGGTCGACATTAAAACTCCGACAACGACTGAATACATACACTTACTTACTTAAGCCCATATGGACATACGCCTCACAAATATACGGGACTGCAAAAAATACACACCTTAAAAAAATACAAATATTCCAATCAAAATTACTCACGAAATCACCTTGGTACGTTTCAAACCACACGATTCACACTGATTTAGCATAATAACATACTCATTAATGACATGGCCACGACTGACATACCTGGAAATACTCTTTGAAGGCTTAAAAGAAGCTGGATGAGAGATTTGCTCAAATAAATCTCTTTAACCCATGCCAGGAGGAGGTACTATTGAGTGCTAGTCTCCCACACGCATACAAGGCCTGTAGTATTACAATAACATCACATTCACTGATTGTTACCCTAATAACAGGTGTGAATTAAAATCTGAAAGAGAAAAAAAAAAAAAAGATGTTGAAAGGAAAAAAACAAATTTGAAAAGAAAAAATAAATGAAAAAAAAGGATTATTAATGCTGCCTGAACGTGGAATATAAAAATATTTGTCAAGATATAATAAAAAATTTATTTCCTTTAAATACTGCTCCATGTCGAAGTGGATAGGGGTAAGCATTACGTATGGAAACATTTTCTTATCGCCGGAGGATTGAGGGGGATTTTGCCCGGTCGACTGCTAGCCCCCTTAAATCGGCGGGTCAAGGGCTCTGTTTGAATAAAATCTGCATAAGATGCCCTTGTTTTGTTACTGCCCTGGAAACGGCGAGGAAAAACCGGAAAAATGAGAAGGGCCACTAAATCCTTTTGTAAGCGATCAAGGATCTGCCTCTAATTACGGATCTGCGCTTTTTAGCACCGGCACGCTATCTGCCTTTTGTTCCCATCAACTGATTTATGCCGCTTTTTTAAGTGTTCTTCCCGATTGCTGAAACGAAATATTGTTCTCCGCTCTTGAGATCCATTTTAAAAGTGCTAATCACGTACACAAAATCATTTCTGTTCCAAATGTAACAATTATTCTATTATTTATGAAACCTAAAAAAATATTAAAGTCTTCAAGTTTTTATTTACGTGTATCTTATAAAATAATAACACTCAAAGAGCTTTAACAATCTTTTTTTGAAGCAGAGAAGTTATGATTTATATGAATCCCGAAATTATGTTCTTCTAAAAACTCCCTACCTACTAATTGGGGTTTCCTAATTATTTTACTAAAGACCTAATTTTTAATTTTCACGATTGTCCTAAAATTCAATATTTACAATATTAGGTATTAGGTTGCCCTTCAAAACCTTACGACCAATGATTTTTATTTTTGTAAAGTAGAAGAATAAAATTGAATTAAAGGGTGTGGTATTGTATGTGTCATGCCTAAATTCTGATAGTGATTATTTAGAACGTTGTCCTTAATTATATTTTTATAGTTATTACCGTAGATAAAATTTATAACATCGTGAAAGTAAAGCGAGAAGGGAAGCTCATCCTTACAATTTATGAATAGTGTCAGCCCTACTAGTATGATAACTAGGGCTGTGAAATATATGCATTTGCATATTTCTCCTAGTTCACTGAAACATCTAATATCAAAATGTATACTTTTTGAGGCATTTGGAATCAGTTTGAGTTACTTTTATTTTGTATATTTGTGTATATTTCGTCATAAATACATATTTTTACATATTTTGCACTATAATTGCATATTTATCTACATATTCGGCATTTTTATTTTGCATATTTTGCTATAAATACATATTATGAACTGTAATTTCATATTTATCTACATATCTGAGATATTTTTATACATATTTATATGTTATCAGAAAAAAAATGTAAATAAATAAACACCGAAAAAATAGCTAAGGGAACTCCTCCCATTCTTTTTCCCGCTTATGAGTAAGATCCTGTTTGATTAAGTGCTGATTCTTACCTTTGTGTGAAATTTTGATCGCGCTTGCTTTTCAATTTTTCCATTTGGATTTCAATTGATCCAAGCAATTTCGATTGCTTGGAATTGTGTAATCGGATTAATTTATAGTTCTCACTCCGCTGAACTTATTATCCACGAAGATACATCTTAACTGTTTATTTGTGCACTCCTAAAATGCCAAAAATCACTGATGCAAAGACTATAGGTCTGTAGGTTGATTTTCAATTGAGACTTTATTATGTGATGGAGATTTTTGTATTTTGTTTGTTTTGATTAAGTTGTATCAACTACTGCGCAGTTTTTAGTAACGCAGCACATACAAACAAACAGAAACGCTCAAATAAAACTTTTCTTTAAAAAAATGCCACTGGATCAGGAAATTCTGGTTTCCATGCTGATTTATATCCAACTGACATCCCCTTCCTTACGTATTTTCTTTATTAATATTATTCTTGTATTTTTTTTTTTAATATTCTTCATCCAATTGTTTCCCTATTCAATACAAGTCGTTACTTAAACTTGAGAGTCTACTAATGTATAAGTATGTTTTTTTAGTTTTTTTTAATTTGTCTAAATAACGTAGATAGTTGCATATTTTAGGTATGTAATTGCATATTTTACCCTATATGTTTGCATATATATATGTGCATATTTTTTAGTTTTTATAGCATATAATTCACAGCCCTAATGATAACCAACTTCTTCAAAATGGTAGCGATCAGTAACAATTGTTTTTGAACGTGAAAGGATTGTTAACAGGTGCGTATCTTTTAAAATGCAATTACCATGGACGCTTTTATGTCGGCTATATATCAGTCAATCTAATTCATATTTTCCCATCACATAAAGTTTAAAAATCTTAATCGCTAATATATTGATTATCTTACTAGAAAATTATTTTATTTTACTCATGAAATATCATATCCATGACATGAAACGTAAAATCACTATGGATTTTAAAAGTCCACAGTAATTTTTTTTTCCTTGATGATTAGTGATTTTGGACCTAAAAATCAGTTTTGATTCGGGCACCTCAATCATCAAAGTGACCGTCAGAAAATTGTTTAATGAATTTTTGGCTAAGGTAATTTTTTGGACATGCTCCATCTGAAAGTTCCATATAGTTGGAAAATCACCCTTACATTATTTTATATATTACTTTTGACTTATTTTACTCATAGCAGGTTGATTATGTTTATAAAATATACAAGTTTTAATTCTAAAAAAAAGATTAAGTGTCGATGAGCTTCACGGTTATATACTGCCTTAAAATAATAAAGAAAACAATGTTAAATAGTTTAGAAGTAAATAATTCTAGTTTGATAATTGATATTAAAAAAAAAAAAATGTCCTACAATTTGAAAATATTTAAAGCACGTGAACTTCAAATAGGTGCTAAAATTACTGCATACCATTAGCTGAGGGGCCTCTTGTTTGAATAGAAAGAAAAATTACTACTAATGCTGTTGAATATTTATCCCTGAATAACTGACTTATACAATGAACGTCCCTTTATTCCAAAAAAAAAAAATCAACTTAATGTACCGCCTCATGTTGCCACTATTTGTCCTATAATTTTTCCTCGGTCGGGAAATTACGAAAACGGTCATCGCAACGCTCCGCGCGTACGGAAGGAGCTAATGGTTTTCACATGTAAATCCGCCATTAGGGGTTTAAAATGCAAAGTAGGCAGTTTAATGTGCCATTCAAATGCTATAACTAGTATTTCAAGAGCGAAAAATAAAAAAATGTATGTATACAGGATGCTATAGAAGGGTCTGGAAATATTCAAGCCTAATGAGAAATTACTGCAATAACCACATAAATTCATAAAAATTAATAAAATATTAGTAAATATGAACGTTAGTTCCCTTTATTTACACAGTGAACATGATTTTGTTGTGCTTATCCTTATTTTCTTTGTGGAAAAACAATCTGTGATTGTCTCTTCTAGCCTATAAACCATGAAAAACTTATTAGATGATATGAAAACTGCATTCCTCAATCTGAATGTACAGAATAGACATGCGCAGAAAGGATTATAAATTTAAGGCGGGAAACCTAGTCTACTAATGGAAACAACTTTATAAAAACAGATTAGATGAACTGAGTGTCACACCGTTTGCTATTACAATAAAGAAATATTATTGAATTTATGATGTAAGCTAGAAGAATCAGAAGAAGGAAGTCAAATCTTTCCTCTGTAGCAAATGGATACGGTATTCTTTTGGTTCTCGGAAAAAAAAGAATCCCAGAACATCTGAGAGCTAAATGTGCACGTTAGTTCCATTTTTTCACACAGAAACCTAACAGTGTGCTTGTGTATTTGATAAATTATAGTTAGTAAAGTTTGGTTATAGATGACTAGGCGAGTTATAGCCACCAATGAGCATTAGGAGCCAAGAAAAAAAAAATGAAAATCACGTTTTATTTTTTTCTCAGCTCTCAGTCAATATAGGGAAACGATTCTTTTACGATAAATTGTAGTTTTGTTTGTTTTTTGAAATAAAAATAATTTAGCTCAAGACACGACCCGGTTTTAGGTTGCTCAAAAACTCAAAAAAAAAATGACACAATTCTAATGAGATCCTCTTTAAATCTGTGGGAAATTATTTTTCATAAAAAACTGACCTCAAATCTCGATTTAGCGCACCAAAAATCTTTATATGTGAAATTTTGTGAAAAAATATGTGAGATAGCGCATATTATTTACAGTTTTTTTTCAGAAATTGTCAGCCTTCTAAAATCCTACAAAATTTTAGGGATAAAAATATTAATTGTTTTATTGTGACGAAATTTGGATTCTACATGTTTGTTGAGATGAGGAATCTGCAAATGATATCAATTTTTAGTTTGAAAATTTTCCTCACCTACATTGTATAAATAAAACGTTTAAAAAAAGGTCTAATTCTATTATTATTTTAATTTTTCACACTAAATTTCAAATAAGGCCATTTTTTAAAAATATAAGTTAGTGGAGTTTTTTTTAACAAAACCTGATATTATTTATAAATTATTTGTCAATATTAGGATTCCAATTCTATATGAAATAACAATTTTGCTGAGGAAAATTTTTAAACTTAAAACTTTAATTTTCTCGGATCCCAATGCCCATTGGCGGCTATAACTCTAGTTTTGCACTATTATATGGCCCTACTACCCACACAAAAATCGGCATTCAAATCTATGAGTTACAACTGCAAACGTCCCCTTGTTAGACCGCGATTCCAACTCTTCTTATTTAAGAAATTTTATGATAAATCTTGCTAACACACCGAAGCTTTATACTCTGGTGACATTATTCATTTTTTTTTCTCTTTTATTCTGGGAATTATAATCAATCTCTGGTATACAAAAGTTACCAAACCAGTTTTTGATTGAGGAAAGATTTCTCCTCCTTTTCGGGGCGTTTCAATACAACTATATCACTAACAGCAATTGAATCATTGATATGCTATTAGGAAACCAAGAATAGCTGAATAAGATTGGATAACTCTAGGTTGACAGGTTCATTTAAAAATTTGGTTCTTTAATATTTTTTTGATAGATGTAGATAAATTGATAAATAATTGTCCTACGACAAACGTATTTAATTTAGGAATGGAAATTTACAATTTTTTTAATTAAGAAATTTTATTCATCCGTTAAAAATCACTATAAATTAATGAATTCATATTTTCTGTTTATTGTGAAAAGGGAATATATAAATTTATATATTTCAACCGGTGTAAATGTAATACATATTTTGATTATTTTCCTTTTTCTACTGCTTATCATTTAGTAAGGTGTCATAGATTTGTTTTTATTTTAATATTTATCCTATCAATAAACATTAATACTAGAATTCAATAAATTTTACATTTTATATTTTTTTATTATTTTTGTATTCCCGTGGGTGAAAGTTGGCTGGGCGTGGGGTGTAATATATTCTTCATGAATCTATAAAAATCTTTATGTTTTATGTTTGTCTATATAAAAGGACTAGCTACTTTTCGTTTCTAATCACTAACTGCGAAACATACGGAACTGATATGAACCATATTTGAACCACAACCTCTTTACATTTCCAAAAACGTTTATCAATAATAAAATATACTGATGCCCTATTAATTCATTATTAAAATAGCAATGATAAGTGGATAGCAGATAAGTTTGAACATTGGCCGAGAGGCGGCGACCGCCATTCTACATAAGAGGTTACAAAGGTATTGTGTTATATAGTTCTTGAAATTGATTAC
Source organism: Euschistus heros (assembly GCA_003667255.2). Classification (NCBI taxonomy): domain Eukaryota; kingdom Metazoa; phylum Arthropoda; class Insecta; order Hemiptera; family Pentatomidae; genus Euschistus; species Euschistus heros. The sequence continues at coordinate 718,000 of RCWM02000297.1, forward strand.
AAAATTTACAAATATTAAATTAAATTGGTTTTAAAAAAGCTATAAATACTTGGTTGGACAAAAAGTGATCCCAATACATTTTAAAATTTGACCGCTGCACAGTGGGGCAATTCGTGAATCTATCAATATCAATAATATAACTTAAACGTAAAATGAAAAGAAGAAGAAACGAGGTTCGTATGACTGTCATAAACTTTTAAGGGTTAGAAATTAAAATCCAATAAGATTAAATTGATAAAATGATTGCCTAAACGAAAAATCGAAACCATAATTTTTGATATAGTGTGTAAAAATATGATTCATGAGCCTGTAGTTGTAAGCACTGATAATGTAGTCCATTGTCCGTAAGAGTTTTTTAATAGTCTGTCTATCTGGATTATCAACTCATACATTAACAATAAAAAATTACATGCCCAATTATGCATTTTCGTGATTCACAACCACCAGCTTTGCGTGAATAATATCATAAAAAAAATAATTTTAAATGGCTTACTTCAAAACAAGATTTATATCGATAAAAAATTAAATCTCCATCAATTAAAATTATTTAAGTTCTTTACTTATGAGAGCGGACGAAGCCGCGACAGGTGGTGCTAGTAAACAATATTGTTCAATAAACTTTTGTGTTTTTCTTAGGTACAGGTTGTCCTAGAGCGATATTTATTTTCTTTATATCCCAGAGGAGTGTTACGCCAGGCCTGATCTTGGGGATTTCGGCTTTAGTGGGTTGAGTTTTAGGTTTGTGTCGGCATCGAACCTTCCAGCTAAACTTTTTATTTTTATTATTTATACACCTTTATGATATGTTACTGTATTTTTCTTTCGTAGGAAGGCGTACAAAACACAGCCTACCGAGCAATACACTGTAAAATGAGGATTAAAGCCCGCTAACTCGCAGCTCGCTAATTATGAAGAACCACCGCGATGGCATATTAAAGCGAGAGGGAGATAGTAGACAGAGGGGGCTGATAGCTGCTCTCTCTGACGGACAGAGCCTTATCAGCCCTGTCAGTGATAACGAGCATAAAGTTCTCCTATCGCTCTGTCCCGCCGCTCCACTCTCAGATTTCCTCCCCTCCCCTCTCACTCACTGGCGAAAAATATTCTGTTGTAATAACTCTTCGGGGTTGTTGACACTTGTATTAATATAATACATAACATTCAAGTGTCCAGCCTAGAGTGAATTCGGCTTCCTATTCTATAAAATATCAATATATTTAAATGCACAATATAATAATAATAATTTAACATTAGTTAAAGTAAAAAATGTTAGTCTCGCAACGATATTTCTATACTACTACTTAAAAAGAGAAGCCATTTTTTGTTTCTCCTAACTAACTACGAAAACTAATTAATCAATATGAACCAAATTCTACATTATCTTTATAGACCAAGTTTAAGGTTTAGCAATAAAAAAATCTAAATATTTTTTGTTAAAATTGTTATTAAAAATTCGATAAATATGTGGATTCTAGGGAAGTTTGAAAATCAACCGATAGGTGACCAGAGCCATTTGGCATCGGACAGTATGAAAGACGGGTACTGGTTGCATTTGCACGTGGTAAACATATATTATTTGGCAACTTAAAAGCTGTACCACTACAATCCTTGAAGGTCCTTGGGTGTAGTACTTAGGTAAGGATGTACTGTTACTGGGCCAACGGTTGTGAAAGGAAGAGATTTGTTCAGTTCTCGCTCAACCTACAGGATTTTCTCCAATTAAGAGTGACCACTTTATAAAGGCTGGGTGTACACTAGTAGGGTCTCCGTAGTCGATCCACAGCCTTACAAACAGAAATATAAATTAAATTTTCTGCATCCAGCCGGTCTCGAACTCGAGCCCCGGAGCATAGAAATTCAGTGCCTTGCCCCCTGAGCTTCCCCGCTCCTATTGCCTTAAACATCTGAAATAACTTGATGCCTATTAAAGTTTTGTATAAATTAACGAAAATGATAAAATGTAGGGAAATATCATTGTATCATGACCGGGAAATTTCATTAAAAAAAAAAAAAAATATAATAATAATGATCACTTTAGATACAATAATAATATAAAGCAAATCTTTGGCTTCTTACGCCATCTCAAAACAAAACCCAATTGGTTTAAAGAAACTGAAAAGGACCTAGCAGAATAAAAAATTACAGAAAATATATATATATATATATATACATACATACAAAAGATGATATATGTATCTATTTTAAAATAAAACCATATTATGAATATATACATGAATATGAAATACATGAGGAGAAAGATACTAATAATACTACTAATATGCTAATATAATAATCACAATGCATTCAGAAAGATAAAAAATATAAAAAAGAAATCAATGAAATAAAACAAATATAGTGAATAGAAAGGAAAAGATATATAGAGAAAAAAAAAATTAACTATTTAAATTTTAAAAAGACAAAATATTTACAAATACCTGAAAATATATATTTACACATCTACTTACTGCCTCTTATATTATATAGCTATATGAGACAAAAATAAAGCAAATTTATTTATTATGCATAGTCTTAGCCAATAAATGCACCCTTATACTGCTCATCTGTTTGAACAGAGAGGCAACTATAATAATTATAATAACCAGTATTATAGGCATTAATAATATTCATATAAAGTTGTCGATTGGCCAGACTATAATTCAGTCGATGTATATAGCGATGTATTTAGCTGTTGGGAGCACTTCTCAGATATTGATATTAGTAATCCTTTTTACCCAATTTTGCATTACGTCTTTGTTTTACCGCCTGAGCGTTATTATTTTTTGTGTAAGCAAAGCGTTATAATTAATAGTAATAAATTATATTTTAATATAATAAACGACTTTCAGATATAGCTTGGGACAAATATTTAATCACGGAGGAATAAATAAATTTAAAATGAAAAGAAATGAAAGAACGTTCTTGTCATTTTCATTTTACGAAGGGAAGATACCCCAGTGTTTCGATATTACTCGATTGAATGGGTCCCCTTCGTGGAAAGAAACTATTGAAATATTCAATAGAGGTTTTCCTTTTGCCGTTCGAGGGAACACAAACAGAAGAAGGCTATGTTTAAATCCATATCATGGAATCATAGGACAATGATATCCAAATAGTGCTTCTTATAAAAACCTCATTATACAGCACATTATACCTCCGCCCTGGCCCTCTGTTCCATCTCGGGTTAGAATATCCGAACCCTCCTGTTCGTGGCGATTCCGATAACTGAAGAAATAGCACCAGGGCTTTGTGCGTTGTCAAAGTTTTAGACATTTTTTTTTAGTTCTATTTTAATTGGTGTTATTTATTATGTATTAGGGCGATTCTCAAACTATAGAAAATTTTCTTGTCCTCATGAGGTGTATTCTAAAATAAATAACAAAATCATATATTTGCTAGAATACGTCCTGAGTAGTCTTATAATGCATTTAACTGTGGAATTTTCAGCACATTTATTTTACTTAGGCGCCCATTGGTACTTACGATACGCTCCTATCCTCAAATTTAATATTCACAATATAAGTTTATCCTTCGAAACCTTTTTGCCAATTATCAATTAATAAATTATTATTTTTGTAAAGTACAGTAATGAAATTTAAATAAACGATTATGGTATTGTATATATATCATTCTTAAAATCCGATCGAGAATACTTAGTATGTTGCTCTTAAATTATATTGTAATTACTGTGCATGAATGTTGAAACCGGTAAATCGTGAAAATAAAGCAATTTTCTATCAATGTTTGACAAATGGCAGCCCTACTAGAATAAATAACCAACATATTTTAGATGACATTCATCAGTAACAATTGTATTTTCAACGTGAAAGAGGGCGGTTTCTTTTAAAATGTAATTACAATGGACTCCTTTATATTAGGTAAATATTAGTTAGTCATACTCATATTATTTCATCAAATAAAGTTTGAATCCATTAGCAATTAATTTATTTAGAGATTCGCAATCATCGAGATAACTCACTTTGAATCATAATATATCATTTTCATGGCAGGAAACTTAAAATTACTCTGGGTTTTTAAATGTCCGCGGATTTTTTTTTTTTTAATTTATTTATTTATTTTTTATTATTATTAGTTATTGAATCTCAGCCGAATCAGTTTTGATTTCGGTAAAACACGTTTTTGGCACCTAAACTACCATGAATTAGTGGATCTGGTGGTTTCGGATAGGATAGGAGCGGGGAAGCTCAGGGGGCAAGGCACTGAATTTCTATGCTCCGGGGCTCGAGTTCGAGACCGGCTGGATGCAGAAAATTTAATTTATATTTCTGTTTGTAAGGCTGTGGATCGACTACGGAGACCCTACTAGTGTACACCCAGCCTTTATAAAGTGGTCACTCTTAATTGGAGAAAATCCTGTAGGTTGAGCGAGAACTGAACAAATCTCTTCCTTTCACAACCGTTGGCCCAGTAACAGTACATCCTTACCTAAGTACTACACCCAAGGACCTTCAAGGATTGTAGTGGTACAGCTTTTAAGTTGCCAAATAATATATGTTTACCACGTGCAAATGCAACCAGTACCCGTCTTTCATACTGTCCGATGCCAAATGGCTCTGGTCACCTATCGGTTGATTTTCAAACTTCCCTAGAATCCACATATTTATCGAATTTTTAATAACAATTTTAACAAAAAATATTTAGATTTTTTTATTGCTAAACCTTAAACTTGGTCTATAAAGATAATGTAGAATTTGGTTCATATTGATTAATTAGTTTTCGTAGTTAGTTAGGAGAAACAAAAAATGGCTTCTCTTTTTAAGTAGTAGTATAGAAATATCGTTGCGAGACTAACATTTTTTACTTTAACTAATGTTAAATTATTATTATATATTGTGCATTTAAATATATTGATATTTTATAGAATAGGAAGCCGAATTCACTCTAGGCTGGACACTTGAATGTTATGTATTATATTAATACAAGTGTCAACAACCCCGAAGAGTTATTACAACAGAATATTTTTCGCCAGTGAGTGAGAGGGGAGGGGAGGAAATCTGAGAGTGGAGCGGCGGGACAGAGCGATAGGAGAACTTTATGCTCGTTATCACTGACAGGGCTGATAAGGCTCTGTCCGTCAGAGAGAGCAGCTATCAGCCCCCTCTGTCTACTATCTCCCTCTCGCTTTAATATGCCATCGCGGTGGTTCTTCATAATTAGCGAGCTGCGAGTTAGCGGGCTTTAATCCTCATTTTACAGTGTATTGCTCGGTAGGCTGTGTTTTGTACGCCTTCCTACGAAAGAAAAATACAGTAACATATCATAAAGGTGTATAAATAATAAAAATGAAAAGTTTAGCTGGAAGGTTCGATGCCGACAGCTAAAAGTTAGCAATAATTTGTAATTTATTTTATATAACACATTTTTACCAACAATTTAGTAATTTAATTAATGTAAACTGAAGGTTAGACCCAATTTGTCAGATTAATATTTATATTTAATTTATTTAAATAAAGTATGAATATGATTTATTTAAATAAATGAATTGTTTTAATTAGAATAACTTGATTTTTTCTTTCTATTTAACATGGATATGTCTTTTCTTATGTAACATTTTTTCACTATCAAAAATGTAATATTTTGTCATGCTCTCAGTTAGTTTTGCTCAAATCAAAAATTTGACGACAGTTTCCGTATTATAAATTTTATTGAGAATATTTTTTTAAATATACCTTTTGTCACTTAAACCTACCGCATAGGAGCTGTGCTGGATTGAACGAAAAAAGACACGTTTTGCCTAAATTTCTTAAGTGTTGACATACTCTAGCTCTGTTAGTGTTGCATAGTTTGAAAATTTGGCATACGTTTGCTTATCTGAAGCAGTATATTATATATAAACACATCCATCATCTATTGTTTTTCCAAGTTAAGGAAATATTGATTTGTTCCAAAATATCACCATTGAAATTATTTTAGTTTTTAAATAATTATAAATTTAACTTCACTATATTTGTGACGTATAATAAAAAATAATAATAAATAAATATATATAAATATATATATATATATATATATATATATATATATATATATATATATATATATATATATATATTTAGAAACAGTATATTCTGAAGAAAAAAAATATAAAAAGGATGGATTTTTTTTTTCTTCGAACTATTCCACCACCATCATACATAAATTTATATTTTTTGATTTTACAAAGTCTCAGTAGTCACTTCATATATATTTTTGTTTTTATTTTGATTTCCAATAAAAAAAGCCTTTTCTTTGGGTAAAACAAAAACTTTTAAGTTGTTTCTGGAATAAGATAGCTGTTCTTTTGATTGGAAAACGTTTCTACCAGATTTCCACAAACTCTTATATCAAAAGCATAGCAAGATTGCCTAGTCGATGGGAAGAGAAAACTAACAAGACACCTCGAAGGCAGAACCAATGGCATTCCCTCCTGCTTTGCCGCAGCCAATCAGAGAGGCAGTTGGCTTAGGCTACCTGTAATCCCCCACTAATTGCAATACCTTCCCCGGATTATGGCGGCTCCTCGGGGTTTTTGGGCTGGTTGACGTCCCAGTAGGGCCGAGCCGTTCCCTTGGTAGAGCTGTCTAGCGGGGAAGGGATGAAGGGCTGCTTAGGCTAAGGGCTTCTTGGGAAGACAATTAGAGCGATTTATATATCAATTAAATCTAAATTTAGTTAACTATTACTAATTTTCTTGATAAACTAATAATAAATCCTGCTTAATAAGAGTATAATTGAACCTCATTAAAAAAATAAACACGATAAAACAATACAAAAGAATGGTCTATTAACGGTTTTCATTTGACAGTGGTGTCAAATGGCCTACATTGGAAAAAATCAATATCTTTTAAACTAATGATCCTATCGACTCACAGTTAGTCTCATACAGATCAGAATATATTTGATATAACATTGAACTTTTACCATTAAAAAAAAAATGTTTTAGGAGATAAAACATAACTAGGTAAATTGGAAAAAAGATCCATTGAAAATTAATCTGAAACCATAACTATACCATGATTTTTTCATATATATATATATATATATATTTATATATATATATATATATATAAGATTATAATTGAGATTTCACATATTGACAATCGCTTTGATCTACAGGTGCAAGTAGAGAATTGCTACTATAATATATGATAATTTCTACATATCAGACATGTATTTCCAAAGTGACACAAAACCTGCAATTAAAAATTGTCAGCCTTCTATGAAATATTGAAAGTGTACCTGAATTATCTTCTAATCGCAACCGCACATTGGATGTATCAGGTGGGATTCAAAATTAATTCTATACATTTTAGACATTTCTATATAAAACAGATTTTGAATTCTGTCACATTTGAAATACACGTAGTAGTATCAAATACAAATCACTTAAATGTGCAACATCAAATGTAAAATTATATATTTTTTTTTAAATATAGATTAACCATCCAGCAGTCGCAACCGATCTGAGAGATCACCAATGGTATTTTTTGAAAAACGTTCCGCGTAGGAATTTTATGAATTCCTCGAATGCATTAGTGACGTCAAATCCCCAATGTTCTCTCTAGATTTTTATCTATTTAGTTTCTATTCCGCTGTTACCGGGACAAGATCTTTTAGGCTCATAGCGACTGCCTTCGATTTAGAAAACTTATTGTTAGACGATATTGAAATGATTCGTAAAATCATTCTATGTAATACGGATAGTAACAGTAATGTAGAAAATTTTGATGACAGTGAGACAGATTCTGAAAGTGAAACAGACGTTGTTGAAGAATGAATTGAGCATTCAGATACTGAACACAAAGATGATGTATCTAGTGATGAGGAATCCATTGCCAATATTAAACGGTTGTTTAATTTATAGGTAAGAGTTTGTTTATGTTTCATATATTATAGAAAAGAGGATTCTCCACTTGAAGCAAGTCATGAAGGACGCGGCTCTATAAGACGACGTTGTGAATTATGTGAAAAACGAAGGCAAACTTAAAATGTATTTATTCTTAGAACATTCGAAAATTGCCTGTCAAATCTGTATAAATAAAATTAGTGAAGTAAATAATATGTAAAAAGTTGTTATAATAGATAAATAATATTTGTATTACTTATTTTATTAATGTGTATTATTATGTGCATTTCTTTAAAAATCAAATTAAGTAAATGAGAAAAATAAAAGTGATGAAATCATCGGTAAAACGATTGAATTTGAAGAGGTGATCTGTCAGATCGTTGCGACTATTGGCGTTAGTGAATAAGGAAATAGAAAAGAATTTAATTCTTCGGTTATTTAATATTCTAACACAATACAAACTACCGTATCGAATAGGATTTGCCCTGCTGTGCATCGTCCTCGGTTTGTCGTCTATCAGTTGTGAAAAAAGAAAAGAAAAAACGTAAATTTCGGAACAAGTTATGGAAAGATGAATGGAAGTTGTTGGATTATTTTTGAATGATCCTTCATGATTTACATATTCAGGGGGGGGGGGGGGGGGGGGGAAAAAAAAAAAGCTTAAGCTGGTTTGATAAATATTCTTCAAATGTATTGCGTCATACTGGTTCGAAGCGCCATATATATATATATATAAATGAAATGAAATGAAAAAATAATCTTTATTCTGGGACATATTGTCCCCTAAGAATAACAGACAAGTATAATAAGTTGTACCTATCCTGGCTATCTTAATTTCAAACGAAGATAATAATATGTATAAAGGTAATATATGTACATACAATTGAAAATAAAAGAACAACAAAATAATAATAATCATATGCTTATATAATAATTGTAATACGTTCATAAAAATAAAGAAATATAAAAAAAAATAAAATAAATATAGTGAATAGAAAGGAAACGATATATAGAGAATAAAAATATTAAGACCTATTTGAATGATAATACGACAAAATATTTACAAATACCTAAAAGGTAATATGTATACAATTGATAATAGCACTTTATCAATTAGAAGAAAGAGAAAAGAAATAATAATAATAATTTATATAAGAAAAAAGCAAATGATATGCAATGATATTCTCATTGGCATCGGATATGCTAATTTGATTAACTTGACTTTTAATTATCAGTCATATTGGCGGCATCTAACTGGGATTTAAGGAGATATTTGAATAGGAGAGTTTTGAATGAGTTTAAGGAAGAAGCATGCCTAATTTCAGAAGGGATCGAGTTCCAGAGGTTAGTGGATCGAGCTAGGAAGGAGTGTTGGTATAATGATGTTTGGTGGAAGGGAATATATAGATCAGAGGAACTTTATCTTGCTGTGAGTTGGAAGTGGACGGAAGACTTGAATTTCAACAGGTTGTAGATGTAGGGTGGGCAATTGTTATTAATGACATGGTACAGGAAAGTGCCCAGGAAATATTGTCTACGGGAGGATGAATAGAGCCAGTCTAAGGCAGTGTAGAGATGCGATACATGGGAACGTTTCGGGGTTCCGAAAACAAATCTGATAAAACTGTTCATGATTCGTTGTAATCTGTCCCGGAGACCCATCGAGAGGCCCCCATACACCACACATCCATAATCATACTGAGGAAAAATGAATGAGGAAACTAGGAGTTTTCGTGTGGATTGAGGAAGGGAATGGCGGGGACGATGAGGATTGATGATTCCTATTGAATTTTGGGCTATTTAGGCGATTTGAGGCTTCCAAGGAAGGTTTTGGTCAATAATGATTCTTAGGTTTTTAGTGGAGGAACAGAAGGTGATAGGCTGATTATTCAGGTTTAGGGTAGGAAAATCGGTAATGGATCTGAGAAGGGGATTTGAGACGATTATATTAGCCTATATGAAACGGATAATATAGAACGCCCTTAATAACTTTGGAACTATTAAATATTTATTTTAACAGGCATAAGCTTGCTTCCTAATACAAATTCAGGTTGAAAAATGGATTATAATCTTTCTTTCGAATTTTTTGTGACCCATCAACTGTTTACTGTGATAGGTTTATACAGTAAATTATAATTCCATATTTTTAAGCTTTTTTATTAAATATTTGATTATTTTCACAACTGAAGAATACCAATAAACCATTTAAATTTTCTTTGAGAGAAAACTCAATATGATCACTTTTTAGCAAACTACATATATAACCAATCATACTCATGTTATTCTCCAGGTATTTCAGCACCGAGTCGCAACAACCTAGTTTATCCATCTGTCTCTATCTCTAAAGTATCTTACCTCACCCACAGCTCTCACTCTAACCCTCACAGCTGAGCTGTAGCCTATCTCTGCAACTGTTTGCCTGCTGATCTAACTTCCATGAATTTTCATAGCTCTCAATCAAGACGCAATCCCGCCACATGCCTTTACCATCCTAGACTTTATAAACCTCTATATATTATATAATCTACAGCTTTTCCCAATTCACATTTTACAATCTTAAGGATAAGATTACTTCAATTAATAATTTAACTAAATTAATAATTATTCACCACAAATTAAGTTGAGATAAAGTAGGGATTCTATCGTGACTTTTTTCTTTCAAACCAATATAGCTCATAAACGGCAAGTCTTAGCGACGAAGGTTTAACAACAAAAACTATTTTCTATTAAATTTTGTATCAGGAAATTATCGTCAAGTTTTAGATCAAAGTGACACCAACCATGCTAATTTGTGTGAAAAGCGCAACACTTGAAAAATGCAGGCAAACGTGACTTTTTTAATTCAAACCAATTTAGCTCCAAAAAGGTAGGTCCCAGCTATAAATATTTTATAAGGGAAATTATTTTCCATTAAATTTCTGATTAAGATATCGTCACATTTTCGGTCCGAGCAACACTGACAATTAATTTTTTTGTAATGAAATAATACCATTTATTGGAACAAACATTACAACTATATTTTCCGATCTTTGACACAGAACCAATCGAATAGTTTTAATTAGACCTGTTATCAACAGTGAAAGGAACAAAATGGTTTCGTCAGTACATATCGTCATTTCGACTGCTAACCAGTGACAGTAAGCAATGACTTATAAACACATTTAATTGGTTCATGTTACTGACTGATGATTGGCAGGTTGACGGTGAAAGGGGGGAGGTAGGGGAGAGAAGGGGAGGGGGTTAGGTAGTTGGCAGCCCTGCGCCGGGATCGCTCCAATTAAAACGCCTTATTAAAGTGATTAGTCAACTTGTCATCGTTTTTGATAATGGCGTAGATTAAGTTACAGTAAAACTTTCAGCGATTGGGTCATCATCGTCAATAACTTTATTCATATTTGTATATAAATTCCTTGAAAGATTATTTGACAATACCATTGTAGAAGCACTTAGGAAAAATATGGTTTCAAACAGTTATAGTAAGAAATGTCCCAATTATATTTATAGTACCGAACTTAACTTAGAGAAGAAGCATAAAATCTAGAAAGATTGTACATTATACTACTACTTTATAAGAGAAGAAAGCCTTTTTAAAGACTTAAAATATTTAATTAATTTTCAAAAGGACAACAATGACGGATTATCCTGCGACCGTTAAAATCTGTTAGATCCTGAAATATGGCCTTTTAAAAAATTAAAACAATTTAATCAATTTTGAAAAGGATGAAATCTAATTTGTCGGGAAGGAGAGTGGCCAAGGATGCCCTTCGACCGTCAAAAATAGTTAGATCCAGGCAGACTTGAAACCTGTATCCTTAAGTGGCCACGGTTTCCTTTAGTGCCTCAGAGAAAAAAGTTTAATTTTTATAATCACAATTAAGGAAACTATTTCGAGATCTTTCAGGATTCAAGGATTTTAAAAATGGTGGCAGGATATTCCGCCATTGTTCTCCCTTTAAGAATCCCTATTATACAACAACATATATAGATTTGACCAAATCGCTTTCATATTCTGATTCAAACAAACCCTGATCATATATTTATTTCTGGAAATTAAATTATGCACAACCTTTATAGATAGGAAGGGGATGCTCAACTGTCTTTTATATTTGAATAATGCATAAAATGAAAAAATATTCTTTCTTTTTTTTAACATAGAGCCTTTAGTGTTGACTATAAAAAGCCTCCACTGGGATGTCACTTTTCACACCAGTGACTAAGATAGCAGGGGTGGGATCTATTTGGACCTGAACTGTCACTCCATGGTCACCCCACTTATTTGGTTCGAGGATCCCTAGGCTGAGTGTAAATTTTGTGGAAAGAGTATTGTTGTATTTTTATTTGTTATTTTAATTTGTTTTAAACAGATTCGCTAGCTAGGACTCCGTCTGGACAAACGTCTTACTTAGAATCCACATACGAGATTTAAAAGACGAGAAACTGCTCGTAGTTTTCGAGCACTCTAGGATTTACTATATAATCGTTCAAAGCTCCCAAGTAATAACAAAAGATGTATTCACATGCCAGTAATAAGGTCTGGCATTAATTAAGTATTGGACATACGGAATTGAGTATTTGGAGATAAACCTTTCATTTCTTCTTGTATCCAATCCCTACAATCCAAAATCCTTCGTGAAACGCTGTTTATTATGACACAAAGAAACTTATCCATAACTGGCTCAATGCATCATGTTGCAGATTTGGCCCAAACAAGGTCTTTCCATGACAACCTACATACCCACTTAAATCTACTAGTATCTACTTCTCACTCGATTACCTATAACTCTTCAAGGTATCTGAAAAGAAGATACTGATGTAGGACGTTTATTGATGTTCTAAAAATTGTAGTTCTTTACAAGTTATTGACACGTTACTTATTCATTTCACCGCACATTTACTTATGGTTTATACTTTATGCTTATTAATGTACTCCAGGATACTGGTTTCAGATGCTTCAGGACATTTCTATATGAAATAACAGTTCTGAGAAACAACGAATAAATAATAAAAACATGTTGTAAACATGCCTGAATCACTAAGCCCAACAAGATTTGGCTGCGAATTTCGTCGAATAACTTAGCCCATCGTGTTTCTCCCACCCTGCAGGGCTGCTAACTTGATGAGAACGGTCTTCGAAAGAGTATAACACTGTTTTCAATGTCTATCTAGCTAGGTACGGCATATATTTTGGCCAAAGTTGAGAGGAACTGCAGTTCTCCACTGCCAGGAAAAGGTTTATTTATGAAATAAGAAATTAATTTAATTTATATTTTATGATGTTATTATAGTTTTTTCTTTTATACTTTTTTTCCACTTTATACATTTTGTAATTTAAGGTTATTTCTTACCTTTTCTGTCTCTTCTTTTTCTGTTATTTCTTATTTTAAATATTGTGTGAATAGATCCATAAGTTATAATAAGCAAATAGCATCCTAAAGGACAAATACTAATTCTAAGTAGTGAATGAGAGTGGCCAAGGATATTCTTCGGCAGCCAAAAATCCTCAGATTCGAAAAACAGTATCCTTTCAGCATTGGTCTCCATCTTCCCGTGGAATGCGTTAGCAAAGGTAGAATATCCTTCCGCCATCTTAAAGTCGTTTTTAAATCTTGGAATATATCAAAATCGTATTATTAAGGACAACAATGGCGGAATATCATTTAGATAACTTAAAAACCGTCAAGTCCTGGAATATTTCAAAACAAAATCCTTAAGGAAGAAAATTAATAATAAGTGGGGAACCTTCGACCTCCAATAACTATCAGATCCCGACAGATCTGAAAAGCACTGTAGTATTCGTTCTTTAGGATAATATTTTAAGATGGCGGAGAGACATCTTTGGGCCACATATACATAAATATTGGTTTTCGTCCTGAAGGATAATATGTTGAAATATTCCAGGATTTAACTGTTTTAAAAAGATCTATATTTTTTATTGCCCTGTGGTGTGGCAGACTGTAATGCTTACTTAATAAACAGTTTATACAATCCACGCCTTGGTTGTAGTGTTATAGAGATTTTTTCCAAAATTCGCGAAAGTTCATGAAAATCTATTTTAGCGTATAATGAAACTAAAAGTTCCCCCCGACTAGTATGTAAATACCCTTCCCTAGGAGGTTAGCCGCTAAGTGCTAGGAACTTGGAAGACGTCGGAAGAGTGCTGGCGGGTTCAACTGAGTTTGCTCCGAGCGAGGTATGTTAATGCGCCGGTAATCAGAGCCCACAACCTCCGCTTATTACATTAATCAACTTTACATGAAGTTTCCGCCAGGCGCCCGCCACCAACCAGGCTATATCTTCCCTCATATCCAGCGTATATTATGTGTTGCTAGTGGTGTATGTCGGCTGGGAGGACACGTCTCAACATATTATGTCATTTTGAACTAACAAGAAAAAAAGAAAACTAAATATGAAAAAAAAATGTTAATTTATTAAAAAAAAATATGATACCCATCAGTGGTAACGCAGCGCAGTGGGACGAACGGCCAATCTAGGAGGAAGAAAGTCTGACTCACTTTAATAGACATGACAACCTAATTTGCATAAACAATAGAGTTGATATAGGGTATTATAAAACCATTCAAGTCACAGAAGTTTAGAAATTACTATACAGTAGGACCTCCATTATCCGGGGCTCTATTAACCGTGGTTCAGAGGGTCAATTTGATGAACTCCATTAAATTACTTATGAGCAATTTCGAAGTGGAGAACGCCGATTATAGTTTTTTTTTTTTTTATAAAAGTGATTTTCTCACTCACCTTGAGGATCAAATGTCAATGGTTTTCCAGCTTCTTTTCCGTAACCACTACTAACTTTAAGTATGTCATTAATGCAGCTGAATAGGTTGGAATAATATCCTCTAATTCACATAGTTCCAATATAGTAAAATATATTAAATCAATACACCCTTACAATTTTGCCAAATACTAAAAAAATCTCTTCGTTTTCTGAATAAAAAGCAAAAAAACAAAAAAAAAACAAAACAAAAAAAAAACAGCTAAATGTTTTTCATGAATATTTCATATATGTACCTTCTAAGAAACCTCTAACATAAATTTCACAGATTACACACAGGTTACTTTTTAGTAAAAGATTTTTTTAGTTTGAAAAATGCCTTATTTTATAGCACGTTAAAAAGACTGCACAATGGATCAGATTATCAACTAATCATTTGTAGAATTACTAACTTGTATAATTAACGTCCGTATTCACAAAATTGTGCCTAAATGTAAACAATTTAATACTAATTGTATACAGTAAATTCAACACAAACAAATAAAAATCTACAAACAATTTTTGTAAATAATAAAAAAAAAATATATAAAGTGTTTTGAGAGGAGTGAACGGTTGAAAGAGGAAGGCGAAAGATAGAAAATTATAGCTGTCGGTTCTTTGCGAAGCCAAGACCAGAATAGTGCTGTAGCACTAAAAAAAGGATGCGATAGGGAATTACTTGATATTTATCCAGTAAAGAAATTTGAAGTAAGAGAAGCGTTGCTATTAAAATCTACAGCATTTATTGGATAGTAAGGGTGCTGTAAAGTACAAATCGTGATTATCTTTACCTGGTAGCTTTCTAAGGGGTTTACGACCAGGATTACAATAATTAAATGCAAATATAAATTTAAAAAAATTATTTGTTAAGGATGAAAGAGAAATACTCATAATTATCGCTTATTACTGTCAAGGGCTAAAATTACCCTATTAGTTAATAAAGATTGTATTCCGTTTTGAAAATGATGTCCTTATTATGTACTAAATAGCAATTTTTTTTTCTTTTGAGATTATTCTATGAGATAACTAACAACATTGCGGTTACCTATTGACCGGTGCTAGGTTCCGAATTGCATGGAAGAGACAACGCGTCAATACTGATCAAATACTGAACAGTCAGAGGAAATGCTTGATCACATGTTGCATTAGCATCTCTACTACATGATTACCGTCCCTCGACATAGGACAGACCAACATGTGCGGCAGAATACTAGCAGTTGTGTATAACTCCCTGATTGGACGAGTTTTCCGCTTCGTGGGTAATGTTTATAGGTGTGGACCAATCAGAATCCAGGGATCTCTGTACACTGCCAGATTTGAAGTTAATACGAGGTCGCTGAATGGGCGAAATATTCATGGAAAGCGCTTCCGCAATCTCCTAATGCACTGCTTTTTGACTTCAAGTTGTAACTATAAAACCGTGAATTCCAATTAGCGTATATGACTCTTTCATTTAGGCAATTCTGATTAATAAATTTTATTGCTAATAAAATTACACTAAGTAAAATAAAGAAATAATATTAAAATACATGCAACCGAAGAGGAGTCATATATTTTTAATATTTCCACAACGGATAAAACCTTAATTTGTGCCGATAAATCATTTTTTCAAGATTTTACAGAAATACAAAAAATGACAAAATACTAATATAACACAAGAAATTTGATTACCATTTGAACCCATCTTCAATATTGCGATATAGGAGTCGACTCAAAACCTTGCATAAGCAGAAAGTTTTCTATTTTTGATGGATATAAAAAGTTTTGTTTTGAAAGTCGATCTAAAATTTCATTATTTGTTAGTTTTTGCTCATTATGGAGTTTTCATAGCTCTTGTATTTATTATAGATTATACAAATGAATTATATTACATTTTATATATATATATATATATATATATATATTATATATATATATATATATATATATATTAATATATATAAATTACGTGTCGCTTCCTTGGGGCCGGCTGACACCTAAACTACTGAACCGATTTTAATCAAATTTGCACACCGTGTGCAGTTTGATCCAACAAAAAAGATAGGATAGCTTATATCTTAATTTATAGTCGCAATATTATTTGTATATTATCTGCAAGTCACAATTATCTGTTAGCTCTATACGATTCTACCATATGGCGGTATAAGGTTATACTATTATATAAAAGGACAAGCCATTTTTCGTTTGTGATCACTAACCGCCAAAAACTACTGAACCAATCTCTACCAAATTTTGACTACATCTTCTTTATAGGATGGCTTAGCAATAGTAAAATGTAATGATTTTCAACTAATTCTTTATTGAAAAATAAATATTAAGTATATAACAGTGAAGTTCATAAATGGCGGCAATTGCCATCTACATGAAAGGTTAAAAGGTACAGTGTTACATAGAGCTTGAGATAATAAAATTTACTTATTTTCAATTAAATTGTTATAAAATAGCTATATGGTGTGAAATATACCAAATTTTAACATCATTTTCATAATCCTAGGTTTAGTTACAATAAAAATTTAAATGTACAATGTTGAGTGTTAGAAACGGGTTTTGCCGCACTATCACATACTTTTATGGTTAGAAATTAAAATCTAACCAGATCAAATCAATAACATTATTTCTGTCGAATGAAAATTATTACAAATCAAAATGCCAATCCTCAGATGTTTAATATTGTGTGCAAAAATATGAATTTTGCACCTTTAGTTGTAAGCACTGATAATGCAGTTTCTTATGCTGCAGTTTCTTAATAGTCTCTGTCCATCTGGATTACCAACTCATATATTAAAATTGAAAATTGGGTGTCTAATTATGCTTTATGTTATCTTCAAACACCTAATCAATCTAAATTTAGCTAAGTTAATAATGACTTCTATGCGTGAAAATATCATCAAAAATATAATTTTCAGTTGTTCTCTTTAATACAAGATTTTTATCGATAAAATCAATTATTAATAAAATTATCTAAGATCTTCACTTATGAAAGAGAAGGAAACCTCGACGGGGGATGATGAAGTTATATATAAAAGGACAAGCCATTTTCGTTCGTGATCACTAACAGCGAAAACTATAGAACTATTCTGTAACAAATATAATAAAGATAATAAACATTAAATAATAAAGATTTTATTAAATAATAAAGACAAACGAGTTAAGACGTTTTCTATATTTAAATATCATACTATTATCTTCATCAATTGTATAAAAATATTCCTTAATTCATTCATACGAAATAAAATATGCAATACTAAAATAAAGAATTAATTTCCTAATAATAGTTCCAAAAAGGTACCTTGAACCTGTATTACCTAAGTATGAAAGGTATAGAAAATTGAGTATTTGATATGGAAGAACTATTACCATAATCGATGCTGATCTCTTAAACGTCCCTTTCCAACACTTTTTTTTTCCAACCCAAATAAATATTCAAACACTGATAGACTGGAACCTGTACTCGGCATTAAAGGACTGAATTTTTTAAATGTTTTATTATGAGATTATAATATCCCCAAAAGTTAAGGTAAAATAAATTATAGTTTAAAAAACACATTTTAATAGCAAATCGAACTAAACCTATCTTAGACAAAATTTAATGATCTGCAACTATTAGTATATAACATTTTTTGATTGGATTAGCCATTTTTATGTTGTAGACTATTAAACGTAACCAAAACTAACTTTTTGAGAAAGTTGATGAAATACGTAGATTTTTGACAGTCGACTGTGGCTAAATGCCTGAATCAAATTCAGTTTAAGAGTGGTTTTTAGACGCAAAATAACACATTGTTCGATTTAAAGCATTTTTGTATATGTTTTCTACAAAAATCTGAAAAAAAGTGCAAAAATGTTGAGATTTGTTGCCACCCAATAATTTTCCCCTTATCAAATGTAGTCACATTTTATATATTTTATTCTCAGGACCCATCTGGACCATACTGGATCATAAAACTTATTACTCCACCTTTTGCAAGGCAGACTCCCCATTTTGGGGGTGTTTCGGCTGGACTAAGTAGGGATATTAAAACAAAGTTATGCAATTATTGTATTGTCATCGGTCCTTGACACGTTTCAAGATGATAGGATAGCTGGGAGTTGGTGAAAATTACGATGCAAGATTCCGTTACATAAAGGTGAAGTTAATAAAGTGTATTAATGAGAATTTATTTATTTTTAAAATAAAATTGACAGCTGTACAAAGCAGAATAATTAATCTTTAAAATATCATTAAACTAATGCCATTAATGGTATCAGCACTATTTTAACCATCAAAGCCTATCGAGCAGTGGATAGGAAGCAGTTTTAGAGACCGGTGCATATAGATGAATATAGAGTCTATTAATGGAATAATGAAGTCTAATTTGAAATAAAACATAATTTCCTGAAACAACACAAAAAAATGAAGAAGAATGGGAAAAATAGCGATCAGTTTCTTGTTGTTGAAAATTCCAAGTAAAACATTTATCTAACAGAATCCTGAGGTGTGAATCTGTTAAGGACATATAATAAAATTAATGGATACATTATTAAAGGAATATAAAACATATCTGTGTTGTAGAGCAATACGTCATAAAAAACATTTTAAAAAACTATGGTTTTTTTCCCGTGATGAATACTCATTGTTCTAGTAATTTTGAAAAAATATATTTCTGCACAACCGGTTTTCTCTCTTTAATTTACCCCTCTGTGTAATAAACTGTTAATATCTAATAACGGCGAATATCTTCTTCAGAAGTTTCGGCCTCTAAAATACAATATACATACAAAGAAGTAATTTTTTTTTCTTAATTAATTTAGTAAACATTTCCTTGGTTTCAAATTTTGCAAGATACAAAACACGGTACCGTTTTTTTATTTATTGTGAAATAAGTTGAATATGGAAAATTAAACTACTAACAACAATATTGGAGGAGAGTACAATAACAGACTTAGTTACATTATCAAAGCTTTGGAGCTCCTGATTATGGCCGCCAAGATACACAGCCGCCCGGAAGCCAGGGCAGATTATGATGGTAATTTCTAAGCTGGTATTCATTAGGTTGATATGGTGGGATAGTCCGCCCTCCATATATTGTCTTGTCTCTCTTCTCTTGTTCTCTATATATTACAGGTGTACTCTACACTTCCTCTTAAATAATATCTTATTGATATTATTGGCGAAAAGTTGTTATTTATTATTATTTTTATTTATTGTTTTCAATATTTATGAATATCTAAATATTTAAAGAATATTTAACTTTAATATTTAAGAAGTTTAACTGAGCATCAAAGTTCTATTAAACCATTAATACAAGAAGTATCTCCAAGGGAATAAGGAAGGAACATCGAAAAATGGAACATCGATGTCAATCGATTCATCGACTAATGGACATAGGTGTTTTTGAACATCCATGTTATTTATATAAAATGTAAGCCAGGTATATAAATGTTAAAATTATTAAGTTTAATTTTAAAATCACCACTGCAAACCTTAGTAAAATAATTGATATAAGTTAAATAAGAGCCTAACAACTTGTTTTTAAACATCGATGTTTTTCATCTTTAAATTAAGCAGGATTATTAAGTTAACATTTAAATTTGTCTGAAAACATCTGTGATTCTTATATCTATATTAGAAGCCCAATGCTAGGGTTAGCAATTAATGAATTCATGTTAAATGATTTATATTAAAGATAAATAATGAATGTTAAAGATTGTTAAGACCAATCACGTTTCTCATGATATACATGGATACATGGATAATTATATGGTAAACATTTAAACCAATATTAAAACATCAATATTTCATGTTTGATTGGGGACTTATTGTTAGGGTTACTTTTAAATAATAACAATGTTAATTAAATTTGTTTAAGGAATTTTTTAAAGCAACGATGATTGTGATGATTAACATGTTTATTATCGATGTTTTTAAAGATTATTTAAACAGGCATTTAACATAAATTATTTAAAAGATAATCTTAACATCACCATCGAACCTGAGAAATATCTGTTGATTTTCATTGAAACAGTTCAAAAGGAATGTCTAAGGAAAGGCCTATGACATTGGTTTTCCAATTATGTGACTCACTATAACGTGTACCCGTCCGCAGGAGGTAGAACTGGCAACAACGATTCGGTCCAAGCCTCTCCAAGACCCAGCTGCCATCCCTAATCTCACTAACTATAGTCAACCAATCAACGACAAGTAACTGCTCATCGAATTCGACTTCTTCAATATTTAGTGAACAAACGCTCTAAGATGGTGATTAAGTACAAAAGATTCATTTGCATGACAGTAATTAGACCTATTTAGAAATAAGGAGTTGAAATTTGAAGCTATCCAGAATCCATATCATTAGACAACGGACTACTCAAAGAGTTCTTAAGCCAGGTTTAGCGACTGCAGTTTACCTTCTCTTTAAAGTGATGCAGATTTGAACATTGTCTAAGAGGAAAAGGTCAAAGGAAAATCATTCGCCGAACTCTAAAACTTACTACATTACATAAAAAAAAAAATAATAAAAAAAAAAAAAAAAAAAAAAAAAAAAAAAAAAAAAAAAAAAATAATAAAAAAAAAATCGTATATTTAATATAAAAACATGAAAATATTTTAGTGGAACTCTTAATAAACAGATAATCAATTTGATCGTTCTGTGAAATCAAATACCTGAAAATATATGTATAAAAAAATACGAGGAAAATTTATTGAATGAAATATTGTTATGATAATTTATACATGTTTTATTCATTAAAAGTTTTGTATACATATTTAGGGAGCCAGGTAGACCGTCACATGCACCAAAAAATTAAAGGAAGGATTGTAGCGGTTAGGTGCCTCTTTGGGCTGCACAAGTATATGAGAAGTAAACTCATCTCTCGCACGTCCAAGGTAAGGATCTACAAGACCTCATACGCCCTGTGCTGATGTACGCCTCAGAATGCTGAACTCTCACAAAGAGCGATGAACCTATCCGTGATGGTGAAATCTGGAGACAGCGGACTAATCGGGAACGAGACCAGCTGTTTAACGAGACCGATGTAGTCCGGCTAATAAAGATGAGCAGGCTCAGATGGGCTGGTCACCTCACGAGGATCAGCGAAGAGGAGATGCCTAAGACATATATAATACTGGAGGTGAAGATCCATGCTAGGCGCTTAGTCGGCAGATCCAGGCTGAGATGGCTGGATGGTGTTAATGACGACGCAAGGGCCCTTTAAGGAGAGAAACTGGAGAGTGGTGGCAAGGAATCGAGACGGCTGGCGTAAAATATTGGAGGAGGCAAGGACCCGCTCAAGGGTTGTTGCGCCACGTAGATAGATTTATTCACTGAGAGCTCTTATAATTCGAACTGGTTTTGAAACTTATTTCTGGAATTTATACAATAACAGATGAAACGAATAAGTAATATCCAATAGCTGTTCCCTTCTGGAGCCTTTTCATATCACCATTATTTTAACATTGGTTGTTACAAAAGTCCTTTTGTATAAGTATAGCTTTATTTTTAGAATTTTTAGCATTCTAAAGCAAATTAAAAACAAAAATTTCCAATAAACGGGAACAATAATTAATCAATTCAAATTGTACTGATCCTTCTATACTATGATATTCACCTCAAGTGAAAGACAAAAATGTTTTACTGCCAAATTACCTCGAATGACGACATATGTGCTATTCATTTAAACATAGGTTTCTGAATTTAAGTTTAAATCAGTATATCTTATAATGAAAAATAGACGAACGCATCAGACTTAAAAGACAAGAAACTGATCGTCGTTATCGACTCCAACGTTCACTTGACAAACGTTTACACTTTCCGATTAATTAAAAAAGACTCATTTACATCACTGTAATTAGATCTACTTGGACAAATGGATTTAAGCTTTGGGACTTTACTAAACCATTCAATTCATCTCGTATACAATCTAAAATCCTAAACGGTCCTTACTTTGTCATAAACAAAGATATCTATCATTTTATAGTAAACTCCATAACCATTCAAATCCACTAGTATCTCAACTCGTTTCTCACTCTATACCTGATAAACCTCCGAAGAAAAGAAGATGGCGTCGGAATTTCTAATATAGAACTTACTGAAGTGCTACGATTTGGAAGTTGATTTTACAAGCAATTGACATGCTATTACGACCATTATCATCTCGTTTACCATATATATTTTTATTATATTTGCATTTCAATAAATGATGATGATGGTCATTATATCTTATAATGGAAAAATAGACGAAAATCGAAAGATTTTAAAGCAACGATGAAACTTTAAGAATGGTTTAACGGCACACTCACCTAGGGATTTATAAAGGTAATCCAGCCCTTATAAGGTCGTAAAGTTTAGTATTGGGATCGGTAAGAGTCGTTAACCTGAGACGGCTGTAGGTCGCTAGATCAAAGGCTGTAGTGGAGCTCCTGCAATTACCTAATAAACATTGAACGACAGCGGCAGGGTGTTGCCATGGAGCCAGCCATTCACACTGTCTTCTCCCTTCCTGTCTCCACTTTCAGGGCAAATATTATATACGGCTTCCTGGAGGCCGTCTTCCTGAGTGTTCAGGAGAACTGGAAATATCAGGTTCTGCCTCAGCTTCGAATCTTATTTATTTCTGAATCATTGACCAACTACAGCTATATATACCTTAAGAATTAATGAATTATTTTATAATAATATTAATAGTATTTAACATTTATCTTTAGTTCTAAAAACTTAAGCTGACCAAACCTTTTTATTCCGACCCGTTGCAGGGATATAATAATTCAAGGATCTCCATTATACTCTGATATTTTTCAAATTTTGACCATATTTT
Organism: Euschistus heros; assembly: GCA_003667255.2. Classification (NCBI taxonomy): domain Eukaryota; kingdom Metazoa; phylum Arthropoda; class Insecta; order Hemiptera; family Pentatomidae; genus Euschistus; species Euschistus heros. Next base: position 741,408 of record RCWM02000297.1, read on the forward strand.
CGGATTCAACATTTAAGGCCTAGAATTTTACAAACATGGGAAATAAAGAACAGTTTGATCTTCAGTGTATTTAGAAAAGTCTTATATAATACATCAACGCGCACTTGTTTCGGAAAAAACAAAAACAAAAAACAATCCAAACAAACTGCAAATTTCACAAAAACTTCATTTAACCAGCTTTCAAATGTTACGATCAAATTAATGATTTCATAAAAAAATTCACTGTTAAAATCGGAAAAGCGTGGTGTTTTCATTTGGGTTACAAGTCCAGTACATTAGAAATGCTTTTTAATTTCAATAATTCTTACTTTCTACTCCATTTGACTGAACACTTTCAAGAACCTACAAGTTTTTTTTAAATTAATTGTATTTTACTTTTTTTAAATTAATTGAATTAAAAACTTTTTTTGTTTAATTATGATATAACTTAATTATATGAAGAGTCTAAAAAAATCAAAACTGAGATTTCATCTCCACTTGTTAGCTTATTACATGTACTATCTCTTAAGGTGGTCTCATGGAAAGAGGATTTTCACGTTTTGGTGCTTAAGAACCCGTTTTCAAATGAAAAAGAATATAGGATTTGTAATTTTCTTCTGTGATTTTTTCTGAGCTATGGCTACTAGACATCCCCCCTTCTAGCCAAACACTCTTCACATGTATCTTCTAATGTCAGTAATTGGAGATCTGTTATTAATTATATTCCCATCAGTAATAATATAATTTCGTCATATTTTGGTCAGTCAAATGATATACTATCATAAATCATATTGTGGTGTTCAGTTGTCGTGATTACATCTAGTGTTGCCAGTCAGTCTAAATCCGACTAATGCTTGATCGATCTATGTTCTGTCAAAACTTGTGTCACTGTTGTAGCGTTATATTTGTTCCTTGTTTTACACTGTTCCTGTGTGTAATCATAACATACGTTTCTGTATCTTTTATGTTCAAAGGTGACTTTTTTTTAAAGTATAGCTTTTTCTTTTCATTGATTTTAGTAATCAGGATCACTAAAATTAATGAAAACATTTATTGATATTAATTTATTATTGCCCCGTCGCGGCTTGTGTTGAAACATGCAATTGAGCATTTTCAATGATATTTTCACACGTAACAATTATTTTTAACCTGTTTATAATTGCACTGATTATGTCTTTGATTATTACCTAAAATCATATTTGGACATCCAAATTTTAATTTTAATATATGAGTTAGTAATCCAGATGGACAGATACTTTTAAGAAACACTTGCGAATAATAGAGACCGCATTATCAGTGCTTAAAACTACAGTCCCATGAATCATATTTTTACACACAAAATGAAATAATATGAAATTTCGATATTGTAATTAGTTTTATTCTATAGAAATAAATTTATGGATTTTATCTGGTAGGATTTTAATTTATTAATTTTTTTATTTACTATCCATTGATATTAACAACTTTATACATTATATACAATAATTAAAGATGAGAATAATGATTACAATGACCTGCCAATAACATGTAAAGTATTACTCACTAGTAGGACTTCAATAAATCTACATTAGAAGGTCTCTTAGCCATCATCTTTTCAGACACCTCAGAGAATTATAGGGAATCGAGTGTGTAGCAAGTTGGGAGACTTGTGGATTCGAGTGGGCTCGGGCCAAATTTGCAATATTTGAAACATTAAGATCTTTATGTATAAATTGTTTATGGTTATGAAGCTTGGATAGTTTAGTGAAGACCCAAAGCTCAACTTCGTACATCCAAATTGGTATAATTACTGCCATGCAAATGTCTTATATTTAATGGGAGCTCTGAACGCTCTGAACGAATATTTTGCTTAACCTCGTTTCTAGCACTTAAAATTGTACATTTCTATTTGTATTAATGTTAATTTTTATTTAGCTAAATCTTTATAGAACTATGAAAATGATTTAGTTAAAATTTAGTTGAGATAAGTTCAGTAGTTTTACCATTGTGAACTTTATTACGAAATGGTGTTAAGTGTGTAAGACATATTGGTCAATTTCCAAGGTTCACTGGGATCCACATGTTGCACTCCATATTCAAATCTTTTTTTTATAATTTAATTGAATATAAATAAATTGGAGTATCGATTTTAAACTTCATATGACATCGTAACATTGTAACCTTTCTAGTAGAATGGTGCTCGCCACCTATCGGCCAATTTTAAAACATCACTGTTATCCACATATTATCGCCTTTTTAATAAAAAAAAAAAAATCAAAGCCTTAAAACTATAAAGATGGTATGGTTAAAATTTGTTGCAGATTGGTTTTATACTTTTCTTGGTTAGTGATCACAAACAAAAACATGGCTTGTAATTTTATATAACACTAGCATACCCTGCCGCGGCTTCTCCCGCTTTCATAAATAAAGAACTATTTATTTGAATAGTTGAATTTTATTCATTTATCGATAAAAATCTTCTATTTATAAGTATGGAATTTAGCATTATTTCTTCAACGATATTTTCACAATTGGAAGTAATTTTTAACCTTTTTAAAACTGCATTGATGAAGTGTTTGAAGAGAACGTAAAACGATATTGGACATTCAATTCGGCAGAAATAATTTTATCGATTCATACGGTTGGATTTTTATTTCTATCCATAGAAGTAGATACAGTTTTTAACTCGATTTTGGGACTCATTTTAATTATTATAGTTAAATTTATTGTTATAAACCTTCCTAGACTATAAAGATGTTGTAGTTAAAATTTGATACAGTTGGATTTAATGGTTTTACCATTAGAAACCACAGCATGGCATGTCTTCATATCGGTAGATTTTTAAACTGAATTGGGATCCATTTCGCTTCATATATTTATAGCTTATTAACAATTGAATGGAAAATAAGTAAATTTTATCATACATCTCTAGCTCTGTATACCACCTACCATACCACCATACAACTTTGTAACCTTTTTCAAATGGTGCTCGCTACCAATCGGTCAATTATCAAACATCACTGCTTCAAAATCTTTAAATTTTATTATTGCTAAACCTTCCTGGAGCTATGAAGATGGTTAAACCTTGGTACAAAATGGTTCTATAGTGTTCGTGGTTAGAGATCATAAACTGGCTTGTCATTTTATATAATAGCATAGATAACAGATTCGATTTCAAACGCTAATATGTTTTTCAATGAAACGATGGGGCCGTATTATTAATTTTCTCCGTGGTTGCCATACTTGAAATTCGAGGGGTGCTAGGGAGAATGAGGGTTTATATTGTGTATAGAGTAAGTTAACCCGTGTCGTTGGTCGTGGCTTACCGCGACTCAGTCAGAACACGAGAGCAGCCTCCACAATTTTGTAAGTTGTCACGGGCAGAGGAAATATACCGGGTCTGGAGGAGATGGATGGTTCCAGGTTTCTCACTCCAGGTTCCTCGCTCCAGGTTCCAGCTTCTCAATTCCTCCCTTGTCCTGCCCAGTCCTCGCCAGTAGAGGTCTTGATAAGTGATTTAGTGCCAAGGTAATTCAATTACTGTTCTCATTAAGCTTGAGATTGATTGTGAAAATATGATGAAAGCATTTTCTTCAGTAGAGACCTGTCGAATTGATGAATAGGTATTTCCATAAGTATCTAAGCTCATACGTTGCGCCTAGCAAAATTATTGGTATTTTAAATACCCGGTAAATACAAACACGACTTTCATAATAGAAAATATTAGGCGAAATCACTCAGTTCAGTCTAAGAAGTAAATAAAATGGAAGAGATTATCGGAAAATATATAACAATATTGCATATCGAAAATTGGTTTAAGTCTGTATATCCGTATACATGATAAATCGTTCACCACAAATATCGATACACTAATATAAGGCGTTTTTTTTTTGTTTTTTTTTACTGCCACTTTTAATATTCTAATCATATTAAAATGATATTCCTGTTTATATTATCATTTTAGTTAATTAATTTCACAACTTATATAGGAAAACAAATTCAAATTTGAAAGATGTATAGGGAGTATCAGTTGGGAGTAGGTACATATTCATTTATAAGTCCCACATATCCTCATCAACGGATCGTAGGAAAAGTAAAATAAATAAACCTCAACAACTTACAACCCATGAAGGTTCTTGGGTTCAATACTTTTGTAAGGATGTACTTTTATTGTCCAACGGTTGTGAAAGGAAGAGATTTGGCCTAAATCACGATCAACCACCAGTTTTTTTTTTTTTTTTTTTTTTTCCCATTTAAGAGTACTCATTTTGTATAGAAACTTCCACAAAATATTTCCACTTACTTTTTTTTTTTTTTTTTTTTTTGTTGATAGGGTTCGTCCTGCTTTGGAAAGTAATCGCTCAGAAGAAACGATCAGTTTTTTTTTGCAACAAATAGCATTCTATAAGAGATATTAACTTGATATACTGTTAGACAGGAAGCCGATTTATGACACAGTATAAAATTAAAAACGAGAGATAATAATTATTTAATTAATACAGTGATATGTAGATATTGATTAATTAATATAACCTGATGCAATGTTAAATTAATTTTCAATTATTTATTCTAGTAATAATATACAATACTTAGCCATTTTATTTTTCATTTCCAAAATAGTAAAATAATAGGGTATAGATATTTCATACATTACTAACTCATAAATAGAATATTTATTATCTTCTATTGTAAATATCTATAATATACTAAACAACCCTACTTATTTATTTTTTTTTTTTTTACAGGTAAGCCGTGTGCCTTCTTAACCGAACTAAACACATTTCTATCCAGGTATTGTTAATTAATCTTAAAATTCCTTAGTTTTATGTAATAAACCTTTTTAACCTTTAAAAGCAGATTTTTTTTTTTTTTTTTTTCAAGATGAGAAGTACAAACAAATTTAAGATTATAGTATTTTTATTATTTTTGTCTTTGCTTTTTTATGTTGAGTTAATGTAGGTAAACATCTAGTTAACTAACTACAACCAGTATCTTGCAGAATGGTTCAAAATATGAAAATCGTATTTTTATTTAGTTTTTTAAAGCTAGTTTTTTCGTTCATGTAAGAAATTTTCGTGTTCATTTTCATTCCCACTTCACCTCCACTGTCACAGAAAGCATTGGTATGACTAGAAAGAAGCGCTATGATCTCCTGGAGTCCTGCTTGACCCCTCACATAGTTTGTGATCCCTCAGCCTCAATTTAATTATTATTGATAAACATGATTGTGTTATAAAGTTTATTAAACAATATTTTTTATTATTTCTTCTTTTTTTCTTAATCTTTAATTACATCATGCATAATTTTATATACTATACTAGATTTGCTCATGTATGATACTTTTCTTTGTAAGGAAGTAATGGTTGCGTTTTTATTGCACAATTACTTGATATCATTAGGGCAAATTGTAACTGTTTTCATTATCAATAGAAATATAGTTTTATTCATACTTATTAAATATAGTTAATTCAAACAAATTTGCGCCTCTTTGATTGTATATATGATAAGTACAAAATGCAAATGATGTTTTCTGATTATCAACAATTTATTTGCGATAAGTTGCAATTACAATCAAATTGCTCTTAATTATACAATATTCAATTTTTTAAAAGGTAAAATGTTATATCATATAGTGGCAATAGTTTAACTTGTTTCCCTTTACATAACAAAGTAATACCAAAGCCATTAGGTCTATCTAGTATAATAAGTGGATACATTTTATTATTAGTCCTTGTGATTTAATAGGGCGTGTAAAAAAATAAATGACCGTTTTATCAAATTCCAGAGTTCAAAAATCTGTAAATATCTTGATGCTATTTATTATTTACCAATACTTAATAATACCTTTAGAACATTAACTAAGCTTGTTTACTAACACTGGACTTCTTCAAAAAAAGCCTCAGTTTAGTTATTTATTTCAAAGAAGAAACGTGACAGGGTCCTACGGAATTCTCATAATTTTAAGACATTACTGGAAAAAATACATTTCACAGCCGCTGAAGCAACTCGTAGAATTATGAAGATAAGAAGATGAAGGTTTCTTTAAAGAGAGCCCTGCGCGGCGTTGGTTTGAAAAATTTAGAAGTGGATATACGACGTTGGAAAGGAAAAAAGGCTCTGGGCGGCCATTAATGGATATTGATGAGGTTCTGAAGGAAGCTGTTGAGTCAAATCCGTCCACAAGTACTCCCAAACTTGCCGGGGATTGTGTTGTATCGAAAGATACTTTTAGTTGCCATTTTCTTTCCATGGGGAAGGTGAAAAAAACCTCACGAACTTACTCCTCAACAATTAGCAGAAAAGTTTACAGAACTTCATGGGTTTCATCTCCTGCCTCTGGTCTGGACTATATGGTGGATTATAGTCCAGAACTCACACCTTCGGATTACTACTTGTTTCGATCCATGGCCCATTTTCATCAAGGGAAAAAATTTGACAATTTTGCATGAGTTGAAAATGCTGTCCCAGAGTTCTTTGACAGCCATCCCATGGAATGGTATCAGCGTGGCATCGAGCCATTGGCTGGCAGATAGTTAATGACGTTAGATAATAAAGGACTATACTTCGAGTATTAATTGCATTTTATATCAAAGATATAATAATACAAATATTTGTTTATGAAACAGTCATTTTTTAAAATAATTTATTATAGAATAATTAATTTCCAATTCAGTAAATATTACTCTTTAGATCAATTTATAAGAAAACACCTCCATCAAAGGCTTTAGAATTTAAATGATCAAATTACTTAAATTAACCCATTAACGGGCAGGCCGGGATTTTTTAAATACATGTCTTCTATTTTTTCCCTTTGAATGGCTATAGCCACGCTAACCCCCACACATGTATCATGAAATTCAAGGTTAAATAACGGATATTAGACGATAATGAGTAGGATGATACATCGGATATTACGTCATTTTTTGAGCAAAAGGCATTAAATATGAGTATCCTCCAGGATACATCGCCTGTTAAAGGGTTAAAAATTAAATTAAATTAACAGTCAATATTATTTAAAATAAAGGAAGTTGAGAGAAAATTGGGGTTTCGAACGAGACATTTTCCATTCACGTCCTTCACACAAATGTTATAAAACAAAAATTACTCTCCATTAAATTTCTGATTAGAAAATTATCGGTAGATTTTAGATCAGAGCAACACGAACAAAACTAGAGTGTGTCAAAATGTTATAGTTTTGAGGATTAAAAACGTTTGATCAAAAAAGTATAGACCCTCAGAAAAAATACAAATCAAAAAAATAAAAATTAATAAAGGCTGCTTTCAACTCCTTACCACTTGTATAAAAAATTATTAGCAACAAACAAAGCAGAAGAAAGCATCAGCATCACTCAGTGTTTATATTCAATAAATAAATATATTTAACAAATAAATATTAAAGACCTAAATGGAACATAAATTCAAGATTGGCTGTATGAATGATTCCAAACCCGTTAAAAAAAAAAAAAAAAAAAAAAAAAAAAAAAAAAAAAAAAAAAAAAAAAAAAAAAAAACTCCTAACCACTAGTAGATAACCGCTGTAATTTTGTAAACAGATCCCTTATCAAACCATATGATCAGTACAATGTTGATTTAAATGAAATTAATTGATTTTTTTTTCATTTATTGATATTTACAGCTGTACAAAATAATATACAACAAGTAAATGTGTTGACAATGAATACAATGGCGTGTACATAACTTGTGAAGAACTACTCACTAGTACCACTAAATGTCTACAATCTACACTAAAAGGTCTTTAGGCCATCTTTTCAGACGCCTTGTGGATTGGAGTGGTTATGGAGCTTACTATGGAATGTTAGGTATCTGGTTTGGGCTAAATCAGAAACATATAGAACATTAAGATCTTCATGGATAAGTTTATTGGTCACAAAGTAAGGAGCATTGAGGATTTTTCGAAGGATTTTGGATTGTAAGGATTGGATACAAGATGAATTGGATGGTTTAGTTGAGTCCCAAAGCTCAACTCCGTACATTCAAATAGGTCTAATCACAGTCATGTAAATGAGTCTTTTGCAATTAATTGGGAGCTTTGAACGTATGTCTAGTATATATTGAAGTAGTCTGTAACGACGAGCAGTTTCTTTTCGTTTTAATCTTGTATATGGATTCCAAGTTAGACGTTTCTCCAAGTGGAGTCCTAGGTAGCGGATCTGTTCAACAGGGATTAGTGGAATATCATAAAAAAAATAATAATAATAATAAAATTTCATTATAATAATTTTATTTTATTTTATTTACTAGTCCATAGGAAAAAGTAGCTTTATGAATGTTAGCAAAAATATACCATATTTGGCACTCTATACGTTGGTTAAATTGAAATTATATACAAGAAAACAATTTAAATTTTTCATGAGTCATTCAATGCTAAATTTAGTTAAATGAGAGTATAATACTTTTCGGACATATATACCTGACAACTGCATTGCCGCTAGTCGCTCTAGAAACTTATTGTAGCTAATAAAATTTATATTTGTTTTGTTTTTTGCAAATTTTTGAAATATATTTTTAAATATAGTTTAGTGAGATGAGATTTATAATTCTGCCAAAACATATCTGTTCGGATTTGAAGAAGGGGATAAAAGGTAGTAGAAAAAGAAAAGCGTAGCCTGTGTACAAATATTATGCTGGTTGTATCCTTTGATCTTGGAGATCAATAATCTCTTGATAGGGCAGCCGCTGATAGAGCTGGAGTTGGGGGAGAGGAATGAGGATATGCACGTCGTTCACTTCATAACTCACATTCCTGCCTTTAGTGTTATTATTGTTGTATATGTTTTATTTGTGAAAATTAAAATGTCTTGATACCGTTGGTTTTCAGAGTTAATATAACGTTAAAACAAATATAGATCTACTGGTAACATTTTCATGAAAAATTATATATATACATTCGAATACACCTCCACAAAGCTGGATGGTGAACCTCGGGTATTAAATTACAATGACATAAAGTGAAATTGTAGAAGGTTCCGTTGGGTTCTTTTCTCTCCTCTGTTACTTATGTCAACTCCATCTATTCTCATATTTCTTTCTAATTCATAGTTTGTCCGATTTACGAAAAACGCGAATAAAGATTAAAAAATTAGTATAAATGAGAAAACTAATTATTTCTTTAGGAATACACTAAAATATACTTTATTGTCCATAAGTAGGACAATAAGTTCGATTGGCAATATTGTTAACGGAAACAAATAACAAATCAAAAAGGCCTCTTTCATATTTCATAATTTCAAAATTAAAATTGCTTTTCATATAAACTCCGAATATATAAAGCGATCATACTACCCGTATTGCTGGATGGCAGTGAGACCTGAAGTTTTCGAAAATTCAAACAGAAGGTTCTCAGGGTCATGGTGGACCCAAAGAAAGACAAGGAATTCAGAATTTAAGAAGAACGATAAATAATCTCTGAAAGCAAAGAGATTATAGTGGACTGAAAATGTTACGAGGAGTCACCCAACAAGCCCTCTCTTTTAATGTTTTTTCGCAACAAATGCAGAATCACTCTGTGTAGACTCCCTCTCTTGTAACCTGAGCTTCACAGTGCAAAGACGCTCAGTCAATGTTTTCATTGTTCTTTGTTCTTTTGGCATGGATTCCCACGCATTCACAAACTCAAAATACTGAAAAGGCAAAGTGTTAAGAATTAGATTAATAAACTGATAAACTGATTAAATCCTTCCATGTCTAATCCTGAAGTTCTGACTATAACTTCTCAAGACGGGAAATATGCTTGGCGACGCCATCAGAGCCCATTGTTTTTACACCAAAAAACTTATTAAATAAACGATCTTGGCGCTGTTCTGTCCTTTGTTGGTAAACACTTAGCAACTTGGTCCACATTTCCTTGCTTGTCCGACACATATTTACTAATTGTCTAACTGCAGGTGAAAGACGGTTAATAATTACCTGTTGGGCACCAAATTCTTGCTTCTCATAAGCAAGGCTTGCGATCGATCAGCTTTTGAGATACTCTACACTAAGTACACTAAGAGATACTCACCCTGTATACAATATTTTATCGAAAAGTAGAAATTTCTTGAAAAAACAAATTATTAAAAATATTTATAAAACGTATATAAATAATTATTAGTCTAAATCTATGGGACTAACCATTAATGAAGATAAGACAAAGTACCGGTATATGTGCACTGTGTAGGTGTTGAGGAAGCACTGATTGTGGATCCGAACAGGTTTGAAAGGGTGAATGAATTCACATATCTGGGATCTCAGGTAACACCATTCAATGACGTATCTGCGGAAATAAAAAAGAAGCTAGTGACAGCTAACAGAGCTTATTTCACTCTACTAAAGATATTCCGCACCTCTGTTGTTCTTACCTACGCTTCCTAAACATGGACTATCTTCAGAAGAAATGAAAATGATCTCCTAGCATTCGATAGTAAGATTCTCCGTAAAATAGTAGGACCAGTGATGGATGGAGATAGATGGAGGATTAGGAGGAACAAGGAGCAGTATGATCTGTATAAAGATATAGATGTGGTGAGGTTCATAAAGCTGGTGATGCTCAGTTGGGCTAGCTACTTAATAAGAGAGACAATGAGATCCCCAAGAGAACTATGAACACGATCTTGCACACAAAACGACGTGCTAGTAGGCCAAGGTTTGATGGACTGATATCGTGGCAGCGGATGCAAGAAGCCTGATAGGAGTCAGGTGCTGGAGATCAGTTGCACAGGATCGAGCCGAATGGCGGCTGCTCATTGAGGGGCCAGGACCTAACAATGGTTATAGCGCCACGGAGAATAAGAAGAAAAAGGAGAATATAAATAATTAAGAATATTTATAGTCATATTCTTTTGATAACTCTAAGTTATTGCTGTCTTATAGTGATATATTTATATGCATCCAGGAAAACTCCGAACCTTGCCCTCCACTTTCTGTTGTAACCAGACCAGGGAGATCCCAGACTTTTTCTCTCAACTGCGTCATTCGAGTCAAACGTGAAACAAGTGGAGTTTATTAGAACAATTCACTTTGACAATTAAAAATGGGAATGGTATATGGTGTGGTTGATATTTTAAAAATAAAAAAATTAAGTATAATTGTAAAAAAGACAATTTTATAATTTTGAAAAACAATATGAAATACAATTTTGAAAGAAAAATACTAAATAAATATACTATGAGCATATCTACTTTAACAGTTTTAAATCTGGAACGACTTAAGCGCAAAACGTCGCCGGTTCGAATCTTAACCGACTCAGAGGAGCTCAAGTTGTATAACTAATTAGTTAGATTAAACTTGAAAGGATCCAAAACTTGTGTGTGAGGATCATCAATAACTACCCACGCTATAGAAATGTATCGACTCCGCTTTCAAGACTTGCAACTTCCCACTATACATCAATTCGCCCTTAATCAAACTAAATCATATATTTTGGAAAATATTAAAAACTTCTAAAGTGGTTTATTTAATTGATTTGATATATTTTTCTTTGAAAATTTAAAAAAAAATGTGACGCCTGAAATATGTATAAATTATATATTCATTGACGATTGTTTTCAAAACTGGATAACTACAAATTTATAATTTTAGTAGATGTTTCCTCCATTTTTTCTAAAAAGAAACCAGAAATCAATTTTGCAAAAAAAAAATCTATTTTTAATATATTTTTTATTTTGAAGAGAAAAGATTTGCCAAGTTGGGATTCGAACCCAAGTCTCCACTTCTCTAGCGTGGTGCCATATCCACTAGGCCACCGAGCTCGTTTCCGAGCCAGGGAAATCTTTTCTCTTCACTGATCCATACCCCCGGGCACTCGCAGTAGCGATGTACAAATCGGGGATGAATGTTCATTGAACATTACTGTTGACTGGATCTTGTTGACATACGTCATATATTATAAATTATGAAATAATTATTAGTTGTTGATAAATATATTTTTCATATACTTTTTATTTTGAAGAGAAAAGATTTGCCAAGTTGGGATTCGAACCCAAGTCTCAACTTCTCTAGCGTGGTGCCTTATCCACTAGGCCACCGAGCTCGTATCCGAACCAGGGATACCGAACTTGGCAAATCTTTTCTCTTCAAAATAAAAAGTATATGAAAAATATATTTATCAACAACTAATAATTATTTCATAATTTATAATATATGACGTATGTCAACAAGATCCAGTTAACAGTAATGTTCAATGAACATTCATCCCCGATTTGTTGTACATCGCTACTGCGAGTGCTCGGGGGTATGGATCAGTGAAGAGAAAAGATTTCCCTGGCTCGGAAACGAGCTCGGTGGCCTAGTGGATAAGGCACCACGCTAGAGAAGTGGAGACTTGGGTTCGAATCTCAACTTGGCAAATCTTTTCTCTTCAAAATAAAAAATATATTAAAAATATATTTATCAACAAATAATAATTATTTCATAAAAATCTATTTTGTTCAAACAAACAAGCTCACACACACACACACACACACACACACACACACACACACACACACACACACACACACACACACACACACACACACACACACACACACATATATACAGTGTTAGTAGTCTATGTGTATATAAAGCGGAAAAAGTGTAAAAACGATTAATGTTGTAAATATGAGCACCCTTCCCTAGTGGCTAAGGGAAATGTTGATTACTGGCGGCGATGACTGTCGGTGGAGCCATTTGCTAATATAAGTATCAGTGAACTGTTGAAACCATTCTTTCAACCAGTGTGGATGCAGCTTGAGTTATTGTGCAACATGTTGTTCATTCTGGACTTTAAAGTTTTGACAGACATGTGAAATCTTTCACATGTTCTTATATTTATTTAAAAATAAATCAATATAATTTCAAAATGCTATCTGGAAAGCAGAGATCTAAAACTAATTTTTGAAGTATACCTTTAGTCACGCGCACTTTTAGGTTACATGTAATAGTGGCCATCTTTCTTAGGTGAAGTTAGTGTAAATAGAGACACCCATTTTCCCGGAAACTAGAACATATCTTTTTTTAGAGATCACAATTGCATCTTTTGTGATGGAAAGTTCTCTGAAGACACTCGGGGAGAAGTTTGTGTAAAATGTTTCAAATATCGGAACTTAGATTGTGCCGGGGCTGAAAGAGCCAGTTATGATTGCGATTTATGTAAATAGTTTTATTTTTCAAAGTTTTATCTATAGTAAAATTTACAATGATAAACTTTTGAATATAGGATGTTGAGTGGCAGAGTCGAGGTTTGCCACTCTGTCATATACTTCTATGAATAAAAATTAAAACCCAACCAGATGAAATCAATACGATTATTTATATGGAATAAAAATTATTACCAAATCAAAATATCTATCCTTCGTTGACATTCTGTCAAAAAATGATTCATGGGTCTGAGATAATGCAGGCCATTATCCGCAAGAGATTCTTGATGCAGATTCTGCCCATCTGGATTACCGACTCATACACTTTTTAGAATTTATTTATTGAAATTTACAACTGCATACAATAAAAAATAAAACATATCAAGTAAGTGTGATGATAATGTTAAAAATAACACGTTACTTGCCTTTAAAGAAACTACCCATTGGGAGCACTTACAAAATTTCTATATAATGAAGTACTATATTAGAAGTTCCCGATGCCATCTTCTTTTAAGGTGGTTTGGAGGGTTATATCTAATGGAATGAGAAGCAAGTTGTGATGCTAATGGATTTGAATAGTTGTGGAGTTTGCTATGAAAGGATTGATATCTGGTTTGAGCTAAGTCAGGAACGTAACGTATATTAAGATCTTTTTGGATAAGTAAGTTTATGACAAATTATGGAACATTAAGTATTTTTCGAAGGATTTTAGATTGTAACTCATAAACTAAAATTAAAAATTGGCTATCTAATTATGCTATTACGTAATTAGTGCAATTTTAGCTGTGTGATAGTATTATTAAAGATATGATGCTCAATTTCATACTTCAATACAAGAATTTTTATCGATAAACAAATAGAACTTTAATTATTAGTTAAATTAAAGTAAGAGACTGAATTCCTTCCTATTTTCCGACTCTCACCGATACCTCTAACGTGTCAGATGACCTCCTGGAAATACGAAAGTAGAAAAGACAAAGGATATAAAGGAGAGCCACAGAGAGACAGAGCTGGAAGATATCAGAGAAGCAGAAGGAGATTGGCATCAATGGTACTTGAGGAATCCTCTCCTTGTCTTCTCAGCCTTTGTACCCCTCCTCCCCTCCCCTCCTCTCCTCCCATCCTCAACGTCCTACCGATATTTTAAGGCTAGTATCTCCTTCAACAGGAATTCTAGCTAACAGCTAGATTGATATTTACTCTCTGCTATATGTCGATAGTATATTATTTAAATAGCAATATTAGTATTATTGGAGTAAAATGAAAAAAAATAAACTTTATTTATGGACACATTGCCGTCTAAGAATATCGTATTCTCAGTGAGATGGTACAACAGTCTGGCTAGCATACTTTCAGGCAAACATATAAATATACATTTTTGTTGTTTGTTTTCAAAAATCTTAAATAATATCATCTAAAGCTAATGTTAGAACTAGAGATGGGCCGACTAGTCGGCCGATTATTCGACGAGGTCGATCATTGCTTCTGATAGAATTCGGGTGGCGTTGGCTCCGTTTATAGAATTATTGCCTTAAGTACATGTAGCAACAAGTTTTTGTTTACCTAGCATTTTTCTTGTATTTTTTGCATAAGGACTGGTGGCAAAAATATACGTCACCTTATGGAGGTATATTTATTATGTATATATGTATAGGGCTCCTAGGTAGAACGGCTAATATATCCGTTACAGCTTTCATTTTTTCTGAGGACTGAATTTGTTGCTAATATTTTTTTTTTTTTTTTTTTTTTTTTTTTTTTTTTTTTTTTTTTTTTTTTTTTTTTTTTTTTTTTTTTTTTTTTTTTTTTTTTTTTTTTTTTTTTTTTTAAGTTTAACGAAATTATATAAAAATACATATTTAAAGTGATCAGTACTGAAAAGGTTAACGGAGTTTGTTCTGTTTTCAGAAAAGTCAGTATTTTATTTTACTTAGCTTAGATAAAATAAATCGTAAAATATAGAATTTTCTCTTTTATTGAAAAATATATCGTGTTTATGGACTTATATGTATGGTATCGTGCTAATCTTAGATTTAATGACATAATGGAACATATGTAAATTTCTATAGTAGCTGTTTCTTTTTCTTGTTCCAATCTTTATATTACATTTCAATTACGTATTATTATTATTATTTATGACCAAAATCTAAAACTGTGATTAAAAATAGTAGGTTAAGTAAGTTCTTATTGAGTACTGAGACAAAAAAAAAAGTATTGTAGAAGTCATCAAATCTATTTTACGTTAATTTCATAATCTTTCTAATACGATAATTGATTAAAAAAAAAGAAAAGAAAAAAAAAAAGTTCCTGTTCCTACAATGTATAACAACTTTTAAACATGGATCTAAAATAAAAATTATAACCAACTAAGGAAATAGTCAGTTTCGACTAACCTATTCTTAGGAGAAGAATTATAAGTGAATAAACTGGCCGACTAGTCGGCGCTTTGGCTGACTATACGCCAACTAACTGTGTTCGTATTCCAAGATTATAGATAGACCGGAGTAAGCAGAATATATCTAATAATTTAGAAAATATCTGCAGTGGAGCTAAATCGATTTTAGAAATCAGAACTTAAAAACCAAAAAAAAAAAAAGAGTGGATATGTAATTCAAAACTATCCTACAAGGCGTTTCTTCACTTTAAGGATTGACGATTCAAAAGGTAAAAAAGAGTTTAAAGTGTTTAGGGTTTAAATAAAGTTAGAGAAGAGCATTATTCAATCGAGATGGGTATGTATTTGCATAATAAGGAAACACGGATGATATAGGATTTTTGACGGATGATTTAATGTGGTGGAGAAAACAGGTAGATGGGTTGAGTTCTTGTATGTAAGCAGTGGATGGAGGAACGCAGAGTAAGAAGGTCATGAATATATGTAAGAAAGTTAGGGAAACCCGAAAATAAATCTGGTAGCATTTAAAGATGAAAACCAAAAATGGTTGGTTAGAAAAAACCATTACAACGCAGAGATACCAGCAACAAATCATTGTGCCCAAAGCCTTTATTTAGTAACTGGCAATGATGCTTAGAATATACTAACGTCGTTGGAATATTTGATCATACAATAAGATTAATTGAATAGTACCTCATTATTTTCGATAAACTTCACTAATTATTAAAATCTTACCCACTTAAAATATTCACTATGTGAGCAATATTTTTTCTGTTATTATTAGTATTATATTCAGATATGAGTCATTAAGTTTTGTATGAAGTAATGTAGAGATCGATATCATTTTAAGATTTAAAAAATGCATTGGTATTCAGCTAAATCAGTCCCCAACATAGAAATATAACGGTGTGTTTTTATGTGCGTTATCTAACTGATTTCAAGCAAAAAAAACAACAAAAAAAAACGAACAAAACAAAACCACAGATGTGAAGAGCAAACGAATATAAATCTTACAGGGGGACAATATCGCAGGGCTCAGTGGGGATTGGATAAAAATTAGCAACTGATTTATAAGGCCGTGGTGACAGAGGAATCGTGTAATTGAACTCGAAAACAGGGGCCGAACGTTGGGGCGAATTGTGAGCATTCTCTGATGGAACCTGATTGTGCAATAGTTGCCGGCTTTTCGGCAATTAACTGGCCACATGTCAGATAATACAGCTGTCAATGGCAGCATTCCCGCCCCCGCCATTCCACTTCCCGCCCGCGGCAATTTATATTTCAGTCGCCATCATTCGGTGATATGTTGAGCATGCAGCCTGCACTATAATGTTGTATAATGTAAAAATTTGCTGATGATACATGTTTACTACCACCGAACAGCACTGGTATCAGGAAAAGGAAAGAAAAAAAATAACAGAAACCAGCAGAAGGTATTGTGTGAATATAAAATACTGCAAAAACCAAAATAATGAACAAATCCACAGAAATACCAATCATTAAAAAAAATAATCAGTTAAAATATCTAGAAGAGTGTAACTAGTTGAGAAAAATAGTACCATTCAAAGTCTAAAAGAATAAAGAAATTTATAAAATAATAAAGCTCGGGCGGTGCAAATATTGGTCCCTCGAAAAGATTTTTAAAAATAATTTAGCAATAGATCTTTAGAAGCCAAAGTATTAACTATTTGTGTATACTTTACGGTTTTTTTATAGCGCTCAAACTGAGACACAAACAAAAAATTTATATTGAATGCAACGCAGATAAATTTTTATAGGGTCTAATGTCAATTATGAGAGAGAATTTAGAATAAAACATCATGAAACGTTAAAAGTTATAAAAATTCAGTAAAAGTTGGACTTGGGCGTGTTGGTGTCAGACTGGGATCCCTATAGATTAATGCTGGTCCGGACGCATCAAGAACCGGAGACATCATTTTTAAGTTATTCATTTTTTTTTTTCCAAAACAAATCCACTTGTTTCTCGACTTGTCATCCATTCTACTTAAGATAGCCTGAAAAGAGGATTCCCTAGGACCTTCTAAGGAAATAAACACAGCTTTCATTAAAGTTCACTACCTTCCAAGCTACTAGTAGGTAGTTTGTCGATCAGGTTAAATATATATATATACAAATTATCACGATAAATTCCTCTCTCATTTTTCCTGGGTTTGCTCGTAATAAAAAAAATTGAAAACTGCCGAATGCCAACGTGATATCTGTCAAGTCATCGTTCTCGAATATAAGGATAGCCCACTAAAGCTACGCCTAAGAATCTCTTGTTGGTCGATATCGATCCTGTCGAATCCTGGAATACCCAGGTCGAGATGCCACAGATTCCTTCAGGCCGCGCCTGGAACTCGTGGTCGCTCAGGAAGACCCAAGCCAATAAGGAGCAGCCTTCTCGGAGTTACATAGCCTCAAGGTATAGCTTCTTTATTCAGGCCAGTTCAGGGGATTAGCGATTAATGCTTCGAAATTTTAATCAGACCTATAAGGGAAAAAAAATGTCTATTTTTTTTAGTTTTCAGGAAAATAATCCAGAATGTATTGTTAAACTATCGTTCTGTATAATAAATACATCGTTTTGCATTTAGTACATTAATTTTTTGTACGCATATCAATATTTATATTCCTTTCCTAAGAAACATATATTTACTTCTTTAGCATTTCACTACTCACAATTCAGTCTTTTTACTAGCTAATAGGAAGCCACTGACCACCTCAAGAAAGTGCCATTCTGCAAAAGAGGTTACAATGCAACGTTGATATCTGAAGATTAAAATTGATATTTTTTTTTTTTTATAGTTAAATTGTTATTAAAAAGAGATGGACATACGAGGTGGCATGTGGATCCCAGTGAAATTTGAAAATCGGCCGATGTATCGCTGACAATAAAGTAAATATTATCTCTATCTAGATTACCAACTCATACAATAAAATCAAAAATTAAATGTCCAATTATGTTCTTACGTGACCTTCAACCACCTGATCCATCCAATGGTACCAGGTCAAAAATTACAGCTATGCATTGAAATATAATTTTAGCTATAATTCTCACTCGAATAACAACTGAAGAAATCCCAATGATTCCTACTAATCTACCATTTCAATTCAAACTATTAAAATTTACAAATTTACGATTTACAAATCGCAATGCCAGAATTATAAAAAAATTGTAGTGGATCTTCGGACTGCTTCTTACAGGTCAAATGTTTATTATATATGAATGTAGATATCTTAGGACTAGAAACCCTAGCTATCGAATGATTCTCGTAATAACGTGAGGCAAAACTCGAAATGTAGTTTATTTGGATATCTTATAAATTTATTTTTTCCTTTAGGCATGCTGCCTAAAATACAATATTTTTATTAATAAATGAAACTTAAATTATTAGTTTAAGTTATCTAAGTTCTTTACTTATAAGAGTGAAGCAACGATTGAGAATAAATGAAGTATTAAAAAGTTTCATAAACACTAATTATGGAGAAAATAACTTATTATAATTCTCACTTTTTTTTTTTTATTAAATTGATAGGCTATGTTATCTTTTGAAATGAACCATATTGAGCACAGTAGAACCTCGCTAGTCCGGGTTTCATTTGTCCTACTCTCCGGGTAATCCGAGCCTCCCGCGGAGTCAATATTTCCAGTAAAATTGTACATTTTAGTGTGAAAAAAGATCGTGTACTTCTTATTATTTTATATCGTTAGTGTTTTTGTGCTGAAATCCAATTCTTGGACCTTAAAGCGCCGCCGCTCGCTAATTGATAGCGTCTAAGCGTCAAAACGTTTTCTACGTTCCTCCCGAAATAAAATATCTTCATTATATTGAAAATTAATTTGAGCGGAAAATAAGCTCTATGACTTAAACCGGGATATGATACAAGGATTCAAATTTTTTGGGATTCTTCCAAAAAGTAGCGGAAAATGTGATTTTTTTTTCAGTTTTGATATATATTTTTAAGAACTTTTAGATTATACTTTAATATAAAAATTTTTAAATGTAAGTTAGGTTCTTTATACATATAAATAGATGGCTGTAACATACTATATTAGTGTATATAACGTACGTTTATATTTTTTTTTTTTTTTTTTTTTAAATGTTAATGTATTCCCAGACACTCCAATCCCATATCATAAAACTTCAAGAATGGTGTCAAAAATGGAGAATCAAAATAAATCCCATCAAATACCCTTCACCCTTCGTCGTAAACCCACGACCTCCTGTCCTACAGTATCCTTTAACAATGTTCCACTAATCCCCGTTGAACAGATCCGCTACCTAGGACTCTATCTGGACAAACGTCTTACTTGGAATCCACATACAAAACTAAAACGACAAGAAACTGCCCGTCGTTTTCGACTACTTGAACATTTACTTGACAAACGTTCCAACCTTTCAATTAATTACAAAAGACTCATTTACATAACTATAATTAGACCAATTTGGACATTCGGAGTTGAGCTTTGGGGCTCCACTAAACCATCCAACTCATCCCGTATCCAATCCTTACAATCCAAAATCCTTAGAAAAATTCTGAATGCTCCTTACTTTGTCAGAAACAAACTTATCCACAAAGACCTTAATATACCTTACGTTTCTGACTTAACTCAAACCAGATATCAATCCTTTCATAGCAAACTCCACAACTATTCAAATCCATTAGTATCACAACTTGCTTCTCATTCTATTCCAGATAATCCTCCGAGGCGCCTGAAAAGAAGATGGCCTCGGGACATTCTAATATAAAACTTCATAACAAGAACCTTAATAAGTGCTACCACTGGGTAGGTGCTTTAAAAACAAGTGACGTGTCATTTTTATCTATGTCATCACATTTACTTGATGTATCATATTTTATATTGTATACAGTTGTAAATTTCAATAAAACTTTTAATGTAGTTATAATGCACTTTTAACTATAGACAACATGTTTCATCGAAATCTTCGGTTAATACGACCTTTTGGCTGTTCCGCTCTAACCTTTGGCTCCTTAGAGGTCGGATTAGTAAGGCTCTGCTGAATGTGTTACAGTTTAGATATACACTAGTAATAATATTCATAGAGTTTCGGTCGTCACAAAACATTAAGTATAAGGCGGATAGCCCTCAGTCTACTACGCACAAGTTTCTATATCTTTAATGAACAATGGGGGCGGGGATCTATACTTGTATCAGTGGCCGAGAGTTATGCATAGCGGCCGACTTTCCATGCATACAAATGACGCAAGCCTCAGCAAACAATTACGCCGCGGGGGGGAGGGCGGGTAGCTCTTCAAATTTTTATTTGGAACAGGGTGGGGGGCAGAGAGGGGGGGGGGGGCTTTTGACACGAGGGGCCGTAATCAATGGCCTGTACCCCTCGGCTGGGGCAGACCTCGTCATTTACATTTAAAGCAGCCAGTGGTCAGTGTGAAAAAGAACCCTTACCCCTTTCCCCGGTTCCCCTGTTTCTCTGCCCGAGTGTTCCTCCGGGATCGATGTGTTCCTCCTGGCTCCCCTCTTATCGGTCCAATTCCGCAACGCTATCTTCTGTGGTATTTGTTTAACTTCAGAAAAGGCCTACTTCCCTTGACGGAACCGGAATTGCTATCTACAGCTAGTTCCTGGATAAAAGACTCCTGCAAATTAATATAAATTAAATTTTATTTGTACATAAATATATCCACTCTTAATACCTTTAAAATAGGCTTGTAAAGTCATCGGGTAAAGTAATGACCAAATTGAAAAAAAAGGTAATCAGGATGTGTTTGAGTTAATGAAGAAGATACGTAGTAATTTTTTTTTCTTTTTTTTTTTTGGAACTAAAGTAAAATGCTTATTTTTTTTTTATTTCAAAAGTAGGAACCTACTTTTATCAGCCCACACTATATTATATTATTGCTCATATTAGAGGAGATATTGCTCGTCCCCTTTGGGGTAGGTAGCCCCGCAAATGAAACACATATTCATGACGTTTGTTTCAAATAAAATGTTGGTTTTATTTTTATAGCTTTTATCAACACTACATTGTGTACATATCAAAACTAACCGTGTAAATTTAATCACTTTCAAATTTAATTTCAAAGGTTTGAAGGTGGCAAATTTTATCTTTCATTGCCTTTTTCACGTCGAGATCTGCAGTTCCTTTTTTGAAAAATCATTTTATGGGATTGCAATATATAGTCGACAATAAACGCAGATTTACCTTCAAGCAACATTTCCATTCCTCGCTTCTACCAATTACAGAGCCTCTATAGCTATTAAAAAATATACTTATCAGAGCTTGATGCGAAGATTTGTTTATAATCGTTATGACCGAAACAGTTATCGAATCTCCATTTACATTTAAGTTTGAACTCATTACCCTTCCCCAAACTTGTATTTTTTAATACGCTCTTTACTGTAAGTTGCAGGAGTTCTTGTAAATTTATCCAAGCACAAACTTCACCAGCGATCTTATCACAACCGTTGGCCCAGTAACAGTACATCCTTACCTATGTGCTAAATCCAAGACTATTCATGGGTTGTTAGTGGTACAGGTATATATATATATGAACATTCATCCCCGGAATCACATCGCGATTTGCGAGTGCCCGGGGGTTATGGATCACTGAAGAGAGGGGATTTGCCTGGTTCGGATACGACCCCGGTGGCCTTGTTGGATAAGGCGCCACGCTAGAGAGGTTGAAACTTGGGTTCGAATCCCGACCGGGTCAAATCTTTTCTCTTCAAAAAATAAAATTATATATATATATATACATATAAAGTTGAGAAGAACAATCGTTTAAATAATTTAATTTTTTATTCTATTATATCAGCCGTGGGTCGATTCCAGCCTTTTAAACAAGGAATACCTCAAGAGATTCTCACCAAACAACGCCAGTTGCATAATTATAATTGGCTGCATTAATTTTAAGGAGACAAATTTTAAGAACTCAAACAAAATCAATAATCAAATCAGTTTAAATTTGAGTAATTTAAACCATTAAAAATTTCAAAATGAAGTTTTTTTTTAAGTATAGTAACGATATTTCCTGAAAAATGTCAATAACTAACTTCCTTTATAGTGGTTTTAACTCAATCAGTTAATATTTTTAACGACGACATACAACTTCAAGAGACTTCTCTAAATATCAGGGTAAAGCAAAACTTAAGGAGTTCTCAGTATCCCATTCCAGCCGCATCACTATTTTAAATTTATATTATAGAGATATGTATCACATACTTTAAGGGCTATTTTTCATCTTCTAATTAAAGATTAAAAGTAATACATTTAATAATAATAGATGTTCTTAATTGTTTTATAAATTCGATAGCTGATTTAATGAACTGACATTGATAATCAAAATAATATCTAAGCTATGTATATATCTGCAATTCTATTGTATGTTAGATACCGGACTTTGTTGCTTTATTTAGTTCTTAGGTAAAGTTGTATATCTTATTTTTAAATTTTAATTTAATCAGGCATGTTTTAGTCCATTGAGCATAATACAACTCGAGTTTAACTTTTTTTAAACGATGTAACAATGAAAAAAATGCTCTCTAATAAAACTTTTACATGGAAGAAAACAAACGTTAAACTTAACGTCTAGAGAAAAAAAAAAATATGTTGACGACTAGCCGCCATAAAATGATGTACTCCACCAAGCGGGCCATAAAGATGGGACAGTCAAATAGTAGAGTTGCTAGGACGCTGCACCAGGATCTCCATCCCAGGACCTTTTATCCTTAAGGACGAGGATAAAACTATTCCCTTCTTTACTAGCCTCATTAAAGTTTCATGAAGGCAGGGCTTCCCTGAGGGAGTGTTGGATCCGTTGTAGTTTGCACAGGGGGAGTGTGTCTTATCCCCGCTCGACCTGTCTCTCCTCCGCTCGCATGTTCCGGATTCTGTTCAATCTCCTGTTACTTATCTAAATTACATATTATGTGTAATGTTATTCTTAATTATATTGGCTAGTTTAGATCCTTGTTGTGACTTATAGACTAAACTCTCTAATCCTTATCATAATACCACTTAGGACTTCAAAAAGCTCTATTGAACTTCATTGACAAAGTGTAGTTTAATAAAGGTCACTCGAATTCGGAATACAGTGTTAAACAATATTTCAAAAAACATAAATCTCCGTATTATTAATATTTTTAATAATTAAACATTAATCCCAGTCAATTTATATAAAAAAATAAAATAAATAAATAGTCACGACAGCAAGTATGCCTTGAAACGGAAAAAAGAAATTTTGGATTGGACGAATATTTTTGAAGATATAGCGAGAAACATGCCGAAACAAAATATGGATTTCACAGTTCTCAGCGTGCTAGCACCGATGTTTTACAAGACTTGACCGAAAATTCATACATAGGGGTGGGTAGTAAATTTAACTAGCTTTAGATGGGAAAAAGAAATTTTGAAAAGGTCAAATTGTTTCAGTGTTATAGCCAAAGGAGTACTGACGGGTGTTTTCACGGAGAATTGCGACTTACTACAACTTAGCCTGAATCATCATTCTTTGAAAAGCTGTATCCCCGCAACCAATCAATCTACTGAACTGCGGTTAGACTTTAACAAATTTCTATATCAAGCAATGGAGGTATAAAAATTATTAGATATAAAAATAATAAAAGTTTATTTTAATAATATCAACAAAATTATCGATAATTTTCATTTCATTTATATTTTATGATTACAATTGTCCTCATCTGGGACGAAACAATCACTGTATCAATGAGATAATCTGTTCTTAAAATAACTGCCTTCCACACCCAACCCGTACCTCTATCACCCCAACCTCAAAACCAGTCTAACATTCCTCTAAAATATTTTGTATATTCTAGTATTTGAATAATTATGTAAAACTATATTATATGATTGAGAAAAAAAATTATATATATAAAAAAAAAAAATAAATAAACTTCAATCAACATCCTGATATTTTCAGTTAATAAAATACCCTTTATAGTTTAACATAGAACATATTTTACCCGTGGCTTAATTAATCAAAAATGAAACTTTTTGAAGTACGAAAGATGTAGTTTAACACGCTCAGTCTCTGTTTGTGTTCTCTGATCGAATATTTTCCAACAGTTTCCTGATCGGAAATTTAAAGGAGAATTTTTTTTGTTATAAAACTATTGAAGGTAGGACTTACCCCTTAGGAATTCCATTGGTGACAATGAAAAAAGTTAGCTTTAAAACCCCTATATTAAAATGTAAAATATAAAAAGGCATTTTTAGAGAGCTTGAGCTCTTGGTGTTGCTGGGATCTAACATTTGACAACAGTTACCAAATCAGAAATTAAACGTAGAATATTTTTTGTTACATAACAAATAGCCGACAGGCTCAAAGAGAAGTTTAATTTTTGTTTATCTTTTTACCTTATAACATACCGCATATACTAAGTGGATCATTATCGGCTTAAAAAAATATTAATTTTTTTTAAACGATTTAAAAAATTTCAAGAATCAAAAATGTTTTGGATTTCATCTTCATAGCCTTGTAGTGCTTTAGCCATACTGGTGGGTGTATTTTGTTTTGTTCATGTGTCAGAGAAATGTGTGCAGGTTGTTACAGTTTGCTTTAATGTCAGTATTGTCCTGCAAGTTTGTCAATTCGGTGGTTTCAGACATCTCTGTAGGTAATAATTGATGGACACTATATGTCCAATTCCAAAACTAGTCAGGATTAGTTCCTCAAGTCTAGATTTTAGATTTTCTAAATAATGTGTGATTGTAATCATACGTCATCTATATTACTTATTGTACAAATTTGTGGCAGATTGCAATAAGTATTCAATAATAGTTTTAAACTTCTAAAAAAAAAGAAAAAAAAAAAGATTTTCTGAAAGAGGTTTACCGACGTCCGTTACACTATTTAATTTCTTGTAGTTTACAGGATAATTAGTTTCACATCATTTTCTATTCACACATTTTTTTACTGTATTTTTTTGAGTCGGGAGTTGTAGTGCCTATCAATGTGGTTTCGAATTGGCTCTTTCTCACGAGTTTTAATCTGATTTTTTAATTTCATGGTATTTGGAATTCTTAATTTCAATAGATTTCTAGAATATTGAAATCAAAATATCAATATATCTATATCGGTTATAGGGTATTAACAAAAAACATTACCTGACAGCAACCCTTCTAGAAAACGAATTGATTATCTTAAACCGCTGTAGGAGATCTCTCAAAAAATTCCTTTTAAAACTCCTCCATATAATGCTGAGTATTTCAACTATAGCTATGTTTGCTAATAATATGTTGATCTATAGTTTTTAATATAATCAGTAGAAAAAAGTTCTAGTTGGTTTATGCAATCGTATATCAAGAGTTTTAACGTGAACACGTCTTTAAATTTGCTACTGTAGGGGATATACAAAACACCTAATAATACAGGGATACAGCATGGCATTGTAGTTTCGAATCTATCCACATCCAAAATTAAATTTATACCACTGGTTACCTGATAGATCAAAGAATTCATTACGATAAGCGAGAACAGTGACGCATAGCGCATGGTGGAGGTGAAAGCCCCGCAATTTTGAGGTTATTTTGCTGAATTAGTATAACTTTTGACTCGAAAAAGCTACGATGTTCTTTCAATCGTCAGCTGTATTCAAAATGTATCAATTGTATATAAAACATTAGTTTAAAGTAGTGACAGTGAATATAATAAGGCGTTAGAATGAAAAAAATATTATCATAAATGTAGAAAGTCAGCCTATAAGCGTCGAAAAGCCAAAACCAAATACAGAGATCGCATACGCTTGGAAAAGGCTTCTCAAGAACAATCGAATGTTAATAATAAAACACCATATGACCGAGTCAAGCAGTGACCGGAACATAAAAGTCCTGATCAGCATCGCTTTATACTTATGACCGCCATGGATGCACAAAGCTAGGCCGCGCACTCAGAAGACATCTCTACCGATCCATTAATCAACCGATCTGACTATTTGGTAATCAGCGAAACCTGGATGGAAAATGCCATGCCAGTGATTGTGCCTAGCTTTGATCTGAGATCATATTGTAATACCGCTAAGAATAGACAAATTGTAACTACATCACCGAGGCGGTATCGTCATCACCAAGTCTTAACGCTGTTGGAGTCACCATATATCGCAACATCACTAGCTTCACTGATTGTAATAGAGTTAACATTGATATTTCGGAAATTTATTTTGAAATGAATGATACAAATCCTGGTGATATCTGTCTAGAAAACGTAAAGGCCAATGGCATCATCAAATTCGTACTCGGGTGTGTGTATATCTATCCGGGCAAAGCGTTAGCAGAAATTACACTCTTTATGTTACGATCGATGGCAAAATATTCCAAAATATCGCTAAAGTTATACCTGATTACGACCCTTATCTTACTACATCAGTTATGATAGTTGGAGACTTTGATGTTGATGTCTCACAAAACCGCTCATTGCCCGACTTCATGTTCAGCGATCCGATTTGTCTTATATTGAAACTTCTTAAGCAACGTTTGGTAATACCTGTATTGATTTAACGTTTACCAGAAATCTCGATGTATCTTGTATTCCATTTGTGTCGTACTTTTCGTATCACGGACCAATAACTAATAAAGTTATATTGTAAAACATAATTATTTGTTTCCTTGCTTTTATCCTAAATAACTGTATTTTTAAATATAATTTAAAAAAAAAATAAATATAAAAAATATAACCCGTTACATAAATGTATTCACATACAACACACGTCCGTGTCCACGATACAGCCACACCCCCTTTTTGTTTTTGTTTTTATGTATCAAAGAGCTCTTGTTATTAAACTAAAGGATTTATATTATTAAATTAAATTTTCACTCTGCTTTGTCCAATAAAATTTAAATCACATTTTTATTAATTTTAAATACCTACAAAATTATAAACACATAGGCAATATTATAAACAGCAAACATCACTTAGTACCAATTAAAGTATTTAGAAATACATGTTTTTTTTTTGTTCCCAAAAAATTTCTAAATGATTGCTTAGAACTAAACATTTCTTTATAAGTTTGATTTTATTAGTTCTAGTATGATATTATCGTAGAGAAAAGTTTTAGTGGGAAGCTAGGTGTAATGGTAATATTACTATAAGCCAATCAAATATCGTAAAACAAATATGCGATTGAAATGCCTCAGAAAGATATAAATTATTTGCATTATCTGATAATTATTGTTAACTGAAATAACATGTTATCGACAGCTACATAAATTTTTCCTTGTGCCAGGAATGTGAGCGTGGCAGTATAATTAATGGTAATATTCCAATTATTATTATTCTCCTTAAGAAGAGCAAGTCAGTGTAAAAATAAACATTTCAAACATTGTAAAATTTAATTACACAGGTTTAATTTGAATTCAGTTAACATCATATTTATTATCTCTCTAGTTCGTTAAGTTTTGTTGTTATTAAAGGACTACAATTTAATTCCGGTCATTTTATTTTATTCACACTATAATTTTTTTTTTAAATTTATATATTTATTTACACCTTTAAATTAAAATTACACAACCGGTGAATGTGTTGTAAGAATATAAATGACTTGAAAGGTATGAGTGGGAGCAGAACCCAGTGGCACCTCCAGTCTTTATAACTATTATATTGAAACTACAAATTACTAACTTTGTTCTTCACTAAACAATGACAAAGCCAAATTTAACAGAATATTTATAAATATTTTTACTGCCTAATTTAGTTTTATAAAACGTATAATTCTGAAAGGGGACAACTGGGCATTTTCTTTTTAAAAATATCACTAAGAAATAAAAAGATTCACCCATGAAGCTGACCTAGAGCTTAATAAAGATCCAAAAATCATTGACATGAATACAAACAATTGCTGTTTTTTTTTTTTTTTTTTTTTTTTTTTTTTTTTTTTTTCATATAAGAAAATTGAAATTGTACTGGATAAATGTAATATGCCTCAACCATGATGCATTTAAGAAATCTTTCAATACATCTTACATCTTACAGGGTTACTGAAACGAGGAAATATATATAATAACTATATATAATATATATATATATATATATATATATATATATATATATATATATATATATATATATAAATAAGGAGATTATTTCCTCGTTTCAGTAACCCTGTAAGATGTAAGATGTATTAAAAGATTTCTTAAATTACTACTTAAGTTATATATATATATATTGAAGTATATATTGGGGAAATACCTTCTTATTGTAAGATATAATATTTTTTGTACAGATGCAGTATA
Source organism: Euschistus heros (assembly GCA_003667255.2). Classification (NCBI taxonomy): domain Eukaryota; kingdom Metazoa; phylum Arthropoda; class Insecta; order Hemiptera; family Pentatomidae; genus Euschistus; species Euschistus heros. The sequence goes on from RCWM02000297.1 coordinate 770,108, forward strand.
TTTTACTGATTGAAATGACTAACTAGGGGTGATAGGCAATAAGGATGGCAATGAATCAATTCGTCCAATATTTACAAATAGTAAAAAAATAATCTAGAAATATACAATAGAAAAAAAGCGAAATTAGTGGATACAATTATCACTTGAGGTACACATGATGGTATAGAAGAATCACTACAATTAGGACTGGTGAATTAATTGCCACTTCTATTGGAATTGTTTTATTAGAAAATTAGTTTCTATTGCTAAACTATCAGCATTACATAGATTATATATACTAAAGTTTTCAAAAAATGTAACCCAAGAAAACAAATAATGGTACTCACTAGAGGAGATCTAACAGATATTTTAAATATATCCATCGTGGAAGGGGAAGGGCCAGGTAGGTTTAATTATTGGGGCTTTTACCTTGGGAATACCCCTATGAATCATTGGATTTTTCTGTACCTAGTGGAAACAAATTTAAAATGGATAAATATTCAGCATTCGGAATTAGTTTTCTAATAAAATAATTTCAATAGAAACTATTTACGTTTACGTTAACAAATAGGTTAACGTTGATTAAAAAAATAAATCAAATAAACATTACAAAAAACATATAAAATTTAAATAAATCATATCACCTACAGTATATTTAATACTAAGCAATATTTTAGACCAGTTCGTTCCTTCTCTTCTAAAGAGCTAATAACAGGATTCTGATAGATACAAGTGCTACTCTCGCAGCTGTGTCCCTAGTCTTTTTACTATAAAAAACATTACGATCTTCCACATTTTAGTGCAAGATCTAGCTGTGCTTTTCAGTATGAATCCATTCCTTATTTGAAAGTGAATAAAAAAAATGCTGTAAAGACTAAAAAATAAAATAAAATAATGATATTCAAGTTTTAAAACAACGGATATAGACAAAAATCCATTCATTAATATCTAAAAACCTAACATTCAAACTATGAACCTCACAAACCAACAGGTGAAGGATAAAGCAGAATACAGGTTGTTTGCCTCATCACAAGACATGAGCCAGTCGAGGCTGAGCGAGTGCGATGAAGTCAAACACATTTCGAACATGAGAAGAGAAGCTGGCCATTGCAGGAACACCGTTGGCCAAGGTTCACAAAATAGACGTTGATGATACTGCTATATATTGGATTCAGAAATAAAATTAATTTGGTCAAAAGGGCATGGATGACAGTAGGTTTCCAGATGACTAACAATATTCTTAAATTACATTTGATATTTGTATTTATTTTTCAAAGTAGCCCAGAATCTCATTTCTATATTTAGGTTCTTATCTGTATTCCTCCGATTGTTTTCAATTTACATTTGTTATCACTATTAAACGCTATTCATATTCAATATACGTAGCATTAATACACTAATACGCCAGAACCGATACCTGCCATCGGAGGAACAGTTGGGACTGATTTAGTTAGTCAAGTCAGCTGGTATTACTTAGTCCTGGGTAGGCTGTCATATCTTATCAGCACTACGTTCCGGCACACATTACAGTATTCAGGGGAGGTTCGCCGAACTGTCTATAACATCTTACTGAACTATTAGCAACAATGATGATACTTAAATTTACTATTAATATAAAATATTAACATATCCAGCAAAAGAGAAGAAATAATTATTCTATCAATCATGATAATGTTTTTTTTTTGTTTTGTTTTTTTTAACCCGTTTTGAACTAAACAAAATACTTGATACGGCATTAATTTATTTTTTGGAGAACAGCTATATCAGCTATTTGGGAAATTTACTTATTTATAAAAATAATATAGAATAGACCTTATAAAATTCTCAAGGGAATCATCCAACTTTATGATCTGAACAAAAATTTATAGCTTTTTCGAATCGATAGTGATAAGTAGCTCTTACATAGAAATACATTAATAAAATGTAAAGTTATAGTTGGCATGCAATAAAATAAAAAGAAGTTAATAAAAATGAGCTGGATTAGAAATCTCATTATTGATTTGGATCTAAATTTAAACCTTTAACGACTTGAATATATATTTAAATATATAGTTGATTTAGTTCAATTCAGATACCAATCCTTTCAAAGTAAATTCCATAACCACACAGGTCTCTCAATTTGCCTCGCATTCTATTCCAAATACCCCTCCGAGGCGTCTGAAAAGAAGATGACCTCGAGACCTTCTGCTATAGAACTTTTATGAAAGTGCCACCAATGAGTGGTTGCTTCACAACTTATTGTCATGTTACTATATTTATTTTCTCACACATTTACAGGATGTACGTGTACTATACAGCCGTAAATATCAATAAAAATATTATTAAAACAATTATAGTTATTTATACCTACATTTTACTCAAGGCAAGTCCAAGGGTAAAGATAGAGTCGTAATGTGTAACAGCGATTGCAGGAAATAATTTTTTTTTTCTACTAAATGGTCACACACTTATACATGTAGCAAATGTCTGTTGTGATAGATTTAATTTTTAAAATTATACTTTTTTAAACTAACCGGTCATTCAATATAAGGCTAGAAGACTAGAAACATGTTAGAATCTGCAATTTACTCTTTCATTAAAAAAAAAAGAAAAAAGAAAGTTGCCCACATCGAGGCAGATTGTAGTACTTTCTTTCAATAATTTTTTTTTTTTAATAAAACACTAGTAATATGGATGGCTTAATGGATCCATTCACACAATGTGTACAATAAGAACTAAATGCCAAGAAGAGATACAAAAAAGAACAAAAACAAAAGTAAATAATAAATAAAAATAAGTAAAGAATGTCCTCATAATATATAATACAAAAATAAAATAAAAAATAAACAAAGTTTCTCAAACTATACAATACATAAACGGGAGAAAAGAAAGAAAAATATATAAATAATCATTAAAAAAAAAATAATAACAATAATAAAATTAAAAAAAAAACAAATAAATAAATAATAAAAAAAAAACTATTTATTCTAGTCTCAAAAAATATAAGACTATGGTATTATCGAAAAAGCGATTATCTCGCATTTTTCTTGTGAAACTGTTAACTCTATATACCGACATACCTGATTTGGCTGTTAACTCTATCTTAAATCAAACAAATGAATGAGTTGCGGGAATAATGTTTATGATCCTTTGAGAAACTCAGGGTTACACTCCACAGTGATGAGATCGGATTCAGGATGTATATCTTAAACTAGCGCAATCTCTGAAGGTTGCATTGGCTGAATACCAACTAAGAAAGATGTGTTGAGATCTTCTTTTGGCGATGACGGTCCTTTTTAAAGTATTCCGAGACTACCTAACATACGAATTACCACCCATTTAAATAACCATATATGGCTATATATATATATATATATATATATATATATATATATATATATATATATATTTTATATTTTATATTTTCAAAAATTATTTTCCATTAACTGAAAAATTTAAAACTATTTATTTTCAATATATATTGACATCATGCAATAATTTCAAAATTTTGAGTTTATTATTATGTTCGAGATTTTAAAAACTAGAAACTGCTCTTCGTTTTCGACTACTCCTATATTTATTAGACAAGCATTCAAAACTCCCGATTAATTACAAACGACTTCCCTGACAGTTATTAAACCTGTTTAGATATACAGAGTTGAACTATGGAGTTCCACTGAACCTGAATCCAAACTCCTTCATAAAGCTCCTTGTGCTCCTTATGATATCAAGAATAAACTTATATAAATAAATGTTCCATCAGTTGCAGACTTGGCCCAGACAAGATACCTATCCTTCCATGTCAAGCTACATACTACTCGAATTCACTAATATCCCAACTTGCTTCTCATTCTATTCCCTGTAACACTGAGGACCGACGCAGAAGAATCAAGCGATTCAAAAATCATTTTTTTCGGAAAAACAAAAATTCAATAGACAAATCTATCTTTTATACTATTGTTTATATCAGAAAGAATTATTGAGTTATATAAAAATGCTCTAAGCTCCAGTAAATACAATAACATTCGAACAAATCAATCTACAAATTAAATCCAGGTTGTTTATGGGTGACTATGACCAACTTCATGTTACTACCTATTCAGTGATAGATACGGCCTTATGGCCTCTTTTTTTGGATATAAAAATTTTCTGTGAACTAACCTATTACTTATTAAAGAAAATCATAACAAAGTTTTGTGGTTTTGTGATAAAATCTGATTGATTATTATGCTATTAGTCATTCCCATGGTTGTCACCAATGACGATTTCCTTTCAAACTAGATACTTTGGTTGGTAGTATTCAATTATTTCCCCAAATTTGTTGCCTTAATTGTAAAATCAAGGAAGGAGTATGAATATAACATACTGTTTAAAAAGTTTGGTCTAAAGGGTACATTAATAAAAAATATTTGAAAATTGTCACTCGAAAACGACGTCATTCCATGGGCGAATGAATAATCGATTCGTACATCCATCATGTGGGGACTTAGAGATTCAAAGAGTTAATTTCAATAATGGCAACACCTTCCAGTGAAGTTTCAGATCTTCTTACTACCTTCCTGCAGTTTGTCAGCGCATGAAGCCCTATTCTTTCATCGGAAAGCTAAGTTTATAATTATTACCGTTATTATCTCTTTTCCATATGCATTTAAAACTTAAAAATAGTTTCATGTATTTTCCCTTCTTTGAATCTTAAAAGCGATGACATTTGTTGTTTCGTACATGAAATATTTTTTAAAAGAGAAATTTGTTAATATAGTTTCACCATTACTCTGGACATAACTTTCCGTCACTCCCATGGCCAATTATTTATTCATGTCAATGAATAATTTACACACTGACGACTAATTTAAGGGTGGCACGTTCTCCCCCGTTTAATCTAATTTAGGCATTTTTATATTATCCAGTGTCCTTTAAACAATACTTACAAATTTTTAATGCTATTTTATCCGATCATCAAAAAATAAAAATTTATGGTCAAAACTAAAGGAAAATAATATTGTTCGACACTGTCCTTTCTTTGTATAAGCTGCTGAATTGAATAAACCCATAATTAGCTTCATCGGTTCATGAGAAAAGGTCAAAATTTGAGGGCGAAAATAAAACAAATAAAAAAAAAAAAAATTGGACCACTATTTTTTTTTATAATGTTTTGATTGTTATAGACCATAATCAACTTCATCGGATCATCAGAAAAGGTCAAAATCGCAGGTATATAATAAAATTTAATTGTTTAGCAATGTTCTTTTTTTATTTTTATTTTTAAATCAGCTTCATCGGTTCATCAAAAAAGGTAAAAAACTGAAGTAAACAAATAAAATAAATTGTTTGGGCCACTATTTTTTTATTTTTTTATAAGGCGCTGAATCGAATGAAACAAAATCAGCTTCATCGGATCATGAGAAAACATCAAAATGCTATGTCGAAAAAAATAAAAATTGTTCGGGGTCGGTCTTTTTATTTTATAAGGTGCTGAAACTAATGAAACCGTAATAAGCTTTAACACACCATTGGAAAAGGTCCAGATTTGAGAGCGAAAAATGTTTGATCCTTTCTCTCTCTTTTTTTTTTTTTTTAAGGTGCTAAATCGAATAAAATCATAATCAGATTGGATTCAAAAAACAATGTTTGTTATCATTTTTAATTTAATTTAGTTTTTAGAAAAAACTATGACAAACATGGTCATTTATATGTGTTTATATCGGAAGAAGATCGGATATCTGGAAAATAGTGTTATTAGTTTCAATCCCAGTCTCGGCCGTATTTGTTCAGGGGAAGAATTTATTTGTTATATTTTGTCTGTGAACCGATAGGAAGAATGGAGATTTCAGCTCCATAGAATAATCTGAGCATTATTCAATTACACCATAAGTCGACATTTAGAATTATATTGAAAAAGAAAGCTTTAATAAAATAATTAAATGAGAAATCATCGTAGTGGTAATGAAATTTTAGATAGAATTTTACAAATTTCAAGCTACCTTCATGAGCTGCTCTAGATTCGTTGCGGTTGAGTCCTAGTATTAATACCTTTTTTTTTTTTTTTTTTTTTTTTTTTTTTTTTTTTTTTTTTTTTTAACCGAATCGAAAAGTTTAAAAAATACCATATGAAAATTACCCATAGTTTGAGAATCGCCCTTACAAGACCAATAAAACAACATTTAATGTTTTATTTACTTTACATTCGAAACTTATTTTATTGTTATATTATTGTAGTCTTCGAACAATCACAACGCCAAATTTCAGTCTTTATCTGATTGTTTATTTTGTTTAACGTCACTTTATGCTGCTATGGCTAGTCGGTACAATTAGGATAGGGATCTTTAACGAGTACAAGACATCGCACAGGCTCGGGACCCCCCATTTTACGTCCCTTCTGAAGGACGTCATAGCTAAGCATTTTTTACTCCCTTTAAAAAATCCTAAGGTCATCTGCGAACCCGTGATCTTGGGCTTAGTAGGTTGCTATGCTAACCACTACACCACAGGTGACCCTGTTTATCTGAGAATATCATTAATTTCTGTTTTCTACTGATTAACATTCATTCCCGCGTTGGTGACGTTAGCATATATTTGTACTGGTAAGTTATGATCAATAATTTCATTAATGCGATATCAAAAACTTCTATACCCAAAAAGCATTTTAAATAAAAAATAATAATAACAATAATTTTTAAAAAATGGATAATTCATCATATAAAGTTAATTGAACTCATTGGAACTGGAAAGTTCTCCCCTAGATTCAAAGATTGATTATTGGAAGAAAAATAGTTACCTATTTTTTTATTATTACTGTTGTCACTATTTTTTTTTTTTTTTTTAGGTAAACTGCTTTTTAGATATAGAAGACTCATTACACTAGTGAGGCAGCTGATAGAACAGCCCTGGGAACTCAGTGCCCGGCTTGCACTCCTTAAGGGCGGCGGGCTTGGATCGGTTTGTTCCCTGGAATGTTCGTAAATTTTTTATATAGAGTATGAATGTAGTTATGATTCTTTCTTTTCTTTTTTGATTTTAATTTTTATTTTTTTTATTTTATTTATTTTTTTAAAAAATCACTACCTATTTCATATTATCATTTATTCTATTATATTTTTATCTCTTGTATATTTTATTTTATTTCTTGTATACATATATTATATTTTTTTTTCTTGTATTTTTAAAGCTGTTTATTTTGATTTTCTTATCGTTGTACATATTGTGAGAATGAGTCTCTGTCATAAATATTACTCATTGCCCTTGAGTGAGACAGCTTGTAATTATATAAAAAGTTAAAAAAAAAAGATAAAGAAGAAATTTTTAAAATCGCATTTATGAAATTATCAATCATAACTTAACAGCAGAAATAAATACCAACATCGGCAACACGAGTTAATAAATAAAAAATTAGAAATCAATACAATTTCCACATAGAGAACATTTACTCGTAGCATAGTGACTAGTTTAAGACAAGTATAAGAATAAAGTCCCAAATGAAAAGTCAAAAAAAGATTAACCGTTACAGTTCGGTAACGACAGTAGAGTTACGTTTAGAAATGAATTGCTACTACGTCATAAGTCTTTTAGGGTCAACGATTGCATTGTGAGGTGCTATGAAACTTCACCTTTAACCTAGTATCAACTGTAAGCTTCATTTGTCTATTTCATTCTTGTGAAACCTGATATTTTGTACTTGTTCCGAGATTTCCACACTACCTATCTCTCTGGATAAGGGGGTGTGTAAATAATGGTAAGTTTCTCATTTCTCAAGCTCAAAATTTCAACAATCGAATGTTAAACGTTTTTCCTAAGCACATGTGTAATTTTATCATGTTTGCTATTTTTAGGCTTTCTTTACTGAGTTGTAAATTGTTGTAATAAAGTAACGCAAGGCGTTCAAAGACCTTTTTATATAGAAGTGTATTTTTCTATTTATTTTAATTTTCTTATTTATTTTTTATAGAGACCTTTAAGTCCTCAGGAATCACTATATGCTACACGTGTATTGTCGGCCTATGTATTTCCTGTTTTAAGCCATCCCTTTTTTTTTTTTTTTTTTTTTTTTTTTTTTTTTTTTTTTTTTTTTTTTTTTTTTTTTTTTTTTTTTTTTTTTTTTTTTTTTTTTTTTTTTTTTTTTTTTTTTTTTTTTTTTTTTTTTTTTACATTTTGGAATATAAATAAAATGGATAATTTAAAAACATAATGTTTAATTCTTTTATCCCACTTTTTACATGGATATATTACATTTATTTCTGCGAATTTCACAAACTAAGCGAAAAATAATGCAGATATCTAAAATTAAATAACTCAACTCAATAAGTTATAGTAGCAGATATGTATGCCTAAAGCAAACGACAAATTTTTCGCAATTCACAGGGCAAAATTTAAAAAACGAAAACGAATTTTTTTTTTCATTATTATTATTATTTTTGATGGAAATAGATCCAATAAATAAAATAATATATATATATATATATATAAAAGCTAAGAGAAAAAATATTACAGACTAATAGGTTAAATACTGTTTTCAAGGACATACAATCAGGAGTATGTTCGTCTTTAGATTTGTCCTTAGTGCATTTTTCTTTTTCTCAAAAAGTCTTTCTAATATGAAACACAATAAGAAAGATGAATTCGCCCAACAAATTTGTGCTTTTCCTAGGAAATATTTGCCTCACTATATTGCTATTATGAAACTCAGAGCTACGGGTATTTTTACTTAAGTGGTGCTAATAAAGCATTTTTACAAACTATTGACATGTTGTAGTTATCATTTAACCACGAATTTAGGTACTTGTATATATATATATATATATAGTATACAGTTGTAAATATCAAAACGAATAAAAAAAAAAATTAAATCAATTGAATTAACGTTAGTAAAAATAACATAATAGAATATAGTTGAGAAAAGATATAAGGAAAGGAAGCTATAATCAAGTTGGTTACTGCCCCGCGACCAGACTAGCCAGAGTTTAAGGAGCTATAAATATCATCGATGGGAAAAGCTACGTCAATAGCATTTTAACGCTTAATAAAAAAAAAGGAACGATTTTACAATCGAAAGGCAGATTGTGAGGGGGAGGGAGATTTTACATCGGAATAAATCAGCCTACCCGTAACGGAATAAAAGAAAGCATTTGATTGGCCGATAGCCTCCGAAGACTTTGGTTTTTACTGAAATAATACAGTTATGGTAATAGGGCGTCTGGGGCTGGGGGTGGGGCTTAATTCGAATTTAAGCTTTCCCGCTCCGCCCCTAAATCGCGGGGAATATTCCCCCTTAGCCCCGGGGATATCCCCTTCCTTCTGGGGATTAAATAACCTCACCTTATGCTCTTTTTCCATATTCACCGCCTGGATACGGTTTTATAATGGAAAGATATGCTCGTCGGACTCGCTTTGTATTTTCTCCCTCAGGGTTTAGGTAGTCTGTTCCGGCTCCTATGATCTTATAGGGTCTGCTGTTATAGGAGGGGGGGGGGGGGGGTGTTTGCTTAACGGCGGGGAGTCTTTTAGATCTCAATATCTTTGGGCGTTTTATCACTTCCTTCCTCGTGTAAAAACAAAAACAGAAATTTCTTTCTGGCTCTATGCTGTCAAGCTGTTTGTTTGCTCTCACGCTGTATCAGGATTTTATGAAGCACGCTTGTTTATATTGATACAAATTTAAAGAGGTTTACTGAAATATATATTCTATATAATGAAATGAAAATAAATATCATATATGGATGATTTCTTGACTGTTACTATTAGATGTTTAATAATGTTCTCGACTATTCAATAAATAAAAACAACTATTTTGGTAACGCATCGGCACTTGTTATAATTTTGTAGTAGATATCAATAGCATATAACCAGTAATATTGGCATGATCATGATAACAATATAGTCCCGAATCGTTGCCAAAGTAGTTTTATTTATTGAATGATCAAAACTTCTGATATTTTTAATTATCAAATTAACTCTTAATTATATACAACCAAAGGAAAGTTTAGTTTATAAGGTGTATTACATAGCAATATAATCTCCCATCATTAATTATTAAAAAATAATGCTAACATGATTTCTTAAATAGGCGACGTTTCATGGCTATTGCTCTTTTTATTGCATCTTGTTGTCATTTTTCTATATGCATTAAAAATTAAATGATTAAATAAATTAAAACAATATAAATATTAAAATAAATGAATAAAAAATATGAAAAAAAATGTATACTTTTCTCCTACACTGCTATAACTTTGCAAAATTTATTATTGTTATTATTATTATGGCCATTGTTTAATTATTATAATTACCTTAAATAACGACAACTGTGAATATTTTTTATTCATTTATTTTTATGTTTATATTGCTTTAACTTATTTGTTCATTTAATTTTTAATATATATAGAAAAATGACAACAAGATGCAATATTAGTGACAAGACGTTTTTAGTTTTGTTTATCACACAGGTCCAAATATAAATAGACTCAGAATGGTAATTCATTCATTATATATAATGTGTATTTAGATGAGCATTAGTTCACACTGTCAATACTTTATTCGCATTTATCGTCCATATATGTTTTTGCATGTTTTAGGGCTTGAAAATGTGGCAACAGCCATGAAACGTTGCCTATTTAAGAAATCATGTTAGCATTATATGTTTTTAAAATAAATAATGATGGGAGATTATATTGCTTTGTAATACACCTTATATATTAATTAACTTTGTTCATTTTAGATTATTATGGTCACATGAAGTTTTTGTTATTTAAGCCCTCAAGAAGAACTGCAAGGCAGGTCGAAACGCCGGCACTCTAAATATATATATATATATATATATATATATATATATATATATATATATATATATATATATATATATATATATATATATATATATATATATATATTTTTAAACTTGGTTGTATAATTTATCAACCTGACTGCATCCCTTTATATATATATTTTTTTTTATATAGTTCTTTATGTTTACAACTATATAAATACATATGAAATAAGTAAGAGTGCTGTATTATGATTAAGACATGTCAATACTTTGTAAAGATTACCCATTAGTAGGGCTTTAATAAAATTTATAGTAGAAGGTGCTTTTTTCAAGATGCCTTGGAAGGTTATCAGAAATCTCACTCGATTATCAGGAAGTTTATTGGTAGGTGGATTTGAGTGGGTACTAAGGTTACCATGGAAGGATATGTTTGAGTCAAATCTGCAACATATGGGACTTAAGATCTTTATAAATAATTTTATTTGTTTTATAATAGAGAGCACTAATGCCTAAACTTATGGAAGTGTACGCCCTTATAGCACAGACCCAACCCACTGTAGTGATCCTCACCGACATCCGGACGAATTTCCGGCACATACGGCTGCCGGGATACGAAATAGCGGGAGACGTTATATCTGAACCAACTGGAGGAGTCCTTATAGGTATAAGATATGGCACTAGGTGGAGAGAAATCCCCACCCCAGTGACCATTAACGATCCAAAGATACACCACAAGACCGTCCAGGTCCTACTAGACAAGCCCACCATCATCACAGCGGTTTATAGGAGACCTAGGTCATCTTTAACTGAGTTCTCTCGGCTCATAAATGAGTGTGCACGTCGGACAAACCATTGGATCGTTGGTGACCTCAATGCTCGCCACACTTCCTGGAATAACAAAACATCAAATGGCTGCTGGGAAGAGAATTTTGAAAACCTCCTATACCGTGGTTCATCCCAACAGTCATACATTCAGACATCGGTCAAACTCGATGTATAGATCAACGGTTGATCTCCTGCTCACGAGGCAGCCCCATCGTCTTACTGACTGCATTGCTTTGGACTTCGTTACATCAGATCATAGACCTGTTCTTTATCAGTTAAATGGTTTGTTTCCATTATCAATGAAATGCCAGAAGAAGATCATGGAAATAATTATATGTTTGTGACCCCAAAACAGCTGAAGGCCATCTTACGTCGTTCAAGAGGGAATAAAGCTCCAGGCCATGACGGAATACAAACAATATTATTGAAGCAGTTACCCCCGAAGAGGAATAGCTCACCTGACTAATCTCTACAATTCATGCCTGAGGCTACGTTACTTTCCAGAGTCATGGAAGAAAGCTATACTCTTTCCGCTATTGAAACCCGCGAAGAACGGTACCCAGCCTGCCGACTACAGACCTATCAGCTTACTTCCGCACCTGGGCAAAGTTTTTGAGAAAATAATTCTTAATTTTCTCAAAACGTACTGCTCAGAAGTAGCTCTTATCCCACCCGAACAGACCGGTTTCCAGGCCGGCCTCTGCTCAGAGCACCATCTAATAAAGTTACAGGCGGAAGTGACACAGAACATGGCTAAGAATGAGGCAACTGCTATGATATCAATCGACTGTACGGAGGCGTTTGACTCTGTGTCACATAGGCTTCTATGTAAGACACTGCAGGAAAACGAATTTCCGGAACAGCTATATACGTTGCTAAAATCGTTCCTAGATCAGCGAACAATTAGAGTGCGAGTAGGCGAGGTATTATCCGAAGATTTTTCACTCACATGTGGGGTCCCTCAAGGGAAACTGTTGGAGCGAGATACAAAAAAGCGACTGTGGCAGCTTACGCCGATGATATAGCTATCTATAGTAGCTCATTAAACGCCACGAGGGCTCTACGACAGGCGGAGGCAGTGTGTGATCAAATTACAGAGAAATTGGAAGGATTGAATATTACAGTTAATCCCAAGAAGACAGACTGTATCATTTTTTCTTTCCAGAAAAATAAACGCTCACTCCCTAAAACCTATACGGTAGCTAGAAATACGAAAAGGCCAGCGGGCAGTATAGTGTACTTAGGCATCACACTTGACCGACACTTTACACTATCAGGCCACTGCCATCGTAAGCTCAAGACAGTGAGGACAAAGTCCTACAGACTAAATCACCTATTGAGGTCACCGAACCTTTCACTCCGCCTAAAATTAATGATATATAAATCTATATTGAGACCAGCTCTCCTTTATGGAGCTCCAATGCTGGCAAATATCTCACACACAACAGCAAAGAGACTCCAACAGTTTCAGAACGGAATGGAGTACTGAGAAGGATAGTGCAGGGTACAACATTACAGAGGACAAAAACTGATGTACTGCATACAACCCTAGACTTACCCAAGGTGACAGACTTTATTTCACGGAGACACGTTAAATTCTTTGACAGCCTTCAACACTCGACAAACCCCTTATTTAACACACTGACTCCGACAGGAAAACCACAAAGATGGCAAAAACATGTCAACCAACTTAGTTTGACCTAAGTTAAAAGTTTTAATTCCCCTTTGCCCAAAAACCCTAGTGAGCCCCATCACTAGATAGTGACTCATAATACTACTTTCTCCAAACCACTGCTCTCTTCAGAACCCTCTTAAAATGCACCTTGGTGCAGTAAAAGAAGCAGAATCATCATAATGAAGAATGAATCGAAACTTTTGTTAGCCATAGGGGCTTGGAAAAAAACAAAAATAAAAAGCGAAAAAAAAAATCAACAAAAAAAAAAAAAAAAAAAAAAAAAAAAAAAAAAAAAAAAAAAAAAAAAAAAAAAAAAAAAAAAAAAAAAAAAAAAAAAAAAAAAAAAAAAAAAAAAAAGAGCATTAAGGATTATACGCAGGATTGTAGGGATTGGATACCAGACGACTTGGAAGGTTTAACTCCGTTTGTCAAGTGGGTTAAATTATTGTTATGTAAATAAGTTTTTTTTTAGTTGACTGGGTGCTTTGAACGCATTTGTAGTCGTAATATATAAAAATGAATGAAACATAACAGAAGCTGAGTATATATTCACAAATTCCTCATTTTATTGATCCTCAAAAACTATCATTCATATTGCAATCATGTTTTATTTATAATTAAATATATTAATTTTCAATAAGTTTATAATGGAGAAAACCGCAAACAATCTAAGACAGGGTATACTCCCTCCTTAAACCTATCTATAATATTGCTACTTATAATTCCATTCATTTGACAGTTAATTTATTTGAATTTAGACGCTGCTTCATAAATTAAACTGGTGTTTATACTATACTAAAGCGCATAGCTTGTTTTCTGAAAAAAAGTATCCAGTTCATATTTGCAGTAAATGTTGAGTGGTTATCTACTTCCCTCCCCCTTGCAACGTGCGTGGAGCATGTCCGGGGTGGCAATAATATACCGGAGTGTGCACTATCGATCTTCTTCCTACCCTTGATTCATTGGATAACGAACGGTCTCTGGTGGGACATGAAAAGCAAAAACCCAAGAGAATGTCAAAGTAAGGAATATGCCAAAATATGAGATTACATAATTACCTTATATTATAGTCCATTATTTATTTTTTATTTAAATCTCTATTTACAGCTGTAAATCAAAGTGACTAACTATTATTGAATTTGATGAAATACTGAATCACTATGCGTGAAAGGCATGAGGGGGAGAAGAACTCTGTGGCACCTTCTCCTTACTTGATTTTATTTTATTTTTTTCTAACAGTTCAGGAGACTTCCCATCCAGCTCTTCTTCATCCCTCTATGGTTGTTGTCTTGAATATGAGTTGTTCCCATGTCGTTTGTGACTGTGCTGTTATTTCCATTTAATTTTTAGTGAAATCTTTTTCGGAATAGTTCTGAGTGTTTTTGCTTGATTAGCTGTTTTCGCTCTCATCTTTATCATTTTTAAAATGAGTTATCGTTATTGAGAATCAAGAATCTATTTTTTAGTACCAGGACCGATACCGATAATCGAACAACGTTGGTACCGACACATAATTAATAATAATATTATCAAAGAATAGAAATCAATTACTATCAAGGGTTTAGGGTATGACCTTATATTTGGATGCTTATGAAAGATACCAGAGACTTCTGCGAGAAACGATAAGTCGAAATTATTATCTAAACATTGAGAAAGTCCAGAATGCAGAATTCTAAAAATTATATGTCCGGAACGCTGGAATAAGATAAAGGATATGAGATGGCAAGTATTGCTAATGACAGTTTAGAAAAACCTATTCTTACTCGTAATTATTATAAGTATTATTACTTCTTTCTACTTCCTCAAGCCAGGAATCCATATTTGCTCTTCTAAACTATCAACATCGTGACAAATAACTAAGCCTGACGAAGTTCCCCTGGTCACCAAGAGTGGCGTGTGGGGTGTGTAGGTGGGAACCGTGGGATCGCCTGACTGCTCACAATATCTCGGCGGTGTTTGCCTTAATCCCCGCTCGGTGCCAGGTCCTGCTCAGGACAGAATATTTATTATTCATAAGAGGCCGAGGGTCCCTAAGAATCGGGTCCTCTGCAGGAATAAAGTTATGTCCTCGATGGAACACGAACGGCGCTGCCAGTCTCTGTCTTACTGGAGATTGGTCGTCCGGTCTGGAGTCGGGAGCGCGGAAGTTCCATCATAGTCCTTCATTATTATTACTATTATTATTATTATTATTATTATTATTTTTGCTGCACATATGAAAAATCTATGGAAAAAGTAAACTTATCTGAATACTTGATCTTGGATATATTTTTTGGACCCCCCAGGTCCATAGTATTAATATTTTTAGTTATATACTATTTGTGGCTAGAGCCTACCGTTTAGGAATTATATTAGTTTAAATGGGAAAAAAAGTAACGTTTCGCGTATATTTATTAAGTGTTCGGGCTTTTTGCACTCGCCCTGTTGGTATTACTCGGACCGAAAATCTACCGACAGTTATCTTATCAGGAGGAGTAAATATAAAAGCAATTGATTATAGAAAGACATATTTATGATTTATTATTTTTCCTAATTTTTATTTTTTTATCTGTTTATTGAAATTTACAATACAGTATAGATATAAAAAATATATAATAAATTTGAATATTCATAATATTCATAATTACATGTAAAATGATATAATAGATAAAAATATCAGAACCGTTCGAAAAATTGCAAAAAAAAAAAAAAAAAAAAAAAAAAAAAAAAAAAAAAAAAAAAAAAAAAAAAAAAAAAAAAAAAAAAAAAAAAAAAAAAAAAAAAAAAAAAAAAAAAAAGCAGCAAACGGAACGCTTCTGGCCACCTCAAAAAAAAAAGTATAGAACAAAAAAAAATAAAAAATAAAATAATTCTTGTTACGAAAGGTTTTGTCATACCTACTAAATACAACAGTATTAATGAAATGAGTCACTTTTCAAACAATTAACATTAAAGCAGTATAAACAGTTGAGTAAAACAGTGAAGGCTTCATTGATAACTTTAAATCAGTTGTAAAACATTTTAAGGTAACACAGCTTGTCAGAAATGAAATCCTCAGGGAACTAACTCCTACTTACTACCTACGTAAGTAAATTAAAATTTTCAACCATTATTCATTCGTTATTTTACATTTTACAAAATGGCTCAGTGCCCAAAATGTGACCAAAATATTTCCAGAGATGATTAGAATAATATTTCATGTCATAAATGTAAAATATTATTTCACATCCGGTGTTTCGACTTGCATGAGAGGGAATTAGAAGCAGTAAAGAAAACTAATAAACCATGGATATTTCACAACTGTGATATATCCAAAAAGAACAATCAAAGCCATGAAAAATCTCCTGGACCATCGGGAACTGAAATTCTCGCGGCTGTTAATCGACTGGGCGAAGAAATAAAAACTGTAAAATATTCACTAGTCAAATGCGGGGACCTCAACTTTGAGCTATGTGAAAGACTTACTAAAATCGAGAACTACCTTGAGGGTCAAAACAAATTCATTGAAGACCTAATCAATGAAAATAAAACTTTAAAAGCTAAATTAGGCCAGATGGGAGTAAGATTAAACAAAGCAGAACAGGGTCTGTTAAATAGATCATTGGAAATTCGTGGCATCCCTGTACGCCCTGGTGTCATGTGTAGGTGCCGGTCTCGGTATTAAGCTCAGTCTCGAAGACTTTGGCCTGGTAGAACGCCGAAGGGCCAGAAAAGATGACCCGCGACCTCCGCCCTTGTTAGCGGGCTTCGTTAGGCAATCTATGAGGGACGAATTAATACAGAAAATAAAAGTCAAGCGGGACTTCTGTACGCGCGATATTGGCTGGCAGGAGAATGACTCCCACCGGATGTCAAAAATAGACCTAGTCTCTCTCCCTTATGTGTCTGTCCTGTCACACTCGGTGAGTTAAATTCTTATTTCGTCTCCTTCCCTACATTCATTCCTCTATCCTCCCAGTTATCTATCTTTTCACCTATATTTAATTACCTCGAAGATTTAAATTTATTTGATCCGTTCCTATCTGGTTTCCGCCCTCATCAATTGGCATCCTGGAATTATTTCACCGTTCCCGGCATTTACTTCCTCTATCCACTAAACTCCTAATATCCTCCCTCATCTTCCCCCGATTATACTATGGATGTGTGATTTATGGTGGGCTCTTGACGACTCTTGAGAAAAGATTAATCCTCAAGACGCTCTCATGTGTCCCGCCTCTACACCGAGTTAGATTGGCTTTCCCCCTCTTTCCATAGAGATTACTTCGTTGGTATATTCCTCTTCCAAGCTACTAACAACACACCACCCTCCTTTTATCCATAACAACCTACATTTCAAGTCTCCAATCCAATCACTACATACAAGATCCCGTCTCCCCGATCTTTACACCCCATCCAACTGAATGACTGCATGTCCCTTTCTTACCCATTCCGCTATTCTTTGGAATTCTCTTCCACCCTCCATTCGCAACGCATCTTCCCTCGGAATTTTCAAAACACACCTTACTTCTCTCCAGACGGATGCTATTTAATCATATGGATGCTTTATAACGAATGTTATGCCAGCATATTAAATTTTGAAAAAATTTCAATTCTTCTTATGATAATTTTTTCACTGTTACTCAAATATTTTTTTCATTTTTATTTTTTCTTTATCATTTTAGTCTGTTCCTTCTCAACAAATATTATTTTTCCTCATAAATCACTAAGTGTAAATCCAGAGATTTAATATTACGATCAAGTTTGTATGTAATATTTGCTTTCCTTTACCGAATGTATATATATATATGGTTTTGTGCGTTTATAAGTATGTTTGTTTATATATTTTTTTATATATTTTTTTTCTTTAAACTATTTTATTATAAACTTGTATTTACTTTATATTATCTTATTTTATTATTTTATTTAAAATATCTTGGCCAGATGTGATTTACTTTTTATAATTCATTTGTTGTTATTCCTAAGGTACTTTATCCCAAAATAAAATTTATTTTCTATCTATCTATATATCGATCTATCAAAATTGTGAATAGGTGCGTAAATATCGGTAATTTCGTTGATTGCCCTTTAATTCCCTATGATATGAAGTAGTTAATTTTTTTTTTCTTCTTAGTTTAAGTTTGTATTTATAGGTTTAATCTTGATTGTCCTTTATTATTATGATTATTGTCCTTAGAAATATGAATCAATTATAAAGGCAATTTTTGCTTACTGATCGCCAACTTTTCGACGGTTTTTTCCGAATAGTCGGCCAATCTTTAGTTATTTACTCTTACTGAGGATCAAACTCGTTTACAAGTTGTCGCTAGAGCCTCTTTGTTCACAGACCCAAACTCCAACTGAGGAGATGATTTATGAATTAATAACTCACCGCGGAGTTGCAAAAAAGTTGGAGACCTGTCCCTTATCACCTGGAGGACAATTATTTAGCAGAGCCCCGGGGGGGGGGGGGGGGGGGGGGGGGGGGCAAGATAAATCAGTTTTCTTTGCCGGGCCGCGGGGGATCCGGTGTACGGCCCTACCCACTTCTCCGCTTCTCCACTTCCAAATCAGCACCGAAACAAGATAGCCCTTCTCCAAGATATATATCCCTTCCTTCTTTCCATAATCCTCAGCTCCGATTATATTTTAAAAAAATCAGGTTTCTTTCTTCTTCAATATAAAAATACGATCATTAAAAAAATAAGTAATATTTCATGCTATATTTACCTATAGCATTATAAGGTTTATGCAATACTATAAAGTATGCCCTTTATGATATAATAAAATGTATTCATTTTATGTTTAAAAGTGATAAAGAATAACAAATGAACGTATTGTGGTTGCTTTTATTTAAAACCCAGGCGGTAGTGAAGAGCAATTGTGGGATTCAAAGTACAGGGAAACCGGAAAAACCCTAAATTCTAATCTTAACCATGTAATTCTCCCTTATATATCTCGGATTGGCTTTATATCGGATTAGTTGTCCCTTTAAAGCTTGATTTTTTTTATACTAAAAAAAATTGAGGATTAATCCCTAACTGCTGACGACAACAATAAAGTAGTAATTGTTGCGGTTTCTGGGAAACCATGAAATATCCAAATTGAAATATTTCGTTGGCTTAAAAGTAAAACCTACAGTAAACTAAACATTTTCTGATTAAAGTCAATTGACAGATTAATAAATCGAAGACTCTGTAAAAGATATCTCTCAGAGGTTGCAAACGGGCTGTGAGCTCAACATATGTTTGAATCGGCCTTAATGTGTTTTGACATTATTCTTCACTTATCGCTTTAATGATACGCTTTAATCTTTTCTCAAGAGTCGTCGAGAGCCCACCATAAATCACACATCTATAGTATAATTGGGGAAAGATGAGGGAGGATATTAAGAGTTTACGAATGAATAGAGGAAGTAAATGCCAGGAACGGTAAAATAATTCCAGAATGCCAATTGATCGTCGGGAAATTTGGGCATGGGATTTCCAGAAGGGGCTGCTCGCAAAGTAAGGAAAGAGGATGAAGCTTGGTTGGGAATGGTAACTGATTGAGTACAGTGGGAAAGGAATAAATGAAACCAGAGGAGAGTACAATTTGAGAAGTTTAGGGATTGCAGTTTGGAAAAGAGGATGGTATGGTCTAAGGCAGTGATGGGCAAACTACGGCTAGCGGGCAAGTGTGGCCCTTCGGGCTAGTCAATCCGGCCCGCGACATGGTCACACACAATTATACATAAAACAAAATTCATTTTCTGCAAAGCTATAATAGAATTATTGTTTTCTTCTTGTTGCGTTCCGAATTTTCTACCGTTGTCCCTAGAAGTTGAGTGTAATGAGATAATATTAAAAAAAAAAAGGTTTATTATGTAGTTGTAAAACTTTGTTTTGTCCCGCCTAAATGTTTTTCTATTTCATCCGGCCCGCCTAGATGTTTTTCTATTTCATCCGGCCCACCTAGATGTTTTTCTATTTCATCCGGCCGCCTAGATGTTTTTCTATTTCATCCGGCCCTCCCCTTAAAAAGTTTGCCCAACTCTAGTCTAAGGAATCGAAAGCTTTGGAAAAGTCTATGAGTATTAGGATAGCTTAATTATTTTTTATCCATAGCAGCCTGGATGTCACAGATGATTTTGGTAAGAGTGGATTGAGTGGAGTAGCCGTGCGGAAACCAGATTGGAATGGATCAAATAAATTAAAATCTTCGAGGTATTGGAGACTTGGGATTGTACTAAACCTTCAAGGGGCTTAAGAGGTTGGAAAGTATGGTAATCGGTCGGTAATTTTTTGTGGCTGTAGAATTTGGGTTTTCGAGTATTGGATAAATTAGGGCCTTTTTCCAGGAGGTGGAAAATACATAATTCTGAAGGGAAAAATTATATATGAAGAGGAGAACAGGGAGGATTTCCGGAAGGCATTATTTTATCAGTTTGACAGGAATACCACATAATCCGGTTGAATTAGTGTGGGACTTTTTTTAAAACTTTTATTTTAAGCTGTAATTGTTTTTTTTTTTTTTAATTTACTATTGAGCGCTACAGTCCTAGTCAGGCCTTGGATTCACAAAGTACCAACAGCCATTCCTGTCTATCTTCCGCCTTCCTTCACCAACCATTCACTCCCAGTGTTCTCAGGTCACCCTGTGCGTTGTCCAGCCACCTCAGCCTTGGTCTTCACCATCTTTTTTGGAATTCTATTTTCCTTCATTCTTTGCGCATGACCAAGCCTCCTTAATCTACCTACTTTGTCTATTGAAATGATACTGCATTCACCGAAAAATTGTTCCTGCTCCAGGTTGGTTCTGATTCTCCAATTTCCGTTGTTATTCACCGGACCGAAGATTTTTCAGATGTAATACAATATTAAAATCATTGAATGCAATTAATTTTCATACATGATTTTGTAAACTTTCTAGAATTTTGCTAGGTGGTGTGTATCGAGTAGATGTGTGTGAATTGCTCCTTATCCATAAAAAAAAAAAAAAAAAAAAAAAAAAAAAAAAAAAAAAAAAAAAAAAAAAAAAAAACAAAAAATAATAAAAAAAAAAAACGCACTCCCCTTTTCAGTATCCTCATGATATGAACAATATGAACACTTTTTAAATTAAAATCGCTATGTCAGCTTTAATAATTTTTGATATATTCCGTCTTTGTTGTCCTATTGAAAATTGATTTTTAGAAGGAAACCGTTTCTTCCCATATAATCCTTTGGTCCCTGTTTAACAGATATGTCGGGAAGTTGGAGATACTATGTCAAGTATAGTACTATTTAATTTATTTAATTACCAAAATTGTTATTGACAGGTAAACATATACACAATTTGATAGGAAACATCGCAACTCGGAACAGCTTATTTGGAAACAAAATATCAATTTTTATTTATCTGGTTATTTATCTTTATAAAAATAAAATATTTAATTTATTTATTTAAAATTATTTTTCTAGGTTTTTTTTTTCCATTTCATTCATTTAATAATTTTTATTTCATTCATTTCATACTGTCTTTTTTGTTTTTTTTTTTTTTTTTTTTAATTCAGTCCTTTTTTTATAATGTTTTTGTTCTAGCCTTTATGGAGGTTTACAGTGTAGGCAAAAACGTCGGCACAATAAATTAAAATTTATATTTTAATAGTCTTCTCATGAATGCAAAAACCAACTACCTACATTTTCATTAATTCCACAGTCAATAATTACCTCATGAATGTAAATATATTTCAGTGAAAAATATAATAATTTTTAACATATTATATAAATAATTAAATATTATTTTATTGTTCAATTGTTTTTAGAGCTGTACTAAAGGACCCGTTCACCTGTTGTCAGGTTTACTAAATAAAGACCCCCTTTTAATTATTGATTGAATTTGCAGCTCAGCGAGTTCACTTGATACAGAGAATACTGATGAAGCCATCAGATAAAAAAAAAGGGGGAAGGAACAAAAAAAAATTATCAATCTTGGAATAGTATTCAATTAAATCCCTTAAACCCCTCTCTTTCGGTTAATTTTATCAAAACAAATTTTTATTCTGTTGATTCCGGCCACTAATTGAGTAAAGCGAATAGACTTTCCAGCCAATTTGGTCCGGTGACGGTATCTCGTTACAAAGAGGGTCTGTATATACGTCGTGGAAAAACTTCCTCCGCTCCTGTTAAACGAATTAATATAACTTTTGTGGGGAGGGGGCGCGTTTTTAAATTGCATTGTCTCCGGGGGGGGGGGGGGGGAGTTCTAAACCCCCTCCTATTATCAAAAGGGGCGGGGAACGAAAGGACAAGTTTGCTTAATCTCCTTTATCCTCCAGCTCTCGAGATTCAATTTTTCTGCTTTGATATGCCACGGCTCGGGGTCACTGAGGTCTGAGTCCGCCTTGAGGAGGTTAGTCAAAATGTTCTTTCCTGGGAGCTTTAGGTCCTCTCCTTTGACTCATCTCAAAAAACAGTAAAACTTCTCTATACCGCTTGCCTTTATAGCAAATCCTAAATTTAAACATCGTGAAATTTTCATTTAATTTTAAACAAACGAAATTCGTATTAGTAGGAGCTATATTTTCTTAAATTTGACAGAAAAACCGAAAATCCCCTACAACTGGTCGGATTACCCGGAAAGTCGGACTGGCGGGAGGCGTATTAGTGAGGTCCTATTGTATATAATTTAATGAAATCTTTCAAGCCTGGAAAAACTCCTGAAGATCGAAAAGCGAATATTAGAAAAAAATCATTGCCCAAAAATATCACAAGGAAGCTACATACTGAAATCGAATGTTGTTATTTATTTGGGTTTAACGTACTTATATGCTCCAACTATGACAGGAAATACGGGTTATCCTACAGGTTACCGACTTTTTCTAGGCAGGGTGGGTTTTTTAGTGGGTTCACTACGAAATAAATACTAACCCGCCCAGGTGGGATTCGAACTCACGACCTTTAGTACCGAGCGCGCTGAGACCCTCGCCCCAACTCACTCAGCCATCCGAGCCCCTAAATACAGAAATATATTAAAAGATAGAGGACTTAAAAACAGTTATGAAGAAAAGGTTTTAAGTTTAAATTTTATTTAGTATTTGTTTGGTCAAAGACAATTTAACTATCAAAAATGTTTTGATTACTGCTGTTAGGTCTTTATAAGTTGACCATAAACTAGTGTACACTGATCCATTTTCTATGAGACAATTAAGTTTTCCGTTTGAGTTCTAGTATATAAAGGGGTACAATCTGGGCATATTTTTAAAATACAAAGTTTGTGCTAAAAATAATGTTAATAGTGTTGTGTAAAGGTTGTTATTTTACTTATACGTTTAACAAATAAATTGGCAATTTTTATATTTTACAAAACTTTTTGCTGTACTATGTTAGTTGTAATCAATTTTATTTTTTTCAATTTATAATATGTATTATTCTTAAGGTTATGGTTAATTAGTTCTATTATCTATCATAAACCGATAAATAACCTACTAATTCCCTTACTTCTGAACTTGTCATCCATTCTATTTTCGATAGCCTTACGGTGTCTCTGAAAAGAAGATCCAGGACAGAACCATCTTAAGAAATAAACACAGTTTTCACTAAAGTGCATTGGCTACCATTGTGTAGTCTGTCAATTAGGTTTTATATATATATATATATATATATATATATATATATATATATATATATATATATATATATATATATATATATATATCCTCTCCTCTTCTCTTAATCCAACCCTCTTTTACCGCTGAGCGGTGTGAGGTTCCTTCTTACAGAGCCTGACCCAAGAAGCCCTTACACTAGCTACCTTCTCCTCCTCATGGGTAACTCTGGCAATTTTGTCTTCAGCCGTTCGCGAGACGTGTCCAAACCACCTGAGTTGGTTTTCTTGTATTATTTCTTCTTAAGGTCTCAGGTCTAAGTTTGTTCTTATAGTAGTGTTCCTCACAAGATCTCTTCTTGTTTTCCCCTCTAGTTTTCATAAATAGAGCATTTCCATGGCTTGAATTTGGCTTTTGTGTTATAAGTAAGGTTCCAAGACTCGCTTGCATAAGTTAGAAAAACGAGGAAAGTATTCTTGAAGATCACCTTCTTAGTTGCCTTTGAGACTTCTTTCTTGTCCAGGAAGCCTGTCTTAAAGGAATAAAAGCATCTTTCAGCTGTCTTTATTTTTTACTTAATGTCTCCATCCACCCTTCCATGTTCGTTGAGGTGGGTTCTCAGGTATTTAGAATTCGTCACCTGCTCCAAACGGTTTCCTGCCAGCCTAACGATTCGGTCCCCACGGTCTCTTCTTCTCCCGATCATTATAAATTTTGTTTTGGAGATATTTATTTCCATATTTATTTTCTCCAGTTCAGCTTGGAGGATCCTTAGGTTAAACTGCAAATTATGACAGTTATTTCCCAGTACAACCATATATTCAGCAAACGCTAGTACCGTATATGTACTGCACTTGCAGTTTATAATGGTTTCACGCTTAAGAAATAATATTAATAATTATCATAAACGGAAAGTTAAAAGGTGGGCAGCAACTCATGATGTAGTCATTTCTATTTGGAGTAGTAAAGGTCAACAGTTCAAGTAGGCTCTCAAGTCTATGGACTTGGGGCCAAACAGTGTTGGAAATTATTAGGGAATAGTCTTGATACTTGGGAGAGAAATCGTTCGGAATAAGAAATAAAATATTCAAATAAAGAAATGCAAATGTTAGGCAGAAGGAATAAGTAAAAAAAAAGTTATATAAAGTTGGCTCTATTTAATGGAAGAACCCGGAGTTTGCTGTGGAGTTAGCTGCATAAATAGTCTGAAGAAGATCTGATAGAGATGATATTCACTTCGGCGGCTTAAGATCTAATATTTGATAGATACTCGTAAGTACCCTATAATATAATGAGTGTAATATCGTGAATTGCGTATTGACCCTCAAGTAGATTAATTGTAATATCATTCTCAGTTTCTAGAATCTAGAATATTAAATAAAGTGTATTTATCAATTGTAATATTTATTAATCACCTAAGTGCCACTACATATAATGGAATTGTTTCGCCCGGTAGGATAGAATAAACCGGACATAAACAAAAGTGGGCTATACCTAATATTAATACAGTATCTAACAAACCCCCAGCTATACAGTAACATAGCACACAGTTTAGGATGAAAGTATTGTACTATCAACTTAAGTTGGACTATCATAAGTTTTAAATTAAAATGTTTTAGTTTAATGGTTATTTTTAATTTTAAAATGGCCATTAGGTACTAGGTGCTAAAAATAAGTTCAAAGTACATTTTATTTTTGTATACTTTATAGCTCATTATAGTAGCTATCTTTAGGGCTATTAATAAAATTAAATTCAGCTGAAGTGTATCAAAAATGTATACTTTAATCAGTGAGATACCTTAGCATTGCCCTCACTCAGTGGAGATGAGTATCTACTTCCGAGGGACTCTCACCGCCCCAGCGATTGACGAAGCTTTTACCTCTAATGAATTTGCCCATATGTCCTCTATGCTCACAGGGGGAAAGAGAAGCGGACCAGAGATCTCATACGATCTTTTTTTTTTCTAAAAAATAAATAAAAAAAAGGCTCCTTTTATGTGAGCTTCTTGAAAGAAGACTTGATGAAGCGACCTCTCGTGACGTTTCTACTAATTAAAGTGTGTTAATTAGAAAGTCTAGTCGGACGAGGTTGTTTACAAACTGTTCCTGTTTTTGCGCTCAGCCTAATTCCGGACCGAGAGGCAAAAAGCTCGGCCAAGAGCTCCAAGTTTGATTAGAAACCCTTGGCTTCTCTTAATGCTCCTCTTCTGTCTTCTGTTAGCGAGGCCAGCGCCCTTCCAGAGTGCGCGATATAATCAGCCACTACCCGCGGCCTGTAATCACGAGTGGATTTACTCAAGTAGAGCTTGTATTTTGAGGAGGACCAGGGATAATATCTATTCTATATTATTAATCTATTAATCTATATAGGTTTTTTAATTTGTTTTTTTTTAATTATTATTTTTTCTTTATTGTAGCCAAGTGTTGGCGGTACTCCTAATTGGAAGAAAACCTAGCGGTTAAGCGCAATTTGGGCCAAATCTCCACCTTTCACTACCGTTGGCCTAGTAACAGTACATCTTTACCAGAATACTGAAACCAAGACTCTTCATGGGTTTTTAGTGCTACAGGTTTTATTTTATATACATGTGATGAACCACACACTAGTAGCACTTCTATAAAAGTTCTTCATTAGAACGTCTCTAAGCCAAATTCTTTTGAGACGCATAGGAGGGTAATTGGAAATCAAGTGAAAAACAACTTGGGAGACTTGTAGATTCGAGTGGGTATAAAGTTTAGACCCATGAAATGGCAGGTGTCTGGTTTAGCCAAATCAGCAACATATGAATTATAAGGATTTTCATGAATAAGTTTGTTTAAGAAGTAATAAGGTGAATGAAGGATTTTGCAAAGCATTTTAAATAATGAGGATTGGATACGAACAGATTGGAAGGTTAATAAATCTGTCATACTAATAAGTATCTTTTAATTTATTTCGAGCTTTGAACGTTTGTCTAGTAAATTTTGCAGTAGTCGGAAGCGACAAGCAATTTCTTATCTTTTAAGTATCGTATGTGTTTTGAAACTATAAGATCAAATTAGCTGCAAGCATGAAACACTGGCAATCTCGAAAATTGATAAAATCCTGCAATCAACAATTGTTCTAAACCACAAAAATATCATTTCCTGCTCATTTATTTATTTATTAACTGTCTTAATTACTTTTAAATCACTTTCATTTACGAGTCATCCCTAAAATCTTTCTCAATTTTTGAAAAAATTTCTATACTCAGCTAATCATTCTGCCAATATACCCTCCAGCGTATACTGAAATACTTATTCTCCACCACAATGACTACATACTATTGTGCTGTGCTGAAAATAGTGCAGGGTCTCTCGTTTTCTTAAAATCACCCCTCTCTGGTATCAATATTTATTATTCCTCTACCAAAAATTTGTTTTTACCTCTTCAGCATTTCACAACGCGAAAGTCATAGTCTTTACTCACACGTATTCAGGTGATTGCCATTTAGAAGTCAGCATTCAACAACGATTAAAAATATTTCAAGAAGGGTACTTAAATATAATAAGATTCCTGGGGGTGCTCCTTCCCCAGAGGACGAAATCCTGCGAACTTTCGTAGATGAAAATCCCAGAAATGTTCGAAAACATACAGAGAAAATAACATCAAACCGAACGACTAAAGAACCTTAAAGTAACTGTAAAATCAAGGAGCTTGAAACTACTAAAAAATAAATAAATAACAAATTTTCGTCACTATGCCTCAACCGCCCTTATCTCTAGACCTCTTGCCTTTCAAGTATTTTTTTTTTAAGAACCTAGAAAAATTATTAAAAGATGAAATATTTAATTTAAGAGTACGTAGAAATCAGAAATAGTTAATAATAATAATTCGAATTTCTATTAAGATGAGCTAACACGTAGTTAAAAATTTATTGAGGGGAATGATGCATATTTTGATTTATAAACACATATTTATTTTTTGTATAATTCTATAACGGAAAAACCAATATAAGGAAAACCATCTGGTGCGCTCAAGATAGGATTAAAGAAGCGAATGAATCACATTATAAGAACGTTTCTTGGAGTTCCCCAATTGATCTTACATCGTTATCGTTATTGTTGGATGGCTCTATTATTATCTGCAATGGCAATATCTCCTTCGGTAGATTTCTATTCCGATCCTAAAAAACTTATATATTGATATGAAAAATACTCAAACACCGTAACATGTTTCATTTCTCCATAATCTTCTGAATACATTACCTCAGACAAGTAATTTTTAAATCCACTGTCGTCAAACTGCTTCTTGATAATAAAAAATGTTTATTGTCCTCGCTAACCCGTTTTAGTTATTTTTAAGTATCTCAAGCTTTAAAGCACCCAATCTCACTTTTTTTAAGCACCGGTTCTCCACATCTTTAGTTATCAGTTATCCGTAGCATACATGCTATATTTATAATATAGCATTATACTTATTCATGTTAACATAATAATCTAAGTTTACAGAGTGATATAAAAACCGCTTATTTAGTAGTTGCGGTTCAACGGCAGCATTTCATGCAAGGTGCTCAAACTCTTTTGGATAATGTCTGAAAGGATTAGAAAATAACAAAAAAATAAATGTCTGTTTGTTATTCGTTTCGTTTTAAGATGATTGGGTTAGGGTCTAGCTCAGCGTTCAAGATATTCCTTTCATTAAGTACTTATAGAGAGTGCCTGCTTTAGAGACTGAGTGTGCCCTAGGAGAATCTCTTTGGGCCTAGTTTCGATCCTCAGCTGATAAAACAAAATAAATTATTACTTGAGGTATCAATGATAGTTTAGAAAGGTTAATGACTTATTTTACCTCTATTGGAGAATATTTTCGCAATATATTTAGTCTGCTCAAAATACTGATATATTATAAAAAGCCTGTCTCCATAAAATAGTACCAACATATTTAATACCTTGTCTTAAATTTATAAAAAATATTAACATTTATAATCTCTAGAACTGATATTGAATGTTTAGTTTTCAAATAAAAAGTAATTCCAATAAAAATGACTTATAATTCAGCAATCTTAAGAACAAGTAATAACCTGAATAAAAAAATTGTGACTTGATCATTAAGTTACCACACATCCTGAACTGAGAAGCGATTAAGAAGTAATTGTAGAGTTTTGAATTTCGGTCTGTTTCGACTCTAATCAGCAACATAATGTGGATATTTTGATCGCTAAATGTTTAAGAGTTTTAAGTTATTTTGTATGGATTTCAAATGAGAGGAGGTATTCCAGTAATCTCTGTTGAACAGCTCCTACCTGGAACTCCATCTGGACAAACCACTTACTCGGAACCCACACATAACACTAAAACAAGAGATTTATACAACATTTACCAATGTTTTCGAAACCTTCCGGACTATATACAAGAGACTCATTTACATAACGGTAATTAGATCTCACTTGAGGTACGCATGATGATATAAAAGGATCAAGACAATTAGGATTGATGAATTAAATGCCACTTCTATTGAGATTATTTTATTTGAAAACTAGTTTCGAATGCTAAAAATTCATCTTCAGTTCTAAAACATACAATAAAATTTTCAACACATCAGTACTATGTTACATAGATTATGTATACTAAAGTTTTTTTTTTGAAAAGATAAGACAAGAAATCAAGCACAGGCACTCACCTTCGAGGTAACTATTCAGTGTTTTAGTTACCTCGAAGGTGAGTGCCTATGCTTGATTTCTTGTCTTATCTTTTTAAAAAACTTTAGTATATATAATCTATGAAACATACTGATGTGTTGAAAATTTTATTGTATGTTTTAGAACTGAAGATGAATGATTAGCATTCGAAACTAGTTTTCAAATAAAATAATCTCAATAGAAGTGGCATTTAATTCATCAATCCTAATTGTAATTAGATCTATTTGGACATCAGAAGATCTGGGGCTCAACTAAACCTTCTAATTTTTCTCATCGAAAAATCCTCAATGCTCCTTTGTCACAAATAAACTTATCCATTAAGATTTTAATGTTTCATATGTTGCAGATTGCGCCCAAAGCAGATACCTATCTTTTTTTAGTTAACTCCATAACTACACGAATCCACTAGTCTCTCAACTTGCTTCGCATTCTATTCCTAATAAGCCTCTGAGGCTTCTGAATTGAAGGTTCTTCTACTATAGAACTTTTATTGATGTTATACCAATAGGTGATTGCTTTTCAAGTTATTGTCATGTTACTGTATTCATTCTCCCACACATTTATTAGATGCATATTTACTATACATATGAAAATATAAATAAAAAGATAGAAAAAAATATAAGTGAAATTTTTTTTGACAGTTTTCTATTTTAAGGGATTCTCTAATACCTAAATGCACAGTAGGCGATAGTTATGTACTTAAAAAATGTACTTTCGTCAATTTGGATAATAATAGCACAGTTTGAAACGAATAATCGATACGAAGGAACTATCGACCGCATAGAGGACTCCCTCCAGTGATATTGGGGCTGGAGGCAGCGGGCTGGACCGCTGGAGTGGCCCCAGTCCCTGGAGATAATGAGTATTTTTCCCTCCGGGTCCGGCCTTCCTCTCCCTCATGGACACTTGTTGTCCCCTCTCTTGTTCGGCCTAAATCGATTCTAGACGTGCACGCAGCCTCTCCGCAATCGAGTTTTCTAAGAGGATGAGAAGGATCTAGAAATTTCTCAATCACTCCAGATAATTGAAGAAAAGATTACACTAAGGATTTATAAAAATCTGGAAGAAGCTTAAGAATCCAGCTATTTATAGAATCCTTCTTTTACTTCCTTTAAGCTTAATGGAACATAAATGAAACCATAATAACAAGAGCTTTATTTCTGAACAACAAATATGATAAATTAAAAGAATTCTAGGTTCATAATCTTATTCTAATTACATTAAATAATTAATTGAAAAAGCTTAAAAAAGAGGGGAAATGCTAAAAAATACTTGAATTAATATTAAATTATATTAACAATCACTGATTATTCGAAATGAACAATGTTAAGAAAAAGCAGCAAATGGTCCTAGCGACAAGTGTTATTAAAAAAAAATCTATCTTCTATTTAATTTAAAGGTCATCCATTTCTCTGTATAATACTCTATTAGGCCTCAGCCTATATCCTTCCGGCAATTTTATTGGCCCTTTAATTTTCCTCAAGATCCTCCTCTCTACTCCCAAAAGTTTCCTTTGGGATGAGAAAAGCGGTCTCCATTCCATACAGAATAACTGCTTGACAACCTTTTTGTAGTGTCTAATCTACGCTCTTATTAAAAGACCCTTTTTACAGTATTGGCTACTGGTGGCAAAGCTAAGTCTTTCCATCTTGACCAACCTCTCCTCCATACCCCTTTTCTCAGACCCATTACTAAAAATAATCTCTCGGTTAAATTTGTTATTAAACCATTTATATACAATTTTAATCAAGTCTCGTGAAATAATCACGCCAGCACGCTAAAGGTGTATGTTTTGGCAAACTATGACAGTTTTCACGTGTTCACGGGTTGGGATGGATATTTTTCGGTATTTGATGAAAATTTCATATGTGTGGTGTGACAATAAATAAAAAGTACTATCATCTCTAGGGTGGAAACAAGAGATTCCGAAAAGTCGCCATGTTTGTATTTTAATTTGCTCTGGCTTCCTTTGCTGAAATCTGCCCTAAAATCTTTTGTAAATATGATCGTGTAAAGTGGGTATGTTCAAGTCTGTATGCAAGGTTCTATTACTGACTTTACATTAAAAAATTACAGTATTTTATGCTGTCCCGAAAGGTTTCATTAAGTAATTATAAATATTTTATCGTTTTCTGATTTGTAGAGACCATTGTTTGTGAAGTATGGAGTATTGCAGTCTCTTAGTGGAGCAAAGACGTTTTATTTTCACGTGAGGGCTCCAGGTCATCAAAAGTAAGTCCTAGGTAATCAACTGTATTTGTTCGCTGAATAGGTTCATTGTATATATAAACTAAATGGCAGGTGTCGTCTTAAGAGTGAATTGGTTATGCTGAGATTAGTCATTACTAAGTTTAAATTTCCACACTTTGAACCACCAGTCTTATAACTGTGGCTAGAAATGTTAGGGTAATTAATTAAAAATACGTTCTTAATAATGTCAAACGAAAATTCATATGCTCGATTCAACGATTTTCTGAGGAATGAATACAATTTACAGATCTACAAATGTTCTTGGCCTGTAGCCTGCAGGCCTGGATCGAAACGCACCCTCTTAGAAGGCAGCGTGGACACCCCCTGATCTAAATAATACCCACATAGATATAGGGGTGGGGTGGGGTGGGTATCGTATATTTGATGATATTTCTCCATCAGGGCTTATATCAGTTCCGTATCTACTTACCATCTATTGCTCTCTTGGGAAAAGATTGAACATTTATTTCGAACTATTCTGCCAATTTTAATAATATTGTAGTATATCGTAAATTTAACTTACCCACTATCTGTGAAAAATAATGAGATTAAATAATATTGTTTAATATAGATTATAATAATTTTTTTCCAAATCCATGATTATTTAAAATCATAACATTAAATAGTTTTATTTATGTAGGTGTTACGACATTTTTAAAAATGTCGAAATATTATAGTTTTTCTATAGAATGATATGTTTAATTGTACTAAATTATATATAAACTAGCATATAGCGGACTCATAAGTTAAGAACTTAAATAAAAATCTTGTACTAAAATATGCAATCGAGCATTGTTTCTTCAATAATACTTCAGTAATTTTTAACCCTGTTGAATTAATCAATTTAGGTAGTTAAAGATAAAAGCATAATTAGACATCCGATTTTCGGTTCTAAAATATAAGTTGGTAATCCAGATGGACAAAGGATATGAAGAAACTCTTGCGGATAATGGAATGCGTTATCAGTGCTTACAGCTAAAGGCCCATATATCATATTTTTAAAAACAATATCAAAAAGCGAAGGATTAACATTTGATTCGGTAGTAATTTTTATTCAGCGAAAACAATTTTACTGATTCAATCTGGTAAGACTTTAATTTCTAACCACAAAAGTGTATGACTGTGGGGCGAACCTTGTTTCAATCACCCAAAATTGTACATTCAAATTTTTATTATTGTAAATTTTATTACTGCTAAACCGTCCTAGAACTATGAGAAAATTGTTACAAATTGGTACAGTAGTTTCAAGATTGCAAAATCATTTGCATAATGGCGATCGCCATCAATCGCCGACTTCTTAAAATTCATTATTATCCACATAATATTGATTTTTAAATAACAATTTAATTGAAAGCCATTAAATTTTATTATTGCTAAACCTTCCTGGAAATATAAAGATGGTGTGGTTAAAATTTGTTACAATGTAGTCCAGTAGTTGTCGTGGTTAGTGATCAGTGATCACAAACGAAAAATGGCTTGTTCTTTTATACAGGGTGTTCAATAATTGATGGCCACTCCCCTTTTTTTTTTTCACAGTTTTTAAAATTTTGAAACGAAAGTTTCAGGTTCTTAACTGTGTCAAAAAAAGCTTCTTTTGAGGTTATTGTCTGCTCCCTAACCTTCTCCAGTTTTTCTCCAGCGACCCTGACTCTGGATTTCCTAATGGGATGTGGTATTTTTTACGACGGATTTCGATAGAAAATCAAATTTTAAATCGATTTTATACCAGTAAATCTTTTTATCCGGGGCCCTGTTTCACCGCAAATCGCGAAAAATCATTTTAAGAAAATAAGCAGTCTAAAACTGGCATTGCATAAATAAAATAAACTTTGAATAAAAATATGAAATTAAGGCCTTCCCGCGACAGGTACGAAGAGTGGGGAAAACAGGTCGACTTGGGAGGATTCCCCCGAGAGGCTCAAATCGTGGACAAACCCATAATTAAACTAATATCATTTATGTGCTGGCTACGGTGGAAGCGTATCCTCATCGGAGCATTCGGGACATAGCCAGGGATACCCACTTAAGCATTGGAACGGTGTGGGCCATACTAAAACAACACCGTTTGAGGCCGTACCGCATTTCACTTCAGGCTCTAGCTCCCCAAGATGGTGAGAGACTGAGGCTAAGGTTCGGTCATTAAGTGGGTATATCTGGCTATGTCTATTTGTAAAAGTACTTCTTGGTGTCATAACTAACAAATTTCAGTATTGGAACTAAACATAGACGCAATGATCAACAGTTTTTTTTTTTCTTTTCTAATTTTATTTAACATTCGGTGTTAAGAAGTATTTAACATCTCAGAATATTTTTTTTTCTTTTATTTTTTTGTTTTATCCAGATTTATGTTTGTAGGTAATAACGGTTTTTCTTATATAAATTTGATAATGTTTTGTCAAATTATCTTTTTCCTGTTAATTTATTTAAATGAAGTAGCAATTATTTAAAATTTTTATTTTATTATATTTATTGTGGCTTAAATTCTAATAAAATATTTTCAAAAGTGGCAAATTCTTGCTATCAATTTTTCAATTGATTAAGTCTTTTAATATGACTGACTACACCTTTAATAAAAATAACACAATCCAATGGTAACGAGGTTAAATGAAGAATATAAAATATACTTGAAGTGTATGAAATCGTTTCTTTCGTTATCAGAACACCCTCTTCATCTCTAATAAAAAAACTTATATAATCTGAAATTTGGTTCAAGTATTTTTATTTCTATTGGTATTATGGATTTTTTAAAATCTATTGCCGTGTTATAATTGGTTCGAAACTTGTATTTTGGAAATCTAAAAGGAAAAACAAAACAAGCGTAAATAAAATAATAGAAAATTAATATTAATATGTTTGAAGGAAGAGTTAGTTTATCAATTTTGTTTTTCATGAATTTTTACATGGTCCTAAGTCCCTAAAAAAGTGTAGGTCATTGCATATTCATCAAACAACAACTCGATACCTAACAACTCTCCAGAGGTTTTGATTAGAGGGAAACTAAAATTGAAATTGTGCATATTTTCATCTCTCGAATTCCTCGCTAAATACTTTTTTTTTCTCTTTTTTATTACAAACTAGTAGCATAGCATTAATTCAGAGTTACGTAAGAATACTATATTTTTTTAATAGACAATTCTCAAACAATAAATCGATTACACCTTAAATTCTAATACGGACTAAATTTTGTTATTATCGTAATTAAATCAAGTTAAAAAGAAATATTTAATTTTTTTAATTCTTTACAATACATTGACAAGAAAAGCGTTGAAAGCTCCCGTTAAATTACTAAAGGCTTATTTACTTGACAGTAATTAGACCCATTTGGACCTATCGAGTTGATAATTAATTGCTATTATTGTTTCTTCGTTTTCTTTCTAGCCTAAAAGATTCATTTGATTTTATTGGTTAACATTCCCATATTGTTTAGCCAGGGTATTCAGTACGCTTCAGGGTTATCTAAAACATTGATCACTCAAAAAAAGTATTAAAAAAAAATGATAAAACATATTAATGAAGATAATTTACAATGATGGTAACAAAAAAAAAACATTTGGCTCAGAACCACGAGCTCTACGAAGACCTTGTAGTTTAGTTAGAAAAAAAAACACAAACGTTTTAAAAAAAAAAGAAAAAATACTTATTTACAGTAAAACAAAAAATCTAAAAGCAGTTGCAATTCTATCTCTTCCATTTTTATTTCTGGCAATATATTTTTAATTCATTAATAATAATTTATACATATAGTAAATTATATGTGTATTGACAGACCAAAATTCAACTCAATCGGTTAAAAATTATTGTCAGTGCGAATGAAAATTGATATTATGTCCCATTTATGCAATTGCTCCAACTAAACGGGGTAAGTGCATAAATCTCTTGTAAACTCCTTAGCAGTGAATTGATTTTTTGACGGGGTAAGTGCATAAATAAGCAACTCCCAGCAATTATTTTCTCTTTGAAATAAAAAATAAATAAAGAAAAAAATCACTGTGTTATTGAGTTTTGTATTACCAAAAACATTATTAAATATGTAATTAATGTACATGTAAAATGTGAAATAATTTAAAAAACACAGTAAATTACTATATAATTATAGTCATATCATTATATATGTAGGATTAATTTACAATGAATTAAGAAATTAATTCGATAAAAGTGAGCATTTAGATATATCACAACATTTATTCAGTGGGTATATAATTAATTGACAAGGCATAAACAGAGAAACTGCGTAATTCAACAAAGGCTGCAGCCTAAAAATTGTAAATTAAAAATTGCTTTTTCTCGACAACCGATCTTAGGGGGTGGGAGAATGCGTACAATATCGTTTTTCTCAATTGAATTGATCTCAACATATCTTGTGCAGCATATCTGAATGTTGTAACTCTCCCTGAGGATAAATGTTTTCTGAGGAATTTTGTAACAGGATTCCCTTTATCAATTTTCAAGACTTGGCCGACAAAGTGGCCAATAATTTTTTTTTACCAAGAAACTTTGTCAGTACCGAATCGTGAACTGCCTATTCTTCTATTTGTTTGAACTCCGTTGTGTCATATTCATTTTCAATCTGTTGAATATAGGATTTTAAATCTTCTATCTCTTCTTCTTCTGGCTCCTCACAGCTAATGTCTTCATCAGAATATGACGAGGTATCTAGCACCTATACTTTCTGCTTTTTATTTCTTCATGACTTACAATATCATGCACTTCTCCAGGAGGGACAAGTGGAGGATACGATGCACTTCCCCAGGTTTTATATTTCACTTACTCCTTGTCAAAAAATGCTTGAAGTAAGTGCATCATAGTAACTCCATCATAAAAAGAAATAAAATGATTTTTTTACTTATGTACACAAAGAAAAAAAAAATAACAAAATAACTTGCCTTGGTAGAATATCTGCAAATGAAGTTTCAAAGGATATACAATCTTATATTTTTAACTCCTTCAACTTAACACAATACCTAGATCAACATGTTGAACTATGAAATTTCCTAGTGGGTTTATCTTTTATAGTAGAACACTCTAGTATGTTAGGTTTGGAGGGTAGGAAGTTCTCTCTACAAACAACTGATCGCAGTTGATGTAACAAAATGGCAATAGAAATTATGGCCGACTAATGCACTTACCCCACTTCACCTTATATTCAACTTTTAGAATTTAAAAAAATATAAATTAAATTAAATTGTAAATCAATATGATGTATTACAGTTTTACTTTAACTGGAATATATCATAAAAAAGTTTATTGACTTTTATATCCCGTCGATTGCCAGACCTAATGAGTGCCAGAGAGTTATATAAAACTTTATATTTGAAATTAAAAATTGCTTAGTAATTTATTTTAAACATTGCTTGCGTTTATTTAATTATTTTCTTAAAAATTATTGCAAGTTTAATATGCCCTGGCTAAAGTACATAAAGACGTAAACACCAAAAAAAAATTAAAACTTTGGGCCGAGAAAAAAAAGAAATTAAGTAGAATGTTTTGCCTCTCAGTGTATAACTTGAATATAATTATAAAAAATAAATAAAATAATATTTTACATTGAAATAAAGCAGAACTTGAATTTAATAATAAAAATAATTTTTAGAAAAAAAACAAAACCGACTTCAAGATTAAACCTACATATATAGAACTAAAAAGTAAAAAATAATATTTTAGTTGCTTCGAAACAAAAAGAATTAAATGACAATTAACGAAATTATCGATACTTACATACCTATTCACAATTAATGATAAGTTATTTTTGGAGTCGGTGCCAACAAAAACAAACAGAATCCGAAAAAAAAAAAGAAAAAAGAATAGGTAATTGTAAAGATTGCTCACTATTTCATCACCGCCACACGCTGTTTCGTGACATTCAAAAGTTCGTTGCAAATGCAGGATTGAAGTGCCCTCCT
The DNA here is from genome assembly GCA_003667255.2 of Euschistus heros. Taxonomy (NCBI): domain Eukaryota; kingdom Metazoa; phylum Arthropoda; class Insecta; order Hemiptera; family Pentatomidae; genus Euschistus; species Euschistus heros. The sequence continues at coordinate 807,651 of RCWM02000297.1, forward strand.
TGGCTGGCACCAACTCCAAAAATAACTGATCATTAATTGTGAATAGTTATATAAGTATCGATAATTTCGTTGATTGTCATTTAATTCTCTTTGTTTCGAAGCAACTAAAATATTATTTTTTACTTTTTAGTTCTATATATGTAGGTTTAATCTTAAAGTCTGTTTTGTTTTTTTTTCTAAAAATTATTTTTATTTTTCACTTTTTAGTGGTGAGTGTTTTTTTTCCGTCTTTTGACCCCTATTTTCAGTTCAACTTACTTTGCCTGAAATAGATTTATTGAAGTGAAATTTACGAGTAATGTATTTAGTACATAGATTTTGTTCGACTTATCGAATTTTGATAGATGTCGAGAGTTGTCTGTATAATTGAAATTGATAATTGAAATAGCTTCATAATCATAGGAACTACCTCTGAAGTATGCCCTACTGGCCTAAAAAAGAATCATCAAAATTTATTAAGAATTGACGGAGGTTCTCAACTCATCTGTATTTTTTTATATATATTTTTTTTTTTTGTATGTTACGCGATTACTCTGCCAATTCTAAATCAATTTTGATGATTCCTTTTTAGATCGGTAGGGCATACTTCAGAGGTAGTTCCATAAATAATATTTTGAAATCAATGAAGCACTTTTTAAGAAAAAAAACAGTTAATAAGTGATTTTATTAACTGTTATTTTGATTTTTAATGGGACCACCTCTGAAGTATGCCCTACCGATCTAAAAAAGAATCATCAAAATTGATCCAGAATTGATGGAGTAATCGCGTAACATACACACACAAAAAAAAAATACAGACAGTTGAGAACCTCCTCTTTTTTGAAGTCAGTTGAAAAAAGAAATATTTGTAGAAATAGTTTGATTTTTTTTTTTTTAATAATGTATTAACCTTTTTCAGATCAAGCATACATATTTTTAAAACATTTAAATTCACTGTGTTTTTTTTTTTTTTTTTTTTTATTGGTCTAATAATAAACCTGTAAAAAAACACAATTTTTTTTTTTTTAATTACTTTCATTTATAATAATGTTTTGTTTTTTTAACCTCATTTAGTATTTTTGAATGATTGGACGGGCCCCTTCAAACAAGCTATTGAATTTATGGTGTACTGTGGTACACTCTGCCCTGAAAAAGGTTAAAAATTATATTAGGATTTTGATAATGCTTAGAATGAACGTATGATTTAGTATATAATTAAAAAACCATTACATTAATTGGAACAAATCCTAGTTTATTTTGAATAAGAGTGATTACTTAGCGAAAAGGAGTCGAAGCCGAATAACTAAGATAGAGGCGTTGGATGGAGGAATGGTGGACAGAAAGGATGACAGAAGCGTGCCCTGCGGTGTTCATTAGCTGTCAGTAGGACAATAAAACTTTCCTAGAGTTTGCCTTCCTCCAAGAGTTTCCAGCTTTTTCTTCCTCAAAGCAGCCAATCCAACTTCTCCTAGTTCCCATTCCTTCTCGCGTCTGCCCCTGTAATGGTTTGCTAAATATACCATCCAAAAACTATATTCATTTGTAACATATAAAGTTCTTTTTAGAATATAATGAACTAATGATTAGCAATTAAATGCGCAAATGATTAATTAGGATTGCATCTATGGGACGAAAAAAAATTAAGAATATAACTCCGTATTGATTACTTTAATTAATTTGAAAAGATTTATAGAAAAAAAATCTTATTGGTCTTAGCAGTGAGTAGAAATTTGCATAACTTGTTTTGATTAGATTTTTTTTTTTTTTATAATTGCATATGTTAAATTTCTGTTTTTATATTCTTACATTAATATGAAATGTTCAATGTGTTACTCCTTACGCACTCAATTCATTTTTCAACATCCAGTTCTGCCAAAAAAAAAAGGAATCAATTAAACGCGCAAAAAAGAACTGGAACGGGGCAAAGTCAATGCAGAAATGCACTGTTGGAGTCGGAAAGTAATTTATACCACCAAAAGACACGGTCCGGCACGTGTCGGTTCCTACAAAATATTCTTTTCGAGAAATGTCTTAATGTCTTGTCTGAAACGTGCCGTGTCTTGCCGGATCCAATCCGCTATATATACGCAGGCACTATAGAACTAACTATACTGATATTTGTCTTGTCTGAAACGTTATTTCTCTAAGGTTATCTACTATAATTTTAGATAGTTATATATGTATATTTTTCATAAAGAATTTAGAATTAATTTGCAGTTATTAATTAGTATGATAGTAGTAATAATTGATTTGTAAAATTAATTGTTCTTATCAGACAAATATATTTTTATTATTTAAACAATATTTTCCCTTATTAATGTAGGATTATATTATTTATTAATTTGTTTATTTATAAAATATATTATTATTAAACATCCATTTTTCTTTTTTTCAGGTGAGCTCAAAGCGTTTGTTGTTGACATGTAGTCGGTAAGCTAAGAATTATTTTATTTTTTTAATTAGTGAAAACACAACTTTTACTTTTAGGGTTACTCCTTTATGTATGAATCAGAAATAAAACAATTTCATCTAAAACACCAAAAATATTATATTTTCTCTGTTTGAGTTTTAGTGCGTAGAATTCCTTCGTCATCAACCCTCGTATTTTTTCTTTAAAACAAAATTTAAGTAAAAATTAGAAAATAAGTAAATATTAATTAATTGTATTATTTTGCTAAAACCTTCCGTCTGATTGATTTAAATGTCCGTTAAGCGATGCAGCCACTTACAGTGTCATCATCTTTGTTATATCATTAACTTGGTTAATTTTATTAGGTTATATCCAGTAACATGCTAAAGGGGTAAACAATTTTTGTTTTTTTCGAAAAGCACTAATAAATGAAGGCTTAATCCGTCAAACGTTAAAAGTTTATTATCTAGTAAGATGAAATCTTGCATTAATGTTTAAAAAATCCACTGAAGTATAATTGTTCCAGATCTGTCAGAATCTAAAGATTTTTTGTGTCTTACACGACAAGATAATTTTCGTCTGTTTGAAAATTGATTAAATCCTATCATTTTTAAAAAAGGACATTCTTTTCCCATTTAACCCTTTTCACAGGACACTGAAAGATAATAGATTCAGATCTGACAGGATGTGTAACATAGCACACAAAGTAGCATATGTAGAATTAATATTTTTTCTTTAAATGTTTCTGAAATAATGTATTATCGTGTAAATTCTGTTTTTTTTTTGTTTTTTTTCTTTTTCTATGGTTACACTGTTTCCCATGTATGTTAACATTATATTTTTTATAATAGAAAGTAGGGTTTAAGTTGTACTAAAAATTGCCAGTTACCTTAGAATCGCCCATATATGTTTTTGTTTCATTTAAAACTAGTATTCTCCTTCTAGCACTAAGAAATTAACTTATGATAAGATAATTTTAACTGATTGAGGTTTTAGGTATATATTTTTTTTCCCCCATAATATTTGTAGGTGAAATCATGGCTCTTACGTACAAACAATAGTATGTTTAAATTTGAAAATCTGAAACATCGGAATAAATTTCAAAAATAAACTCCTTGACTATACTCACTATCTTACCTACTTCTTCATTTACAGTTGTATCTTCTGTTAGTTTATTTTGTAGTAAATGAATTGGAAATCCGTGGCCCCCTCAGCATGATAACCTGTCATATTTTTTTTTTTTTGGAATTTTATTTGTTGAATGTTATTCCAAATACATGAAGACTTTAAACATTCTTTTGAGTTCCCTTTAGTTTCGGATTTAGAACCTATAGAATTCGGATAAAGTCCACTGAAATGTCCTGCAAAAATAAAGGTTATTCTCCCAACTAACTTATTGTGTAAGGATATTTTTTGAACACTTAGGCGCAGTGGACAATGGAGCAACTTGTTCCTAGAAACATGTTGAAGTTGCTTGAAACTGAAAGATGTGATTAACGTCAGTTGGTGCCCACAGCGTTTCATGAAACGGGGTTTCAATAACCGGGTTTCTAGAAACTCAACCGGTTTCCTGTTGCTTCTTTTTCCAGTTTTATCAGTTCAAGTGAATATTCACTGCATAATAATTAATAAAAAATGATATTTAATCCAAAATTCAACTTAAATATGGTCAAGAGTTCCCTTTATATTATATATGTAGTGAAATCACTGAACTGAAATAATACATACATAATAATTTTTTAACGTTTGCGTTGTTTTTTATACCTTTGACAGTCAATTAACCAATATAAATATATTCCTACAATAAATAAAAATATATTAATATATTATATAAAAAAAATCTTCTATCATATGTTATATTGGCAACTGTCCTTACTTACCACCCCCTTCCTGTCCTTACTTTCTGCAAGTCATTATCCCCCCTTTCCTTGATTTTTTTTTTTAACAGTCATTGTTAGTCAAGTATTTAACCAGATATATATATATATATATATATATATATATATATATATATATATATATATATATATATATATATATATATAATAGCTTCACAAGTTCTTGTAATCGATTAAAAAGTGGCTTCGATATCCCAAAAAAAATCCTCAAATTTAGCAGGATCTCTGCTTAGTTCGCGAGCTATAACAAAACAGCTGTGTTGCCAATTCCTGATCATCGGGTGAACCCAATACCTGCGTTTATCTTCTTAATTTTTAGCCGCCACTACACACTACATTGCACTAGCCACATATTGGTCGAATTTCAAACTACATTGGGATCCACCAAGTATTTATAGTTATTTTAAAAGCACTTTAATTTCAAACAATAAAATTTCATCATTATTTTCTAGCTCTATATGGGTGATTCTGAAACTATGGACAACTTCATGTCACTGCCTGTTCTTCGAAAAACACCGCCTTTTGGCCTCTTTTTTTGGATTTAATAATTGTCTGTGAACTGACCTATTACTTATCAAATGAAAATCGTAACAAAGTTTTGTGTTTTTTTTGATAAAATGTGATTGATTTGTATGCTATTGGTCATTCCCATGGTTGTCTCCAATGAAGATTTTCTTTTAAACTAGATGCTTTAGTTGATGGTATTCAATTATGTGAAAAATTGTTTGCCCTGATTGTAAAATCGAGGAAAAAGAATGAATATAACACGCTGTTTAAAAAGTTTGGTCTTAAAGATACATAATTAAAATTTTTTTGAAAATTGTCACACGAAAAACTACGTCATTCCGTCGGCCAATGAATGATCGATTCGTACATCCATTAAGTGGGGACTTAGAGATTCAAAGAGTTAATTTCAATAATGGCAACACCTTCCAGTGAAGTTTCAGATCTTCTTATTACATTCCTATAGTTTGTCAGCGCATGAAGCCCTATTCTTTCATCGGAAAGCTAAGTTTATGTTTATTACCGATATTATCGCTTTTCCATATGAATTTAAAACTTTAAAATAGTTTCATGTATTTTCCCTTCTTTGACTCTTAAAAGTGATGACATTTGTTGTTTCATAGATCCAATATTTTTTAAAAGAGAAATTTGTTAATATAGTTTCGCCATCACTCTGGACATAACTTTCCGTCACTCCCATGGCCAATTATTTATTCATGTCAATGAATAACTTCCACACTGACGGCGAATTTAAGGGTGGCACGTTCTCGTCTCGTTTAATCTAATTTAGGCATTTTTATATTACACAGTGTCCTTGAAACAATCCCTACACATTTTTAATACCACTTTATCGGAATATCAATAAAAATTAAAAATTTAAAGAAAAAAAAAATGTTTGGCACTGTTCTTTTTTTGTATAAGCTGCTGAATCGGATAAACCCATAATCATCTTCATCGGGTCATGAGAAAAGGTCCTAATTTGAGGGGGGAAATAAATTAAAAAAAAAAAAAAATTGGGCTACTATTTTATTTTTTATAAGGTGCTGATTATTTAAGACTATAATCAGCTTCATCGGATCATCAGAAAAGGTCAACAATAGAAGTCGAAAAACAAAATAAATTGTTTGGGCCGCTTTTTTTTTTTTTTTTTTTTTTTTTTTTTTTATAAAGTGCTGAAACGAATGAAAACGTAATCATCTTCATCGGACCATTAGAAAAATTCCAAATTTGAGGGTGAAAATTAAAAAAGAGGAAAAAAAATTGTTTAATCCATTTTTTTTTAAGGTGCTAAATCGAATAAATCATAATCAGCTCGGATTCAAGTTTAAGTAAAAAATTACAAAAAAAAAAAAAAAAAATCATGTTTAATATTATTTAAATTTAATTTAGTACAGTAAAAACTCGATAATTCGTCATGAATGGGGGGGGGAGGGTGACGAAATAACGGAAATGACGAATTACAGAATTTTGCTGGTAAAGTAACAAAAATTATTTGAAAGTATATAACTGTAAATTGTTTGCAATTTATCGAACATAAAAATTACCCTACAAACATTATAAACTTTGGACTTGAGTGACAATGTTAAACAACACAAAATCCTTGGAACACAACCATTTTTAGAAAATGAAATAATATACAAAGACGTACATACATGTATAAAATAGAAAAAACAGACATACATACACGTATATACCTGGTATATATATTCCTATCGTGAATGTAAAAACAGGAACTCTTTCATAAAACATAAATCAGTTCTTAAAAAACACAGATATCCGTTTTTGTTTTGTTTTTCCTATTAAATAATTTACATGTATAAATATAGGCGTACTTTTTAATAACAGACCAAATGAGGTGGTTTAAAGATTAAATAAGTAGCAAGGGAAAAAACAAAACATTACATACGTATTTATTCTTGTTATAGTTGCCAATTTAAAAAAAATAAATTAAAAAAAAATTTAAATTAAAAACCTTATTAAAAAAGAAGAAAAACCCTGACGAATTAGGGAATAAGACGGATTATCGAGTGACGAAAACACGAGTTTTCACTGTATTTAGAAAAAACTCTGACGAACATAGTCGTTTAAATCTAAGAACAGATATCTGGGAAACAGTGTTATTAGTTTCAATCCCAGTGTCGGACGTATTTGTTCAGGGGAAGAATCTATTTGTAATATTTCGTCTGTGAACCGATAGATATGGCCGCATGCCTTATTATTTCAGCTCCGTAGAATAATCTTAGCATTGTTCATTCACACCAGGAATCGAAATCGAAAAAGATATTCGAAAAGGCAGTTTTAATAAAATAATTAAATAAGAAGTCATTGTAGTGTAGTGTAAATGAAATAATGATAGATTTTTTGTGGTTGGGTCCTAGTATTAATAAATTTTTTTTTTAATCCACATCGAAAAGTTTAAAAAATACCATAAGGAAATTGCTCGTAGTTTGAGAATCACCGTATCTTTGAAACCTTTCTCGAATGGTGCTCGTCAACAGTCTGTTGATTATCAAACTTCACTGCCCACTACATATTTGTCGCTTTTTTATGACAATTTAATTGAAAATCTGTACATTTTATTATTGATAAACCTTAATTGGACTATGAAGATGAAGTGGTTATAATTTGCTACAGATTGGTTCAGTAGTTTTTGCGGTTAGTGATTACAAACAAAAAATAGTCCTTTTATATAATAGTATAGATATTTTAACAATTTAGAACCTTTTTAACAATTATATTATTGACATGAGACTATTGTAAATTAGACAATAGCCTTTGTCAATAATAGGGTGTAATTGAACGGGAGAGACAAATGGGGCGAGTGGCGGACTACCCACTAATCGACAGGCTAAATTAAATCTGTCCCCGTCGTAAACAGCTCTCGGCTTTGGGGCAATGTCCTCATCATACAGTCCTCTATTTGAACCGAAAATCAAATTTACTTATGGGAGAAATACTGTTTTAAACAGTTAAATTTACTATTTAATGATTTAAATTTTAATTGTACATTTTAAAGGTGCTCGTATAAGTTTTTAATATGATACATAAATGTATAAATGTGTAAACCAGCCACAAGCAACCTTTTATAATGCTTTTTATCGTTACCTGCGCTATCCAGATTAACTGACAGATAATTTATCCAAATATATATATATTTTATTTTTCTTCTTCGAATAAGCCAACTATAAACTACTTGGGTTAACCAAAATGGGTTTCAGCTAAGTGAGTTGGGATTGGCGAGGTTCTTGAGAGACCTCTTCCTAGCCGATATTTCCTTCATTTTCTGACTTTGAAGTTTTTTATCTGCTTCTGATCTCTTTGGCCTCTGCTCTCTCTTAGGTTTTATATGTGGGATTTCCTTGCACATTTTCCGAAAAGCTTGTCTGTACTGGATGTGGGATTCAGAAATGTTGAAGGTTTGAAGATCATGTTTGACTTGCTCGTACCATAATAATATTGTTTTCTTGCAGAAGCTGGCTCTGTGGATGATGCTGGTCAATTTTGACTCGTTTATTCTCTGAGGGTGTCCGTAGAATTGGAGGTGTCTCTTGATGATAGTGTCCATAAGAGGTTCTTGCTTTAGTTATAGATCATCGTTGGACCTCTGGTACCTATCTCCGTTTATTATCCTTCGGCCTAAGACCTTCCTCAAGATAGTTAAATTAATATTATTTTATTATTCCTCATCTTCAAAAAAAATCAAGAACAATAAGAATTTGTTTGTTAGCACCCTAATAGTATTTTTTCGCTACGAATTCTTTATTTTAAGAATATAATAGAGCTTAATTAAAAAAAAAAAGATAGTAATTTCATTCAAGGTGCTTCTAATTACAATATTTTATGCAAGTTGTTCACCTAGTTACTGCCACATTCGATGCAATATTTTTTTTTATTCCTTTGTTTGTTTTATAATATTGTAAAGTCTATTTATTTTACTGTTTTAATTTGTTTTCTTAGCGAAATAATCATCTTAAAATATTTATTTAAATAGACACCTAATACTAGTTATGTAAACATAATGTGATTTTAATCTTTGTGATACTTGTTCTAGTATTTTATAATTTTTCTTTATCCCAATAAAAGATTTTAAATTGGTCACACTACTATTTGAGGGTTAACTATAATCCTTACATTTTGCTTACTTACCACATTATCTGTCATAAATAAATCTGTTTGCCAGGATTATTGGGTACAAGTGAAAGTGAACAACTTCAGAAAACAACTTATCATAAACAATACTAACACCACAAACATTAAAAATAAAAAAAAAAATTGATGAAGAAAATGAAATATGAGAAATTATGATTATGAAGTTAGGCCCAGTTTTGTTAGGAATTAGATTATTTGGTATAACGTTTATTTGAAGTCTAGTGTTATACATTCATAATCAGTTTTAAAAACATACAAAAATTTATTTATTTTAAGGTGCCGTGTACTGCAACATGGCCAGAGGCACCAAATTCTGGATTCCAGTTTATCTAAATTGTACTGAAGATCCTGCAATCCCTGAGGAACTTTATAAAATCTGGTTGATAGTTTTTGAGGATAGTACCTAGGGCTTTGTTGAAGAGGGGTGTTCCAGCTGTGGAGTGTACACCGCAGTTACTAAATATGTGAAAAAAATTTAAAATATCAGTACTTTGCTTCACAGAATATATCAATTAAGTTTATACATATGGTTGATCTCAGTCTGCTCCATGACCTGGTACCATGGTAGAAATCTTTTTCACTTTACCTACGAAGGTAAGTATCAACATTCTTGGTTTGAAGGTAACCGTCTTGTATCTGAGTATTTACCGTCGACCGAAAATAGCCTCACCATTTGTTCATATCACATGCCCTATACATATGTAAGATCACCCAACAGGATAGGCTTCGAATATATGTATATAGAATATATATTATATATATACACACACATACTAGACAGGTAAAAATTTCCTTATAGCTTTATTTCAGATAAGATATTTTTAACATTTCATTAATACTCTTCAAGGAAATAACAACTTTTTTCGAGTACATTCACCCACCTTACTGCAAGTGGTGGGATTTGGTGCCGATAACACTCCTATGGCTATGAAAAACACTTAAACTTCTCATTCATAAGAACAACGAAAAGTTAATAGTGTTAATGAGGAATAATTGAATACAACCTTTAACTGACCTTAGATCTAAAACCTCTTGTAAATCCTTTAATGCTCCTTATATTACTACAAATAATTCATAACCTTCATATTCTATGAGTTCCTGATTTTACAACCTGTACTTAGGCAATAGTTCTCAACTCGCTTTGATTTTGTTACCCAATAATTCTTCAGAAGTTAATAGAACTGTAGCAGAGCAAGGTTGATACTTTGACAACAACACCATCAATAACCTCTTTGCTTTTAGTGCTACAGCAAGTACCGAAACTAAGAACACGCATGCTATAGAACAGAGCACATGCTGAGAAGACTGTGTGATATAATTGCAAGGGCGTTGTACTTGTGATATGACTGGTGGGGTGTCAGATGCACACCAAATAAGCGCGCAAGTAGTGATTATAATAAGTAGAAATAAGCGTTATTTATATTGCCATTAATAGTATTGTACGTAGTTTTAAATTTTCATTTTCTTTCTTTATTTGTATTAGTTATAGTTCTCTCTAAAAAATATGTGTAATTGTTTATCTGATTTAATTGTAAATATAAAAAATTGTTTTTCTCATTTAATAATAATTATAAAAAATAATAGTTAAGTACACCACGTGTTTTAAGTATCCTGTCACATTAATCGATTACCTTCTAAAGAGGTAATGGAACTATTTTTTAAAATGGTGCGAATAGGTAGCTTCTTTATATTTTCATCGTGCTATAATCATCAAAGGTATAGTGTAAATTTAAGGCAAACGCAAATGTTTAAAAATAAACTTTCAAAAATTTAAATTTAACATGATTTAACGTTTCCAAAAAACCAATGAAAATAGCTTGTAATATCCTCTGGTAAAGGAACACCTTATGAAGGCTTTCCAGACCCAGGAGGAATACGAAAAAGCTGTAATAGGGATCTCTTAACTCAACTTCAATTTTCAATTTCGTTTGAAAGAGGCATCATTGGATTTTCTCCCCTATTCAATTTTATCGCATACAATTTACATATAGCTGCTGTATACCAATGTTTTAAAGAAATAACAATTGACGATAATCATGAATACATACATAAAATAAATTTATATATATTATTTTAATTGTTTTTTTTTTTATATTTATGAATTATTTAAGTTGTGATTTTGAATTTATCTACTCTCTAAATTCACCATTGCTCGTCCTATTTATTTTTTATTTTAGCATTTTTGTTGTTTTATTGATATTTATAATTAACATGCATAATATAGTATATATAAGTATAATGTATAGTTACATTATATACAGCAAGTCAATTTCAGGAAAATGATAGTAACTTGTAAAGAACCACTCACTAGTAGCAATTCAATAAAAGTTCTACATTTGGTCTCTTGGTTTCTTTTCAGATTATTGGGAATTGAGTGCGAGGCAAGTAGGGGACTAGTGGATTCGAGTGGGTAGAGAGTTAATATGAAAGGATAAGAATCTGGTTAGTGCCAAATCAGCTATATTAGAAACATTATGACCTTTATCGATAAGCTTGATTGTGAAGGAGCATTGAGGATTTTACGAAGAACTTTAGATTGTTAGAGGTGACTACATCCATTAGAATTCATTTCTATTCGAATGGTTGTTTTTCTATTCATCCAGTGGCCTACCAGTCGGGTGGTGGGCAAATTGTTATATTATATACATGAAAATAATTCTTGTTTTTTTAATTTATGAATAGTAATATCGACACAGCAAATTGTAGAATGGTTTCTAGGCTCTATCCATATCATGAGGACAGCTAATCTAAAGGTATATCACGTATCATATTCAGGACCCTAAAACACATAAAAATATGGTATTTTCCATAGAAACGTTTTTCTCATTATTGGCCTGTGTAAAATTCAATTATAACATATATATTTGATATTCAATATATCCGTCTAATTATTGAACAAAGTATATTTATTTAACAATGTTCTTTAATCCTCCTTGAGCAGTTACCGGGGGCGGATAAAAGAATCTTCGCAGGGGCCGGGGGGGGGGGGGGGGATGATGATGAGCTCCATAAATCATAATAGGCTTTGATTGATGATTGATGATTGGCATTTGGCACCGGGGCCTAAGTACAATTAACGGGAGAACATTAATTATCGAATTAGCCGACTCATCGATAGTCCAATCAGGTCGAGTTTGCTTTCTTCATCGATTTTGTTTAATCCACGCCAGTTTTGGATATGAGGCTATGAATCAAGGACCGCTGGGAAATTAGATAAGGAAGAAAGTTATTTATTGACTTACAGAATTTTTTTAACATTATAAATTTTTAATTAATTTTTTTGTTTACTTGAAAATATTCTTCGCAGTATTAAAAATATTCAGCAAATGTTACAATGTAGGTGTGGGGTAATTTTTGCTCTCCATTAATTTTAATTTTTCTTCTATTTTTATCAACGATGATATGTTTTAATTCATTTTTAATTTCGTCTATTTCGTTCGTTTGAATCCAGTCGATTTCGAATGTTTCCTGAAAATGGTTGGACCAAGTATTTTGAAAACGAAGACCAATTTTAGGGAGCCAGTTTATGCAATCAACAAGCTTGCAGTCACTCTCCGGTTCCTCGCAAGTGGAGATTGATATACAAGCCTCATGTATACTTTCAAAATTTCGAAGCAGATAATATCTAATTTTTTTCCTGAAGCATATAACTCAGATTATTTGTATACCTAAAGAATCCCATTCCGGTTGGGATTCAAAAAATACTAAACCGCAACACACGAGATGCTAGATTCTTTGTCGCGGAGCGTCCGAGATGCATGAAAATGAATCCGAGACGCAAAGAGTCCGAACAATGAATTCCAGTGCGTACCTGCCTGTATACAATGTTGAGATGCAAAGAGTCTGACACATGAATCTGAGCGTCTGCGACAATGAGTCCGAACAAAGAATCTCAGTGCGTACTAGCCTTAAGGCTTTCTTAATTAGTTCTTTATCCTCAATGCTCCTTACAATGTCACAAACAAACTCATTGATAAAGACCTTAATGTTCCGTATGTTATATGTAAGGTAATGTTGCCGGTTATCCCAAACCATAAACCTTCCCTTTCATAGTAAACTCCATACGCTCTTGAATCCGCTGGTCTCCCAACTGATAGTGTTTGTTTGTATATAATAGTATAGTGCTACATATTAGTTACTACATGTTTTTTGGTTTGAATTTATATATTTTTTTCAAAATAATTCAATATTAGGCGATAGGTGTATGCTTGATTCTCTGAGAATTTTTTTTTTCTTTTTACAACATCATGGTCAATGACACAAGGAACCTGTGTTTCTCCTTATTATTAGCCGTATTATGGAATTGAACAGTGCAATAGACTCGCATTGAGCCTGAGAGACCTAAATGAGAGGATACGAGGGCCGATGGGGTGGCTATCAGTTAACATCGGCAGCTGTCGGTGAGTAGACTGCTATTTACACTCAAACTAGTGGACTTGGACACGACCACTCACCCCATTACTCAGCAACTCGCCGCAGGGCTTGTTCTGCCGTACCATCAGTCTGCTAGGGGTATAAATAAGGCAACGTCTAACCGACAAGGTAAACTAATTTACAATGATTGTTAGAAAATAAAAGCTTGGCTTCCACAGAATTACAATCTTTATGAATAAAGATCTTGTGGTTTAGTAAGAAAAAAACACACAAACATATTCATTTAAAAAAAAAAAAAAGAAAACTGTTATTCCATTGTTGATAAAAATGCAAATCAAATAACACTTGCGATTCCATCACTTCCATTTTTTTTTTCTTGTAATATATTTTTAGTTTATGAATAATAATAATTAATGAATTAAAATTTATATAAACTGGCAGGAGAAAATTTCAGCCAGTTGATATTTTTTTATTTTCTCGCTCTAGTTGGGCTTGATTTTTTTTTATTAAACCTGTAGGTATTACTAGACCCCAAAGAGGCGTAATAATGTTTTAGAAAGTTAATAACAGTACGTAATTTTAAAAATCACCCACTAAAAAACTACATTGACGCCTCTATGAATGACTAAAGAATGTGAAAAACCGCATTTTTAATTTCGTTCATTTACTGTTGCATTCTACAAGGCCTACATATAGTGACATGCTAGAAATTCTTAGTGATGACATTACTGATTTTGGTCTCTCAATCGATCATTTCGAAATTTTACAATAAGGCCTTGTGGAAACAACAGTAAACAACAGAATGAAGAAAAAGCGAATCTCCACATTCGTTAGTTTTACAAAGTGCCGACGAAAAGATTAATTTTGATTTATATTATTTTTACTTACTGCGCAAGATTTACAAAGATCTCATAAATGAAAGTGAATTGAAAAAAAAAAAAAAATTAAATTCGTGTTTATTGAAAATAAGGGCTCAAAGAAAATTTAGTACAACTGGGCGATAAAGAAATTAGTCGTAGGGAAAGAATTACTGTTAGAAAAACGAAATCCATTAACACTGTTAGAAAATCCCCATCTATAAATATTGTATAAAAAATGGCTTGGAATTAAAGTAGGTTATAGGATGTGAAAATTTACATAAGCCTAAGAAATTCATAGGCTTACAGAAATTAATGTGTGTTTTTAGTTTCCTAAGGGAATTAGTAAGCGTATTTAACTTTATTCCATATTTATTAATTGTGATTTGAAACGAATATATACAATATTTTCAGTTAACAAAACTTCCTTGCTGTGATAAGCTGATATTAATATATATATATATATATATATATATATATATATATATATATATATATATATATATATATATATATATATATATATATATATATTATTTATTATACATATCCCTTTAAAAATAAAAAGAACAAGAGCTATTAATTATTAGTATTTTTATGGAAATTAGTACATCAGACATCGTGAATTGAGCTTGGTTTATTATATACTACCGAGAGTGTACTAACATATTGTATTGCTAACAAAGGTAAAATCGATGTTGTTTTCTGCACGGTCAATATTTTTAAGAATCTTTATATCCTCTTTTTAAGGTATATGAGTAAAGATACACATTTATCTCAGAAAATGGGGAAATCAATTATTTGGAATTTTTCGCTATTATAATATCATAACATAGAAGTTACTATATTATAATATTTTTTTTAGTTATTAATTATTACCTCAGCACAAACTGAAAGAGAGAGGGACGCACGATCCATGGAAACTGCTCTATAATTACAGAGCACATGACGCCGGGACGGTATTGTGGTCCTTGCGACCAGACCCTCTTTTGTCCGGTAATCTCTGGCGAGAGAACAATGGGCAGCTCCCCACAGATAGCGTCCCCTAACGTCCCTATCTCCTCATTTTATCTGTATTAAGCTTTTCTGCAGCTGCACTAATGGAAATTCACTCCTATCTCGAAATTCATTCTTATCTGTCCTTTTCTCACTACGACCTACAGTGTTTCTTGAATGTGTAGAAAATGATCTCTTTTCATTTAATTTTGTTTTTATTGCATGCTCCTGTAACTCATGACTAATCTTTCATGACTAAGCTATGTTGGGTGAATGTGTGAATATATTGAGAAAAATGTAAGGTGGGATCGGTCAAACAATTTTTTTATACATATTTTATACATACATACATACATATATATATATATATATATATATATATATATATATATATATATATATATATATATTTATATCACTTTAACGACCACAGCGGGCACATAGGACCGCTAGTGAAACCCACAAACAATTTTGTTCCAGGAATACTTACGTCATAGTAAAATCAAATTACCTTGTTATTATGATAGCTATGGTTCTTGTGAACGTAATTATCACCTTGGGTTGAGCTTACCTTTATTCTTTTGCCATAACAATTCCTGGAAGCTAATTTGATATTGTTTAGCGTATTTTAAAGTTATTTTAATCTTATCAAAATTATTAAAGACTTGGAAAAACTAATAAATTATCTACGAATACTATTGTTGTATCCTCATCTGACTCCGAATCGGAAGGCAATTTATTTTGCATTGCCAGCTCCACAATACGCTTGGTACGGGAAGATATACCACGAAACATTTTTAAACAAAAAATGGACTAACTTACAAAAAACTGAATTTCGATAACGCACTAAAGGTACTACTAAGTAAGTAATGTATGTTTGCAACAAGAGCTATAAGCGTACTAAATAAAGTGGAGGGTGCGAGGTAGGAGAGTGAAATGGTCATAAAAGGTGATGGAAGGGTTTTGACTGGTCAATCACCTAAAGAACAGTTTTATACCTGATCGGGTGAACAACACATTTTTGCTGAATAATAAGCCTGATATGTTATTCCATCAATATTTCTGGAAATTATTTTCTATATTTTTTTTTACAGCTAGGTACTGTTTTTTGTTATTCTCATATTCATTTTATGGAAAAAGAACTAATCTTGAAGGGGTTTATACATTTTTTTCCAACAGTGCAGTAATATTTTGTGTGAAAATGAAAAAGAAATCAAAATATGTCAATAGAGAAGTAAAAAAATATATATTAAAGGAAAAAAATAGTTATTTTATGATTTAGAAAAAAATGGGCAGTTCCCCCGCGGACATTGGCGGGCACATAGGCCAGCTACATTTTTGCCCTAATCACCATAGTTAAATGGTTGCTAATGATTATAAAAATGCATGACATAGTTATACAACAGCTGAATGCAGCTTTTGAGAGAAAAAAAATGTTTGGTCCAGAGGAAAATATTAACAGAAATGGCTTGGTCGTCAAAGTGATATATATATACATATTTTATTTTATTTTTCAACTTTTCGGTCAAATTTTTGACGTTCATCATCAGGGTAGATGTGAAATTGGAAAACAACAAAGTACCTAAATCAACATGACAATGAAGAGAAATGAGACAAGTTACTAACAATGAGTTAAAGAGATGAGTAGATGGTTATATTTTTTTGCATAAAAGATTTAAAAGACAAGATATTTCTCATTTCCAACTACTCCAACATTTACTGGAAAACGTAGCAATCAAAGTTTTCAATAAATTACAAATGACTTATCTACATGACAGTACTTAGAGCCATTTGGACATACAGAGTTCAGCCTGTGGGTCCACAAAACCTTGCAATTCATGAAATCTAATAACCTTTGTATAATCCTTAATGCCCCTTTTGATGTCACAAACTTATCCATAAAAATCTTAATTATCCCAAACCAGATACTTATCCATTCATAGTAAACTCTATACCTACTCGAATGAATTAGTCTCTCAAATTGCCTCGCACTTCTACTCGATAATCCTCGGAGGTACCTGAAAAGAAGATGGCTAAAAGACCTTCTACAGTCGAACTATTGTTAAAGTGCTACTAATGAGTAGCATGTTATTGACATGCCATTGTAATTATTTTTCTCAAATTATTTATTGTATATAATGTATATATTTATTTGTTAATATCCATAAATATTTAAAATGTTTTTTTTTAGTTATAACTGTGAAAATATGCTTATGATATAAAATCTTGATTGTATTTGACATCATAAACTAAAAACAGTAGATAAAAATACCTATTACAAACAATATGAGCTTTTGTTTTTTATATTGATGTGGTTTTTTTCCTGTAGAATTTACGATGATATAGAAACTGGGGTGTGCTACAAAGGAAATACAACAAACAAATATTATTTTTTTGTGTTTCCGACACTGCACACCCCAATATAATCATTTTTTTTTTATTTATCGATTTTTAATTAGTAATTCTATAAAATATATAATTAGGTACATTTGTGGAATAATAATTTTCAATAGCTGTTTACATTAACTTGTTACTGATACGTTGGTAGCACTTGATCTAAGTTCTATAATAGAAGCACACCTCGGAGGATTATCAGAAGTCTAGTGGGTACAGAGGTTATCATGAATGAATCGGTATCTGGTTGGTGCAAATTCAGCAAAATATGAAACATTTAGATGATTATTGATACGTTCATTTGCGATACAATAAGGAGCGTGGAGGATTATAAGGATTGTTCTCTCTGGGGATCGTATGGAATTGATACCAGAAGGATTAAAAGGGTTAGGATTGATGAATTAAATGCCACTTCTATTGAGATTATTTTATTTGAAAACTAGTTTCGAATGCTAAACATTCATCTTCAGTTCTAAAACATACAATAAAATTTTCAACACATCAGTACTATGTTACATAGATTAAATATACTAAGGTTTTTAAAAAGATAAGACAAGAAATCAAGCATAGGCACTCACCTTTGAGGTAACTAAAACACTGAATTTGTGAGAAGTAAAAGGGGGGGGCAGGTAGGTTAAGTTTTAGATTTACAACGGGGTTTCCCTTATGACTCATTGGGTTTTTTCGTTCCTATGGGAAATAAATTTAAAATGGGGCTATTGGATATGTTAATCTGATCATTTAAACAAAAATCTGGATCGGATTTAAACGATTTTATTATTTCTAGTGATTCAAAAGTATTTAATTTTAGGCTATTTTCTACTTGATGTAATATTTTTACTCCCGAGTCTTTATTAAATTTGTGGTTATTTTCATTTAGATGGATAGCGAAATTGGAATTTTGTGTCTTATTAGTGTATGCTCTTATATGTTCATTTACTCTTTGATTTACTGATCGTCCGGTTTTTCCCGTGTATGTTTAGAATGTTTAGCATTCGAAACTAGTTTTCAAATAAAATAATCTCAATAGAAGTGGCATTTAATTCATCAATCCTAATTGTATTGATCCTTCTATATCATCATGCGTACCTCAAGTGATTAAAGGGATTAGTTGAGCTCCTGAACTTAACTACTTATGTCTCAATTACTATTATATAAATGAATCTTCTGTAATAAATTAGAAACTTAGAATGTTTGTCTAGTAAAATATTGAAGCAATCTTTAACGAAGAGCAGTTCCCTGACGTTTTATTCTTGCCAATGAATTACAAGGAAGACGTTTGTCCAGGAATCCTCCTGGGTAGCCGATCTGTAAGACAGAAAGTCGTGGGCCTAAAAAGTAAGTTAAGGTTATTTGAATATGGGTTATTAAAATAGTTTGCCGAAATTCAATTTATAAAGATTTCTGTATACCAATCAGTCTTCATATTGGCATTTCTAACCTCTTTGTATCTTTCTATCTCTTAATTTTTTTTAATGTGTTTTCACTGCTTTTGATTTATAAGTTAAATTACTTGTATTCAACCTCCAATAGAGTTTTTGTTTTGTCTTTTCCAGAAAAATTACTATTTTGTTTTTAGTTTTTATCTGATTTGTATCCCGTTACAAAAAGTCGCTATTACCCATGTAATATCAAATCGCTCTTCCTATCCAATTCCCGATAGAAATAGAATTCCCACAATTCCCAATCCCAATAGAAGTGGCAATTAATTCATCAATCATTATAATGTTATAATCATTTTATTATTAATTCCATGTCTGTTAATATGGCTTCTGGATATTCCTAAATAAAATATTTATTATTATTTATTGGTACTACGTCCCAAGTTGAGATTTGGTCTGTTCCAACATCGACCGCCAGTTTTTCCGATCAAGTGCTGTTACCTTCCAATTTCGGGTACCCTGCAGAATCCTGCCATCAGTAGCTACGGAATCTTCCTATCTAAGATTTGTACGACCAACTCTTCAAGTTCCGTACACTTGCTCACTTAACACCTTTGGAATTTTTCCGGGGTTCATCCTTATTACATGACTGGCCCATCGTAACCTGGATAGTTTAATGGTCTGCACAATATCAACATCCTTATGATGGTCCGTTAGCTCGTTATTTGTCCTTCCTCGCCAGGTTTGATTACTGCATACTGGTCCGAATATTCTTCAGATAATTTTCGTCTCAAACCTCAGGAACGACAATTCGGTTGCTTTAGTCATTGTCCACATTTCTGAGCCATTGGTAAGGACTGGGCGGAGAAGCGTCTTATAGATTCTAAGCTTTGCAACCCTGGACAGAGCTCTGCTTCGTAAGTATTTTTGCAGTGAGAAATAGCATCGGTTTGCTGAGAATATGCGTCTGTTTATTTCTTCTTCGATCCTATTTTGGGAATTGACTTGGGCCCCTAGGTATACGAATTCTCGTACCTTCTGGAATTTTTGAATCCCTATTTCGACATTTCCTTCTTGCTCCTGTTGTTGGTTTGATGTAGTCATAAACTTTGTCTTTCCGTTGTCCACTGTGAGTCCCATTCTTGCAGCCAAAACCTCAAGTGCTTCGAATGATGTAGCTACATCTCTCCATATTCTACCCATAAGGTCTAAATCGTCGGCATATCCAAGAAGCTGAACAGATCTATTCAACAAGGTTCCTACTACCTGTATCCCTGCATTTCTCACAGCCTTTTCTAAGGCTATATTAAAAACAAGGCAAGCCAGGCCATCACCCTGCCTGACACAAGTCTCTTTAGTGAACCCTCTAGACAGATCTCCACCAACTTTAACATAAGAGATATTGTTCTCCGTTGTCATTTTCATTAGTGGGACAAGTTTATGGAGTATATTCATTTCTAACATGGCTATATAAGCTTCCTGACGATTTATGGAGTCATAGATAGGCCTGTTGAAAGTCTATGAAGGCATGGTGCGTGAAGATCTGGTATTCTGCTGTCTTCTCCAGTAGCATCCGGAGGGTAAAGACATCTGCTGTCTTCTCCAGAAGTTGATGTGTCTATTTTATGAAAAATATATTATAGTAATGATATAATAATGAAAAGTAACAAATATTTGTTATTACACAACTATATGCTTTGACACATCCGACTGATATTTATCATCTCAGGGGAAATGATAATGATCCTACAACAATAATCCTAATCCCTTTTCCCAAAAGACATAATGATATTCCATGTTTCTCCTGGAGTAGGGAAGTTTTGAATGAGGCAGATGGGGATATATTTTCACTAAGACAGAGCCTCCTAATTTGGTTAAGTGTTGTTTGATAGGGCGCGCCACATGATGTATGAGTAATTCAGCCAGTCATTTTCCAGAGTGGGTCTTTCCTTCTTCTCATTCCGGCTCGGTTGATTCCTTTATAATGTGCCCTCCTCGTTTTGGTGGTCCATTTGATGTGTTCTGTCGTTTGTATCACAACCACCAATGGTAGTGTTTCTACACTAACAAAGCCCTCGGCATCCCACATAATTGAAGTGAAATTCTATTATTTTGGCTTTGAAGTTTTTCTTTGCAATCCTGAAACGTCTTATATAATACCTCTGCCACCTGTGAATTTAGTCTGATGTGGAACTTTGTAAATTTTAGGATTTTTTCCAGATAATCAATTTACTTTTTTTTTAAATTGTATCTAATGGGCTATGTTGATCTTCAATGCCAGTTGTTCAAATATTATTTGGGGGCAACTTTGAACGAATTTAGATATCAATTGAACATACGTCTCCTAATTAATATCGTAATTAGGACCTAAACCTATAAAATTCATTTTTTGGTAAAATTCAGAGGGTTTTTTTACCGACATGATGAGGTTCTCGAATGTTTATATATATATATATATATATATATATATATATATATATATATATATATTAAAATTATATATATATATTACAGCTTTAATATATATATATGACAGCTCGTTAATAGATCTAATTAAAGTAATGTTCAATTTGAACATTCATCCCCGAATTGTACATCGCAATTGCGAGTGCCCGGGGGTATAGATCAGTGAAGAGAAAAGATTTCCCTGGTTCGAATACGAGCCCGGTGGCCTAGTGGATAAGGCGCCACGCTAGAGAGGTGGAGACTTGGGTACGAATCCCAACTGGGGTCAAATCTTTTCTCTTCAAAAATAAAAAAAAAATATATATATATATATATATATATATATATATATATATATATATATATATATTTTGTATATATATATATATATATATATTTTTTTTAAGGGATTATTCCGCCAAATATGAATCGTATATATATATATATATATATATATATATATATATATATATATATATATATATATATATATATATATATATATATATATATATATATATATTTATATATTTTAAGGGATTATTCCGCCAAATATGAATCGATTTAGATGATTATAAGTAAGTGATACTTTGGATATTGTCTCATAATAGTTTATTGAAGTCAACTCAGTGCTTTATAAAAAAAAAATCAATATAAACAATTCATAAGGAAAAAATAAACTGTTGGAAAACACTTAAAACTGTTATGTAACCTTACACTCAAAGCATATTACTCCATGGTGACTGAATCTAAATTATTAAACTAAGAATTAATATATATAAGCAAAAATACACCCACTTGCCACTTAAAATGAAAAAATAAAGTTAATTTGTAGAAAAAAAAAATGTATACAAGATTAAAACCTACATGTACGAACTTAAGCTAAAAAGTAAAAAATACTATTTTAATTACTTCAAAATAAAGAGTATTAAAGGACAATGAACGAAACTATCGTACTTATATACCTATTCACAATTTATGACCATTTATTTTTGGATTCAAAAAGGACAGTTTATTTACAATGGCCAGCTTTTTTCTGATTTCTGTTTGTTTTGGTTGGCACCGTTTTCAAAAATAACTGATCATTAAAAGTAAATGGGTGTATAAATATCGATAATTTCGTTGATTGTCCTTCAATGCTATTTGTTTTTAAGAAATTCAAGTATTTTTGTTTTTAGTTCAAGTTTGTTCATGTAGGTTTTTTACTTCTAAAAATTAACATTATTAACGCGCAAAATAGTATCCGAAATAGACCCTCCCCAAAGCATCTCTCATTAAGTTTATCTAATTATACATTACGTTTTTGTTAGCAATTAACTTATTTAACTTAGGAAATGATCTCTTTCAAATGTAATTTTATTTGTCAACCTTAGTTTGAGTATTGTTTTTCGTTTATCAACAAGTTTATTTACAAAACTAATTATGATGGCCTCATGTAACTTTTGTAAGAAGAATGGTTTTTATCAATTGATTATTTTAATATGTTTTTAATTAGTCAGGCGAGTAGGTCTTACGGATCTTTCGCGCCTGGATCTGCATTAACCTGAAAAGATAATAAATCAGGGGTTACCTAATCACATATAAATATTTTTACAATAATGAATCACTAATTAAATTATTTCTTCTTCGAAGGCTACGTGAGACTAGATAATCAATGTAATTATGAAATAAAAAAAGCTAAGGGAATGAATTAGATAAGTAGCATTAATATCAATTTAAAGTCATGTAAAATAACAATAAAAAATAGAGATCATAACTAAATTAAAAAGCTCAAGTGGTAAGAAAACGCAAATCTAATCTAGACTTATCTTAATGAATGAGATAGGCTCTGGTGTAGGTTCTGTATGGAAGGCGATAGTCTCAGTTCGGAACGACTGAGGATCCTGAGGTTACAATCAGCCAACTTGAACGGCAATAACAGACAGATACCGAATTTAAAAATTCAACCCTTTATAAAGGATCATCCCCACTCTAAATACTCAAACCTGGATAGGCAAAATTTAGGACTCCCACCGTAGCATCGTCCGATTAGCCATAGCAGCATAAAGTGACGTTAAACGAAATAAAAGAAACAAATAAATACTCAAACTTATACGTCTACTGGTTTCTAGGTATTTTGAGTTTAAAGGTTAACTTAAACTAAACGGAATTATCGATTTTTGGGGCCTAAATGTTTATCTAGAATATTATTAAGTAAGAGCTAGGAATATTAAAAATATTTTTTGTATACGGCCCTGTAGTTCTGTAGTCCCTAGAAAAGTTGGGTTCCCAGATTTTTTGTCAAGGGCTAAGAGGAGTTCGCCTTCTGCTTCTCACGAAAAATATTCTTATTGTAAATAAAAAAAGTACAAGGTTGATATATAGAGAGTTTAAAGACTGTCTCTTATTTCATATGTAGGATTCTGGCTGACATATAAAAGTAAAACAATTGAGAGTTTATCTACTTTTCAGTAACTTCTTTTTTTTTACATCGATCTTTAGCACTGGTGGGAGCGGAACAATACCCCGACCCCGAACAACGAACCGGACAAAGTATTCCCGATATTGAGTTAAGCGAGTGAATTACTTGTACAAGCCCCCTCCCACCCCGACGGAACATTAAGAGCTGTAAGGGATAATGAATGGTCGGACTAATGTAGTAAGAAATGTCTGGAGCGGCCGGCCTTTGTGCTGGAGAACAATGGGACAATGGCGAGTATGGAAGGATTTAATGCTGGAAGGCTGGAAGGGGGGAGGTGGTGGGGGGCTATTAGGTCGCGATTTAGTTAATTAATTAGCTCGTGGTTGTCATTAAATGAGCTTCATTAGTTAGCGCCTACTTCTCCCCGGCATTAGCTTAGATTTAGTCGCTGCCTTCGATAGCGCTCGGCTAACGACGGTCTATGAGGCAATGGGCGCTTTGTGGAAGGAATCGATACTCCTTAGTGCTAATCTATTTGAATTTGCCGAATCAGCGGGTGTAGTAGATTCGTAAACAACGTTCCATTCTTCTAGATTTTGATAAGTTGAAATACTCATAATAAAAAAATGGTATCAAAAATTAATGTATAAATCAATAATGCACTAACGATTTAATAAATTAAATAATATTTTTGCTCCCTCTATGTATAATAACATAATGAAGTACTTTATCATACCATGAGTGGCCCTGCCCGCATTCATAAGTATAAAACATTTACGATAATTTTAACTAATAGCTGAAGTTTTATTTATTTATAGAAAAAAATCTTGCATTGTATAAAGCAGAAAAAACTTTTAAAAAATAAATTCATAAGACATCCTAATAAACTAATCCAACATCCGAATTAACCTAACATATTTCGAGTTTTATCTCCCGATGTTACAAAATGATTCGATTTTGATGGTTTCCAGTCCTGGAATGCCTTACATACTACTAACCGTGAGAGAAACAGAGAGTCCGAATATCCACTTAAACGTTTTTGTAAGATTGGCCTTTCGATTTGTTAATTGTAACAGCAAAAGAAACTTACATTGGAAATTTTAATAATTTGAATTGA
Source organism: Euschistus heros (assembly GCA_003667255.2). Lineage (NCBI taxonomy): Eukaryota > Metazoa > Arthropoda > Insecta > Hemiptera > Pentatomidae > Euschistus > Euschistus heros. The sequence goes on from RCWM02000297.1 coordinate 832,557, forward strand.
ACTTGTATATTAGTAGGAGTTTTAGGGATTCTAGGAATAAAGTAGGTTTTTAACCAACTTGACCGAAGTAAGGCTATACAAAGTCCTTGTATGTCCGGTCCTGACATATGGATCTGAAGCATGGGCATAAACTAAGGCTGATGAAAATAGGCTGCTTATCTTTGAGAGAATGATCCTGAGAAGAAATTTTGGTCCTGGTCCTGGATGTCTGGAGAAGAAGAAAAAAACCAAAAAATCTACGCACTCTTCAAGGACACAGACATAGCTAGGTGGATCAGTGTGAGAAGGCTCAGGTGGGCAGGGCAAATGAGAACGAAATTCCAAAAAAATTAACTATAGAGGCTATTCATCAAACTAGAAGAGTTGGACGACCCAAAATGAGATGGATGGATAGCGTCTGCGCAGATGCCAGGAACATCCTTGGAACACCAGACTGGATGGCTGCTGCACAGAATAAGGATGAATGGCGAAAACTTTTGGAGAGGGCCCTGATTCAACAATAAATTGTTGCGCCGCTTATGTTATATATGTAAGAATAAATACGATTTCTTCAGTCGCTTTAGTTACTTTATCTAAATTAAATAAATAATAACATTCCTTTTATTTTTCAATAAATATGTTGACAGGTGAGGATGAATAAGGTTAGAAAAAATAATATTTTTAAAAATTTCATATGAACAATTCTATTCGAATCATATTCAAAGTAAAATCCTCAATGCTCCTTATTATGTTACAAATAAACATATCCCAAACGATCTAAGTGTCCCAGCTGTTGCGGATTTCACCCAAAAAAATATATATTATTCAATGACAATTTATATACCCACTCAAATCCACTACTCACTTAAATTAAGAGATACCTACAGAAATAAGAAGAGAGGTCTGAAAAGAAGATGGCTTAAGGACATTCCAAATGTGGAAGATTTAATGAAGTATTAAAGTGTGGTAGTTCTACATAGTTCAGGTAGTTCTTTACAACTTATTGACATATCGTAAAGCTCTGTTTTACAGATTCGCCAGGATCTGACGATTTTTTGAGGCCGAAGGACATCATTGGCAACTCTCCTTCCACAATTAGATTTAGTTTTTGCCCTTTACCCTTTAAATGGCAATGTATCCTGGAGGATACACATATTTAATGCCTTTTGCTCAATAATAATTATCTTACTCATTATCGTCTATATCGTTATTTAACTAACCTTGATTTTCATGATACATGAGTGGGGGTTATTGTGGCTATTGTCATTCAAAGGAAAAAAAGAGAAAGAAGTGTATTTCAAAATTCCCGGCCTGCACGTTAAAGGGTTAAGGATGCTGTGCCATCATTGTTGTCCTTATAAGGATACTATTTTGAGGTATTCGATTATTCAACTGTTTTTTAAATGGCGGAAGGATATATAGTTGATGTTAATTATTGTTTTGCATTGTTATAGTTGTTAATGATTGAAGAAAATCTATAATTTTTCAAGTTGAAACTGACTTTAAATAAAAAACACTTAATGGCCTAGGTACATTGTAATGTGGAAAATTTATTGACGTGCTATTAATGTACTTATTGTTAGTTTTTAAAAATTATTGACATCTCGTTGTATTCATTTGACCTCTCATTAGCTTATTGTATATATTGTATAAAATCGAGTATTTTATTGAGAGGAAGACTGAGGTTGGCTCAGCACACTCAAGGCTGAGGTGGCTGGAAAACGTTTAGGATGACCTGTGAAGACTGGGAGTGAATGGTTGGAGAAGGAAGGCGGAAAATAGACAGTAATGGCTGTCGCTTCTTGACTGTAGCGCTCAATATAATAATAATATTAATATATATTTTATACTGTAATAAATATCAATAAAAAGAGAGAGATATGCTTTATTATTATAAGAAACATGATCTTGCTGCCCAACTATATTGGGTTGGTGTAAAAACAGCATACTGATATGTCTAATTAAAAATAAACATTTTCTAATTAACAATAAGATAACCATTTCTCATAATATTTATAGTACATTATATAAAAAAAATAGTAAGTATTCAAAACCAGGATTTTTTTTTCACCTGTGCTATGAGAAAAAATATTTTTTTAACAACTTTAATTATGTAGTTCAAGTACTTGACCCCATATATCTTTGTCAGCCATTTTTGTGTACACTCCTCCTGTGTATCCCCTAACAAAGGCCTAGAGGATCGCTCACTCTCTCCCGTAGGCTAGATCTCATTGCCTCCCCCCCCCCCCCCCCAGCACTAAGGACACTTCTGCGGATATTAATTAGATGCTGGAAGAGCACCACATCTCGACTGTTAGCCATCGCATTAGCTCCTGATTAAGGAAATTAAACTTGTCACCGAGAGGAAAGCACTTTTCCTTTTCAGGGAGATTATCTTTTTTCTTTTAACTTCCTTTTGGCGGTGCCCTTAATTAGAAAATGGAAAACCTTCTCTTATTTACAACATATTTCTTTCGTTTTCGGGACCGTTGCCATTTTATCTTAAACGGCTTCCTCTGGATAATTAGCCATTCCTTATTATAGTTTGCTCATTTTTATATTCCGCTTTGGCAAGGCAATTAACGCTTAATTAAGGAAACGATGGGTTGGATTCGTTTGGAAAAGGTTTTTGACATGATCAGTGAGAAGTTCGACTATACGTTCAATTTGGGACCTGGCGACGTACGAATGAATAAATAAACACGTTCAGGGTTTTAGTTTGACTATTTCGAAAATTAAGTGAAGACATGATTTTGTTTCTATTGGAGTTGGAGTTTCAGGAAGACAACTAGATCTGCACCTAAGTCTTAAGAAATCAAGAAAGATAAAACTAATTATATTTCATTTTATTAAGTTATTTGTAATTAACTTAATGTAATAAACACAGTAATGGCATGATAATATAAGTTAATGGATGGAGGTTGCAGACCTGAATGTGGCACTAAGGGGAGGTGTAATCAGCGAAAGTAGCAGTAGTACTGCAAAATGCGTTTGAATTAGATGGCTTACTAAATGGGGATAGTGGTTCCTCTAACAGAGCGTACTCGTAATAATTTATTCTGTATAATAGTATTAATTATACATATCATGATATCTGTTCTTAAAAATATTTTTTTTACAATTTATTATTAGAATATGTACATGTTTTTGATTACTTCTGCAATACTGTACGTTTAGGATCTAACGAAACACAACTCGTTTCCGACTTCTCCAACATTAACTAGACAACCATTCAAAGCTGCAGCTTGTAATAAGAAATTTCAAAAGACTTGTCTATTATACATGACAGTAATTAGACCTGATAGGGACCTGAGCTTTGGGGATCCATTAAACCTTCCAATTCTTATTATTATTAAAGCTCTTAATGTGCCATATGCTGTTGATTTAGCCCAAACCAGATACCTATGCTTTCATAACCATCCAATTCCATTAGTATTTCCATATCCTATCCCAATAACCCTCCAAAGCCCATAAAAAGAAGATGGTCTCGGGATCTTCTAATATATTCACTAAACCTTCTAATTCTTCTCCTATCCAACCCTTACAATCCAAAAAAAAAACAAAAAAAAAAACCTAGTTGAATCACCAGTGCTTTGAGATAATATAACTCGAAAAAAAAGGCTTAATATTACATTGACATCAGGTGTAAAACAACACAATATGTGCACGACAATTTAATCTTTTATAACCGGAAATCAATAGAAAAAAATTGTAATCATAGATAATTATTTGTTGGATCCAAATGTTAACATTTTTTTTTTTCGTTTTATAAATAGTTTTGGAAAATAATACACATCCTCTCTATATTATATAATGAAAAAACAAAAGAAGAAATTGATAAAACTTAGTTAACTATTTACATTTTTTTAAACAATCAAAATTTTTCTAGATCACTTAGTGTTAGAAATCCTTTTTTTTTTTTTTTTTTTTTTTTTTGTATTTAAAAAAATATATGTATTTATAATCAGTTTCAATTAAATTCAATTAAGTTTGGTTCAAAATGACTATTCAAACCTTATCATAAAGTGGTGCTCGTGTTTGGTCATAAAACATTAAAACAGCGGTACTACTGATGAATCAGACCTAGCACTACTAATCTGTTGTTTAAATGTGAAATGAGGTATTATGTGTTATATGGACCATAAATAATATACAATAGCGAGTTTTATTGAAAAAAACCGCAGCAATTTGTTTCTATTAAAAAAAAAAAAACCTTTATAATTATTAAAAATAAAAAAATTAAAACACAAAAGAACCACAATTTATAATTTTGTGTATTTTTTTATACTGCTTAGTAACCAGGTAATTATTAAAATTATTTATATAACATGAACATAATTTTTTTTTTTTAGTGTCTGCAGTTTTAAATAATATCAATACGTTTTAATAGTTAAAATAATTTAACGTTTAATATAAACTTATGTAGCTGATTGTTTTTATCATAACTTAATTTATTATCTGAGATGACATAAAGATTCTTATATTATCTTATTATTGTTCCCAAACTGGATTATCACATAATGATTGTGGATTTCATTTTCGTCCTTTTTTTTTTTTTCATTCTATTATCATAATTTAATTTGTGTTAACATTATCTATGTATATTTATTTTTACTTTATTCATTATAAATAATGCAAGCGGGTCACTATTTTATAAATATTCATTAGGAGCAATGACCTCAGTTATAAATATAAATAAATATAAATATAAAGTTAATATTTATAATAATATAAATATAAAGTTAATATTTATGTCACAGTAACAACAATCACATTAATCTTTCAAATCATCCACATATTTTTTTTTTCTTGTGAAAATAATTATAGTAATAATAATAAGAAGTTGGTGTTGTAACATAAGGATTGAAAACGTAAAAAGGGTTTGGTGGAGCCTATTATAATAATATTAATATATCAGGAGAAATATCTGGAGATCTTCAGGACATAGTTATTCAAATATTAGGAAAAAAAATAGGATTGATAAATTAATTGCCACTTCTTTTGGCATTATTTTATTAAAATACTAGTTTTGAATGCTAAACATTCATCTTTCGGACTACCTATCATAATATATCCATCATGAAAAGGGGAAGGGGAGCTAGATCAAATGTTTTCTTTACTATGAGATTCACCCTATGGCTCATTGGATTTTTCCGTTCCTATTGGAAAAAAATGTGTTTTCTAGTTGCAAAAAAGTTCTAGTTCAAGGGGAGGTTTTCTACAGATCGTTTGATTTTTCACAAGAAAGTCGTAGCATCAGCTGCTCAAGATGGAGAAAGCAGAGAAGTAGATGGTAATGCCGCAAGAGTATAAGTTTCTGAATGGTTATTTTTTTTTTCTAATTAAGTTTTTCGGAGCTTAATTACTTTAAAAAAATTTCTTCCCAGTTTTTCCGTATTGATGCTTGTGTTACACCACAACATACCAGAGTTTAATTTTTTCGAATAATATTCACTTATTCAAGAAATTTTTATTCCTTTGTATCTTAAAAAACCCAAATTTACATCAAATTTAGTGGTTTTTCAGTTCTAATTCGTTGGAAAACCGGCCAATTTCAAAATGAGTTGCAAAAGTGGCCAAATCCAAAATAAAAAAGATGAGTAACTCACCTCCTCCACTTGCCCCTTCCATTTTAAAAAGTTCCTCAAACACACTACCCTTGTGCCACTAAAAACCGAAGAGGTTTTGTTCTAACTTCGTTTTGGCGTGATGTAACAGAAAATCAGTTTTAACAGAAGACACAAATTTAAAATGAGGCTATTTCTTGATCATTTAAATAAAAATCTGGATCGGTTTTAAAAGATATTATTATTTCTAGTGGTTCATAAATATTTAAATTTAGGCTATTTTCTGCTTGATGTATTTTTTTTTTACTCCCGAGTCTTTATTAAATTTGTGGTATTTAGATTTAAAATTTTCATTTAGATGGATAGCGAACTTGGAATTTTGGGTCTTATTAGTGTATGCTCTTATATGTTCTTTTACACTTTGTTTTCCCGATCGTCCAGTTATGCCCCTGTATTTAGCTTCACAGTCATTACATTTTAGTTCTACACCGAAGTAAAATATGATTACAATGATTTGTCTATTTTAAATGAAGGGTTTAATCCTATTTTTTTAAAATTCTTTTCTGACTTTGGTGGATATTGGGCCGTTATATCCATAATTCAGCAATCAAAACTAGTATTCTAATAAAATAATCCCAATGTAAGTGGCAATCAATTCATCAATCCTAACTGTATTGATCCTTCTATACTATCATGCGTACCTCAAGTGATGAATTTTTTTTTTTTTTTAAAATATTAATATTGAAATACAAAATGGCTGAAATGACGTTGCTGTTAATTCGCTCATAAGATTTACGAAGTCGACCGATAAAAGTTAATCGAATCATTAGCTGGTTAAATCTGGATTAAAAACTAAAAAAAAAAAAAAGTCCAAGCATTTATGCTTAATTGATTCCAGACGGTAGTTAGGGAATTTCCCCCCCCCCCCCCCCTGCTGAGATTGATAAGACCAGGGGAGCATTTAATTTGACAAAGACGGCGGGATCAATATGCTAAGATGGTAAGAAGTGTAGATGTAGATAAGACGCTCCCGGGCAATTTACACTGTTGACAGGCTCCTATCGCCACTAGACACTTCCCCACTCCACCCCCACCCCACTTCAGTATCCTCTATCGGCCAACTTACTTTCCTAATTAACTGGGTCCATTTTTTTTTCGTTTAGATTTCGTGATAGCTTGTGTTTCGCGGGGTATTATACAGTGTTTCGATATCGTTTAGGGGATGAATAGTTTAACTTGCTATAGATCGTTTCTCTAATCTCCCTGAAGAGGTGTTCAAGAAATAATCTTAGTGAGCTATCGATAATACCCCTCGTAGCGGAAAATTGCTGCCGTGATCTACAGACTCCCTCATAAATAAAGATTTTCCAATAGATCATTACCACTAATCTAATAAATAAATAAATAAAAATCAGCACAAGCAATATCTGGCCCTCCATACACCCCAGGCTATTGCTACACAGATCCTCAATATCAATCATGTGACAATCCTCCTAACTAGTTCTAATATATCTCTCTTTTTTTGGAATTCGGTCATTTAAAAGGTTCTTCGCGATGTTATTACTTGATCTATAATAAACGGATAATTTTCCGACATAATTTCAAAATACTTTTTTTTTTTTTAAATTTTAATTAAATATTTATTGATATTTACAATTGTACATCAATACACATCAAGTAAATTTGAGAAAATGATTATAATATCATGTAAATCACGTGTAAAGAACTACTCACTAGTAGCACTTGAATAAAGGTTAAACTAGAAGGTCTCTTGGCCATCTTCTTTTCAGACGCCTTGGTGGGTTATCAGGAATCGAATGTGAAGCAAGTTGGAGACTAATGGATTCGTGTGGGAGTGCAGTTTACGATGAAAGGATTGGTTCCTGGTTTGGGTTAAATCAGCAACATATGGAACATTGAGATCTTCATGGATAAGTTTATTTGTGACAAAGTAAGGAGCACTAAGGATTTTTCGAAGGATTTTGGATTGTAAGGAAGAATTCGATGGTTTAGTGGAGCCCCAAAGCTCAACTCCTTATGTCCACATAGGTCTAATAACTGTCATGAAAATGAGTCCTGTAATTTATTGAAAGCTTTGAGCGTTTGTTTAGTAAATGTTGGAGTAATCTAAAGAGACGTTTGTCCAAATGGAGTCACAGGTAGCAGATCTGTTCAACAGGGATTAGAGAAATATCATTAAAGGATACTGTAGGACAGGATATCGTAGGTTTACGACGAAGGATAAAGGTTATTTGATGGGATTTATTTTAATTCTTCATTTTTGACACCATTCTCGAAGGTTTATGATGTGGGATTGGAGTGCCTGGGATGCAATGAAGAGATCATTATTTACTGATAACAAACATGTGTCATCATTATAAGTGGTGAGGACAGTGCTCGGCTGGGTTTCGATGTCAGCGGTATACAGTATGTAGCGGATGGGAGCTAGGATACTTCCTTGAGGAACTCCGGCAGATTCAAAATACTAAGTCTGCTCTTCTTCTTTAAGATATTATATTATTATAATACTCTTACCTGTTTTTGATAACATCGAGGAGTTTTTTTTTTTTTTTTTTTTTACTATGCCTATCAAGAACTGTAAGTAGAATAATAGTAATTTTGAATTATAATTTTTACGTTCATTGACAGTTGGAACACAATAGTTTTGTGATTGACCAGTTACCGGCCTTTAACCTTCTACCGGTCACGCCGTTATATTTTGTGCTACACCCAACTTATTTTTTGTCTCTCTCTCACTTCCGGTAAGCATTTCAGGAAAGTAGCTTCAGCTATTACTCAAAATACTCCTCCATTTGACGCCAGTAATGTTTCATTGTGGTAGGAGAGATAGTGTCCTGCATGGAAGGTATTTAGTCTGTGACTGTCCTTAATGTAGCACAAAGTTCTTCCGTTTTAATTTTTTCTCGTCCCTTTCTCGGCAATCTGCGGGATTATTCAATTAGGATTTTTTGCACTTTTACTTTCGTTTATTTAAGTTAGCGAAGTATTAATTATTCAGAATGTTTTAATTATGTGAAAACCTATATAATTGGAAGATATTCCTGGAATTTCGTGGGGAAAAAAAATCAGACAATAAAATCAAAATGTGGATTTGAGCGGGGAATAAATAAGAAATGTTCTAGACCTCGATGATGAGGAGGGGAAAGAGGCTGGAGATTTCAACATTTTATATGTAAAAATCATTACTCAAAAAAAAATTGTATTTCAGTTAACTGTTATATAAAAAATAAAAATTTATCTAGTTTGTAATTCGTTTTATATTACTTTCAATCGAGAACATATTTTTATTTTCGTTCAAAATATCATTATCTATGGTAATATTCTGTACATATATTATATTGTAAATTTACAACGGTCTAAATACTTGTTTTTTTTTTATCCGTTTTTGTCTAAATATCATATTATATTTAGACAAAAACGGAAAAAATGGTAATTGGCACGACCAGTGGAAGGTTAGCGTTGTCTTTAATTCTTCTTGAAATTAATCTTTCTTAGATATTTTTGTCTTCAGATGCTGAAGCTGCTCTACTAATTTGAACTTTATCCTGTACATATATATGAGGATATTATCACTGTTTTTCAATATTTTTATGTTATTCACACTTTTATGTCTCTTTTTTTTTTTTTTTCTCAATCCTCAACTCTGGCAATAGACAAAACCAAAATAAGTACTGGAGTATATAATAATATTTCAACAAATTTTAATTTCATGAGGGATCACTTTTTTAAAACATATAATTTATTGGATACGAGTTTGATCAAAAGATAACAATTATACTAATTTAATATTTTTTTGACCTTTGATTTTGAGATATGTCTTTAGGCTGGGCGGGGAGGGTGGGTTATACTTTTTTGCTGTAACGTTTTTTTTCACATTCGAAAATATAACACTTTGGCACGCTCTAGCTCTGTTGGTGTAGCACTGATCGAAAATTTGGCAATTTTTATCTTGCAAGAAATGTAATGGAGGATACTTCTTGTTATAAATTATCGGTCGCTAGGACCTACCGCTTAGGAGCTATATTGCTTTGAATGGAAAAGTTGAGTTTGAAGCCTCTATTTTTGAGTTGCGGCTTTTTTGAAATGCTCTAGCACCTTTGACGTTGCTCCGATCAAAAATTTGGCTACAGTTTTCTCGTCACAAATTCAATCGAGAAAATGTTTTGCGTCTCATCTACATCTCCACTTCTTAGCGTATTGATCTCGTCGTCTTTGTCATATTAAATGCTCTCCTGGTCTTATCAATCTCAGCCGGGGAGGGGGAGGGGGAGTCTTTGGAAATTTCATAACTACCGTCTGAAAATAATTAAGCATAAAAGTTTGGACATTTTTAGTTTTTAATCCAGATTCTAACAGCTAATTATTCGAGTAACTTTTATCATTCGACTTCGTAAATCTTAAGAACGAGCACCCTTTAACATAATTGCAGCCATTTTCTGTTTCAATGTTAATATTTTGACTTTTTTTTTTTTTTTTCTAGCGTTCGAATAATTTTGTCCTGTAGAACCTCGGTTATTTCTCTTAATATATTTTTATGATAGACACCACAAAACATTTTTCACGTGAACAATCCTTATCAGTTAGCAACGTTCCTTATTCAGTCACAAATCAACTCATTCATGAAGATCTAAATGTCCGATATGTTACATATTTCACTCAAAAAAATCTTAATTATGATATTATTTTAAATCATATAATTACATATTCATTTTAAGTATCTGAAGTCCCTTGGTTGTACTTTTTTTTTTAATTCTTAAGGGACAGAGTAGATATAGAACTCTTTTATTTTCCTTTTTACTATAACACTATTTCTCACTTGTTAAAAAAAAAAAAAAAATTCAAACTATAATTTTTTTATTTTATCAATTTATATTAAATATCCTATAGTTATAAGCAAAGGGTTTTAAACAATAAGTGTATATAAATAATAACAATCCTATAATACTTATTATTCTAATTTAATTATTTGATTCAGTCGGTTTTAATTAAATTTCGGTAATTATACAAACAATATTATAATTGAATACTGTGGAATTAAAAATTAATTAAATGCGATTCGGTTCAATATAACTCATTAGTTAATGCTGCCGCTGTCAGAAACACACAGCTTGTGTTCCCCGCGGTCAAGGCCCACCAAGCTAATGAACACGCACCACTTCCTATCCAATGCCTTATCGATGTTAATTCTAATCAACAGTTTGCTAATGCAATTCTCAATTTCTCTCACAGGAGAAAGTCTGATTTTTCGTTACAATTTTGTTTTTATACGCCAAATAATATTGGCGTTTAATGTCTTAAACGAACATTTAAAAAATACTGTTAAGATAAATTGAGTAAATTAATTTATTAGTGTTTTATATATTTAAACGAATTATTACTAGTATGTTCGAATATCAACCTTTTATTGAGAAAATATTACAATCTGGCTCAAAGAGGGCAATAAGTAATATTTGAATTACTTTTTAAATGGATTTATTATTAAATGGCTTTATGGATCCATTCACACAAAAATTACAATAAGGAAAAAATGAAAAGAATTTCATAATACATTATATGATGCAATTAATAAAGTAAAAAAAAAAAATGAAATAAATACATTTAGAACTTCAACCCATACAATATATAAAGTAAAAAGTATGCAATTTAATCAATAAAAGAAAAAAAAATAATCATATTAAAAAAAATTAAAATGCAATCATACTTTATTTATAATATTCACTCATCATCATTAAAAATTTATTTAAAAAAATTATATTATTTGTTTTTTAAAAATACGTTTTGTTAATGCTCACATTAACATGCCATGTGCTTGCAAAAGAACTACACATAAGTTTATTTTTGACAAAGTAAGGAGTTTTATTGAGGATTTTTAGAAGCAAGTTGGATTGTAAGGATTGGAAACGAGAGAAATTAGGTGGTTTATTGAAGGCTCAAAGTTTAACTCCGTGTGCATAAAAAGGTCTAATTACTGGAATGTAAATAAATCTTCTGTAATTAATCTTAAAGTATGAACGTATGTCAAGTAAATGTTATAAAAGTCGAAACATTAAAACCGACGGGTAGTTTGTTATTTTAGTCTTATATGTGGATTCCAAGTAGGTCTGTCCACGGAGCGGATCTGCCGAACCGGGATTAATGAAATATTATTAAGGGGTGATGTAATTCTCTTATTTCAATACTATTTTTGAATGCTTATGATACGCGATTGGAGCCATTGTATCTAATTATTAATTTATTTACCTTTGTGTTATCTTAGTTTCATTCTTTTTTATTATAACATTGATTTTATTTAAAATAAGGCATCAATATAAGCTACAGCGATATTACCTATTTCTCTTTAAACTGTGGTAAACTTTAATATATTCTCATAATTAGTTTTTTTTTTAATTTTATAAAAAACTATGGTTAAAGATCATAAGGTAAAAAAAGTCGAAATGATACTCTTTTATTCTAAAATCTTGCCCAGCTCATTTGAAGACGAAAGTTAAGACTTCATAAGCACCAAGAAGTTGAGGAAGTGGTGATGAATAAGAGGTCATTGGCTAACCACCTGTTCCGGCTAGAGTCAACACCTAGAGGATGCAAATCCGGGATTAGATATCATTTACATAAACCAACAGGACCCACCCCCACTCCCCTCCATCGCAGGTTGAGGCCTCTAATCTCATTACCCCCGCCCGCCGAAAACTACTCCAATGCAAATCAGAGCCCGCCAAAAATGTATTAAACATCTCATCTCAAAGTTAATTACTCACTCCGATTATGCAGATCTTCACAGAGGCCTTTTCCTCTTTTTTTTTTTTTGTTTCCTCCCCAAAGCCGTCTTCGGGAAAAAGAACTCTCCTCCTGAGGACCTCAATGAATGGTAAATGTTTAATGAGGAGCCGGAATTATTTCGCTCTGTCGGCTGAGCTCTTTTATTCATGAATAGACTTAAAGAGGTGAGTAGTTCCCGGGAATAATTATCCAGCCATCTTTATTCCTCGGATATCTAAATTAATTGGATAATGTTGCAAGGCCGAAAAGAATTAAAAAGACTTTTAATGAATCAGTCTTTAATTATTTTTCCTTGAAATCGTTCAGCCTGCCGCGGAAATTCGGGTTAATTCGATTGAGTATAGGGTAGACTGTCCCACTTTGTAAAAATTAAGGAATTAATCGAATGACTACTTTGTTTTCAAAACTATTAATAAAAATTAATACAAAAATAATAGAATAAAAGAGAAAATAAAGAAAACTTTATTTTGTAAAAATGTTGTTTAAGAATAACATTACATAACAAACGAAAAAGTCCTTCTCTGCCATATCCCATGTTGGCGTACAGGTCCCAGAATATTCCGAAGTACTCTTCTCTCAAACCGGTCTTGTTGATCACTTGTCTTTTTATTCATGGTCCAGGTTTCTCTGGCATAAGTTACCACAGGTGTTTTAAACATCCTGAACTTTGTGCTATTACTGGTCAGCCTACTCCTCAGAACCTTAGACATGGCGAAGTATGCTCTATTCCTCCATCACAATCCTTTTCTTTACTTCTTCCTCCTCATCCGATCGATCAATTATTGTGGATCCAAGGTACTGGAAGCTGTGACCACTTCGAGCCAGTGGTTTCTTATCATGTAGTATTTTAGTAGTAGTTTGTAGTATTTTTGGGGGTGGAAAATTATATCTATGCTAAAGAATTAAAAAATTATATTCTATATCGGGCGCTACAGTTGATGAAGGATTTGGGCCACTGCACACAGTTGTCTTCACTTCTCTCTGTCAGCGGCCATATTCCTCCAATTTTGGATGTTTAGCTACCGCATGTCCCCTTCCACAACATCAGTCCATCTTTGCATAGGCCTACCTCTTCTTCTTGTTTCTCCTGGTGTTCCAGTCCACATTTTTTTATACAGCCATTGGGGCTCCATTCTTTCTAACTGACACAACCATCTTAACCTAGCTGTTATATAACAGTAACAATATCTGTTTCATCATACAGTTCTCTTAGCTCTACGTAGCTTTTTATTTGTTACTTTTATTGGGTTATATATCTTTCAAAGGACTCTTCTTTCCCATACCATTAGAGCTTTCTAATATTCCCTTTACATAGTCCATGTTTCGCTATTATATGTCACAACTGGTCTTACTACCGGATTTAATATGGTTAAATGGCTGTTTTGGTGAGAGCTTTCTCTATTGCATAATAACACCATGATCCCGCTACTATTATGGTCTAAATGTCAGCCCCTATTTCATTATTCTCTGTTACTACTACTGATATTAAAATTCTCTAAAGGTACTACTATAATTTGGATTGCTCGAGGTTTCAATAAATTTAGTTTTTAATGTATTCATCTCAAGCCCCAATAATTAGCTGAATTAACTAAATGCATCGACCAACGCAGATAACGTTCTTAAAGAGATCATCATCAGAGATCTGCAGATGCCATGTGCTGCCTAAGTCTGTTATAAACATTTCTGTTGTGGATTCGAGTTTCAAATAACCCTCATAGGGGTCTTAAAAGAAGATAGACACGGGAACTTCTCTAGTCTGAGCTCTGGCTGATGGCACATAGCTGACGAGAGGAGGGGGATCAACGTTGGCAAAGCTCCTTAACACACAAACGGGCCAACCCTTTCTTTGCTGAGATCTTTCTTTTAACTATTTTGTCTTTGTTTTTGTTTTTTTATAATTTAACTAAAGCTTAGTCATTTTAAGGATCGAAGTTATCATTATTTTATTTTTTGTTTGTCTAATGACTTAATTTTTAATATTTTAGTCTTATCTAATTTTTTTTCTTAAATTTTAATTCACTTATTAGCGGTATAATATGTACACAAGAAGTGTCATAGTCATAGAGACTCTATCCATAATTGTTATTCATTAGGGATCTAGTCCTATAATAAAGTTTTTTTGTTTTAATAATAAATTGTGGAAACACTCTTCATTTTTTTTTTGAACGCATAAAACCATTTCGCGAGCTTGCGTTGTGAACACATTACGATTTGATGTGCTGCTTCCCTCTGGTACTTTTTAAAACTTACTTAAAATTTAAAAATAAAAAGCAAAAACTCAATGCGAACTGTTTTTGAGGCAGAACTGTAATGGACCTCTCAAGGTAGGTGGGGAGAGAACCGGAAACCCTGCACTCTCATTGGCCCTGACCATCCACACCTTCCTCCACTTTTCCGCAAGGGCCATCAGCCAGCGCTCAGACTATAATACAGAACTTTAATTGAAGTGCTACCAATGAGTAGTTACTTTACTTGCTATTAAGACCGTTTGCTACATTTTCTAGATTTGTTTGTATTTTATATTGTGTACAGTTGTAAAAATCAATTAATGATAACAAAATTAATAAGTATAAAATAAAATAATAATATTTACAATAAGACATTTCAAGCCAGTTTCCCTTAAATGGAGAAAGAGTGAGAGCACACATTACATAGATAAATCGAACTCCAGCGAAAAATTTTAGGATATCTCAGGAGGGAGTTAGTAATTTTTTTTTTTTTTTTTTTTTTTTTTTTATACTGACCTCAAAGAGTTATACTTTTACTTTAATAATACTGTAACTATAGTTAATTAAGTGTGAAAGTATTATCATAACTTTTTTTAAATTTGAATTATTGACATATAAATTCCCGGTTTATTACTGAAAATATACGTTTGTGATAATCCTCAAAGTTCTCATCCTGATACAACAATGCTGAGTATATAAACAGGTTCTACACTGAAGAGATACACTCATCAATGGTTGTGGCTAGTGTTAGATAGTAAAGGGAAGAGGGATTGTCAGCAACATAGTGAGCCCCGGGGCCCGGTGTGTGCCTCACTGGGCCATCCCTCCCCCCCCCCCCCCCCTCCCCCCGATCACTGTCATAACATTGTTCAGTCCTGTCACACCCCGATCCACCTGCTCTCTCGGAAATATTCTATATAATCTATTTATGATCGTTTTATGCTTCGGGCTGCCTAAGGTTAACTATACATATAGGTAAAACTGTTAAACTTCTATTATGTGGTCCAATACTATATTTGCTACAAATACAACTAGCTATTTACTTCAATTCGGTAAGAAATCAAATATTTCAATTAAAACATATTGAGAGCTAATACTCAATCTTGGCTCACCTTGAAAATGAACTTACCTCCCTTCTTTCTACGGTTAGGCTTTTTATTCTTACCTGGACTCTTCCATTCGTAAAATTTGATATTAAGATACTGTACTGTATATGCCTGTAAAACAAGAATATGTTAACCCATTTGCGTACATGCAACGTTAATTTAACATTGTGTTTTTTATTTCTATTGGTTTAAATAGCCTGGTGGCTCCCACCCAATATCTTATTCAGTATATATCCAGTCATTCAACACAGCTCTTCGATTTTATAATTTATTTATTTATTTATTTGATTGATTGCCTCTACCCTTCAGGGTCATTGGCAGTCCATCTTCGATTATTTATCTCCTATATACGTCCATAAAACCTGATAGCCCTTAAGAAATCCAACTAGGACTTCACTGATTTGTTATCATCTTGTAAGATTTCTTGAAGTGTATTTGAAATTTTAAATCTCTTCCTTATAGATGAAAGATGTGGACAGTCTACTAATATGTGTTGTACTGTCCTGGGTTCCTGACAGTTGACGCAAGTTGGGGACTCCAAACCGCGGAGAAGGTAGCCACGTGAGAATTCACAGTGGACGATTCTTAGGCGGCACAAAATCATTTCTTCCTTTCTAGACGTCCTACAACTTGTTTGCCACTTAGCGGAACAGTTCGTCTTTACATGTAACAATTTAGACCTATTTGTTTTCCAGTTCTCTTCCCACTTGGCTTGAATCGAGCATCTTATGCCTCACCCAGTCTTCTTTAGGTGTAAGGTTGATGTTTTTAACAATATCACCGCCATTAATTCTTGCTAACTGGGCTGCAGAATCAGCTTTTTCATTTCCAAAAATGCCACAGTGGGAAGAAACCCAAATAAAAATAATCGTATTGTGTTTCTCTTGAATTTTCCAAATAAGCTCAATAATTTCTAAAATTGTTACATGTTGAGACCGATCATTTTTTATTGCCAGTAACACACTCATTGAATCCGTGACAATTACTGATTTTTCATGTTCGGCTTCCAGGCAGTGTAGGAGTGCTTCCTTAATAGTAGTTGCTTCTCCAGTGAAAACGGAGCAGACTCGAGGTAACTTAAAAAGACTTACTTCGTTTTCCGTCACCACTGCACAACCCACTACAGAATTTTCACATTTTTAAGCGTCAGTATACAAGATTTTATGGTCCTGAAACTTTTCTAAGAGAAGTAAAAAACTTTTGATTGATTCAATAGGAATTGTATTACTTTATGATTTAAACAATTGCAACACAAAAATTTATGAAACAGTATTATTGTGGCATTTATAAATATATCACCTTTTCTTCCTCTTAATATATATATTCTACTGGAAAAATTATTTTTATTTTTTCTTTAAATTTACCTACCCTGAATTATTTTGGTTGTAGAAAAATCGAAACTTTCAAATATTTCCAGCCTTGGTCCTAAATGGGCTATTAGGATTTAAAGTGTTTGAGCTGAGATTTAGCTTTAATCCCCTAAATTTTGCAAACACGCTAAAATTCAATTTGGTGATACAAATTATGCAAAGTATGTGTAGGATTTCATTTTTTTTAATAGGATTTTTAGCAGGAGAAAGTTCTATTATAATAATCTTCAAAAATATGATTTTTTTTTTTTTTTCCTGACATTATACTGTGAAAACTAAGTAATAAAACTCCTATAAAAACTGAAATTCCAGATAAAGATATAAGTATAAAAAAAAAAATTAATGAATAAAATAAAAAAAAGAAACCTATACCACCACAACCCATGAAGGGTCTTAGTTTGAATACTCAGGTAAGGATGTATTATATCTAGGCCTGATGTGAAAGGAGGAGACTTGGCCGAAATCAGAATCAGCAGCCAGATTTTTCCTTATTGAAGGGTACCCAGTTTATTATTATTAGGTTATGCCCCCTGGTAAGTCCCCCGACTACCGAAGTCAAGTCACGGCCGAAATGACAGAAAAAAAATTTCTGCATTTAGTCGGACTTGGACCCGGGCCCGGAAGCCTTTCTCAAGTTCCATAATTGAGAAATAAAACTCCTTTAAAAAATGAAATTCTGGAGGATGGTGTACATTAAGAAGATTAAATATATATTTGATATGTATGGATAAGTTTCTTGACTGAACCTCAAGAATCTTACTTTATATATACCTGGAAAAATTATATATATATAAAATATAACTGGAATAGTATATAAACAGTTAAACTAAAAAAATATAAAGTGATTAACAATGTTATATCTGTAAAAAAAATCCCCAAATAAGATTAAAAGAAACCTAAAAAAGACATTCAAAATGCATAACCATTAAAAATGGCAAATACTTAGCTCGGAGGATTGTTGAGTTTTTAAATAAACTTGCGGATTTTAGTAATCTCATATTGGTATAGAAATTATTGAAAATGACAATTCTAAAATATACAACTATGTAGTAAATCGGCGATAATAGTAAATATATCTTTTGATAGTCACTGACTTTTTGATCTGAAGAGTCCGTTCCAAGAAGAAAGAATGCTGAGTATTTGCTCTGGTAGGAAGTGGTACTCTGCCTGGAAAATACTTGGAGAGGAGCATAAACAGAGAAGGATTGTTTGCCGGAGCTGTGAGGAGAACATGGAGTGACATGTAGGACGGACCAGAGGTTTGTCTTCGGCAAACAGGGGGTCGGTTTTACATCGTGCTGCCGTTTCCAACCACAAATACGTGAGTAAACACCGTCTGTTATCTTACCTCTTCACCAACATTATAATCCTAACATAAAATGAATTGTTGTTCAAATAAACATTGTTTCCATCTGAATATATTACTGTGTACATCATAAAATCTATCCTGAACATTCACTTTCATCATTACCTCAGTTGTAGAATTTCGTTATTATAAATATTCAACCAACCTTTAAAATAAATTTTTGCTGCATAGATTCTTATCTATTTAGGGTATTTATAATTTAGTTCTTATAGCTAGAATTTTTCAATACATTATTATTGACTATTATATTATGCATTAATATAATAAAAACCATTGTCGAAGCTAACCAATTTAAATATATTGATGGTTTAATGTTGGGCCCAACGGAATTTGTTTACTATCACTTATATTATTCTCTTTGGTTGTTAGTATGATCGGATTGGGAAAATCAGGATAAAATAGAAACATGTATTAACTAACAAAGCACACATTTTTTTTTTTTTTTTATGAATTGAAAAATAATAATAGAAAATTAAGAAAATTTTATTTTATTGTCATAAATTCTGTTGTTAATAACATTTTATGGCACAGGTAAGTATACCAGTATATCAATATATACACACTAAAATAGTTTTTGTAAAATTGTTTAAATTTTTTAGACGACAGAATACATACACTTACTTACTTAACCCTTTAACGGCGGCCCAGGGATTTTTGAATACATTTATTTATTTTTTTCCATTTGAATAGCTATAACCGTGTATCATGAAATTCAAGGTTAAATAAAGGATATTACACGATAATGAGAGGGATAATGCGTCGGACATTAAGTCATTTATTGAAAGGCATTAGATATGTGTATCCTCCAGGATAAATCACCTGTTAAAAGGTTAAACCCATATGGACATACGCCACACAAATATACGGGACTGCAAAAAATACACACCTTTAAAAAAATACAAATATTCCAATCAAAATTACTCAGACTAATCACGAAATCACCTTGGTACGTTTCAAACCACACACTTCACACTGATTTAGAAATACCCACAGTAAAGGAACATACTCATGACCTTTATAGACAATTTCACTACAGACTTCATGGGCATAACAACATACTCATTAATGACATGGCCAAGACTGGCATACCTGGAAATACTCTCAGAAGGCTTAAAAGAAGCTGAATGAGAGATTTGCTCAAATAAATCTCTTTAATCCATGCCAGGAGGAGGTACTATTGAGTGCTAGTCTCCCACACGCCTACAAGGCCTGTAGTATTACAATATCATCAAATTCATTTATTGTTACCCCCCAATACCAGTTGTGAATCAAAATTCGAAAGAGAAAAAAAAATTATTCTTAAATGTAAAAATAGCATTTTTAAACCGTAAGCATGGTATAACAAATCAATTGCGCCGTGCTCCGATGAAGGTATACAACCGTTGACCTGCAGTACTTGGCAGTAATACGTAATGGTATAACCTGCCCCGCAATGTCTCTTATTTATTAAAGAAATTATTGAAACACTTCACTACACATATCATCATGAATAACTAATATTTATTATTTATATAGTTTATTATTTAATGTAGTTTATTATGGTTTGAATTTTTTTTTGTTATTGCTCTTACCCTAATCATCAAAATTTAAACAGTTTCACTTGAGGTGCACCGTGATAGTATGGAAGGATCAATCCGATTATGATTGATGCATTATTTGCCACTTCCATTGGAATAATTTAATTGGAAAACGAGTTTTGAATGTTAGACATTCATCACAAGTACTGATAACATACAAAAGAATTAAGACTTCAGCAGTGTGCTAAACAGATTATATTTATAATAAATTTTGAAATCACATTACTTCACTTATTAGTTCGTACGTACAACTTTTTTGAAAAAAATCTATTGTGTCTGTAGGCCAAGGGAAGTAAAAAGCCAATTGTTTATCTATTTTAAATGCGGGGCTTTACCTCAACTTTCTTATTTAGTTTCCCCCCTTTGTTGGATTTGGACGGTAACATTTGGGATAATATTGGGAGGCGATGCTGATGTTTTAAATTTTTTTGTATATTTTTTAAACAAAATTGATTGATGTCTAAATGATACATTTTTAGCATTTGGCACTATTAATATTAATCTTTTATATATAATGTATTGCGATCTAGCTCAAAGTGAGTAATAAGTAATAACGATGGCTAAATGGACACATTCACAATATGTACAATAAAAAAAAAAAATAAAAAAAAGTGATTATTAAAAATAAAAGTAAAGAACCTCATAATTTATAGTACAATAAATAAATTGAGAAGAAAAAAAGAAAATAAAGAACCTAAAACCAATAAAATAAATTCCTTACATTTTTTTTTTTTTTTTTTAATTAAAATATAACCAAACTCTTCAATCCTATATCATACACCTTCAAGAATGGTGTCAAAAATGAAGAATCAAAATAAATCCCATCAAATAACCTTTACCCTTCGGCGTAAACCTACGACTTCCTGTCCCACAGTATCCTTTAATGATGTTCCACTAATCCCTATTGAACAGATCCGCTACCTAGGACTTCATCTGGACAAACGTCTTACTTGGAATCCACATACAAGACTAAAACGATAAGAAACTGCCCGTCGTTTTCGACGACTTCAACATTTACTTGACAAACGTTCAAACTTTTCATTTAATTACAAAAGACTCATTTACATAACAGTAATTAGACCGATTTGGACATTGGAATTGAGCTTTGGGGCTCCACCAAGACATCCAATTCATCTCGTATACAATCCTTACAATCCAACATCCTTAGAAAAATCCTAAATGCTCCTTACTTCGCCAAAAACAAACTTATCTACAAAGATCTTAATATACCTTACGTTTCTGACTTAACTCAAACCAAATATCTATCCTTTCATAGCAAACTCCACAACCATTCAAATCCATCACAACTTGCTTCTCACTCCATTCCAGATAACCCTCCGAGGAGCCTAAAATGGCCTCGGGACCTTCTCATATAGTACTTCATTATATAGAACTTTTATAAGTGCTACCAATGGGTAGAAAAAAAAAAAAAATTAAAATATAAATATTAAAACTATAATAACAGTAAAAATAAACAGAATTACTTTAGTACCATTGCACTAAATTTGTATAATTGGTTTCAGCATAATTATATTATTTATCAGACAAGATACATTATTTTTCCGTATAATTTATATTTCTTAGCTTTGTCTACCGCATTCTTTTGTTGAATATTTTTTTGTTTTTTCCTAATTTGTTTTTGTAGCTTATTTTCAATTTCGAACCTTAAGATTTAATTTGTTTTTCGTGTGATATTTTAAAACATGTATAATTAATCTTATTACTTTATGTTGTAATTTAAGTTTTTTTTTTCAATCCTTAATTTAATTTAAATTGTATTTCCTTGTCTTTATTATATTTCTAAATTATACATACGGCAGCTAGGCCGCCAATAATTGTTCATTATAATTATTCTTAAGGGGCAATGGCCCCAGAATAAAATTTATTTTCATTCATTTCATTTTCATTTCATTAATAAAATTAAATTAGAAGTTAAAAATATATTTATACTTTATTTACAAGTGTATCCATACTTAATCACACCCCAAGTTAAAAATATATTTATACTTTATTTACAAGTGTATCCATACTTAATCACACCCCAAGGGGATTCCTAATTTTCATAATGCAGTGACAAAACAGGTCCAAAGATATCCCAGCGCTTTTCTCTTAGCTACGTCATTGAAAAACAAAAAAAAGAACAACCTAGTGGAGGCTAAGTGAGAGCTATTGCACAAGTCACATAGGGCATGAGCTCAGAACGTGGTCATTGCCATGACTCTGTTCTAAATTTCAAAATTGATCGCGAGGCCTTTTTGTCTTTTTAATTATGGTCTGTGTGAGAGAAGAATTATGGTGTGTGGGGATTGTACTATTGGATTAAGATGATGAAAATGTTTTTGATGAAATTTTGTAAATTTAACAGGTATAAATTCTAACTCAAAAGGTACATTAACGTCATTATGTAAGGTTTTCTTGAAGACGTAATAAGGGGTGTTGGTTATACTTTTCAGAAATTTGAAATTGAAGGATTGGATACGTTTGATGTTTTGCTGTTCCCTAACAATCGATACTAATATTCAAATTAAAACAATCCAATAGAATTAATAATTCATCAATCCAAATTGTAGAGTTTCTCTCTGAGGTGTGTACGAATATTATCATAAAATGGTGAATTACAAAATGTATACTATATATAAGGTTATTTATTATCAATTTAGTAGCAATATCAGAAATGGAGATCTTCCTACCACCTCATTTTCAAGGACAATAAAGACATGACCACAAATTAGGGAACAATAATTAGGATGGAATTGAGGTAGTTATCGGCTGGTAATTGGCAAAGAGGCGGTGAGGGGCGGGCCAGGCGCCGCGCCGCCCCCGGGGGCGGGTCTTGAGATTTATAACTCCAGCTCTGTCGACTCTCTGTCTCTTCTCCTACTTCTGGTCTTCCACCGGTTTAGAGGGCTCCTGAGAGTCATGTGCAGTTTTGAGATAAGTGGTCAAAAGATATACTAAAGCGGAAACATGTCAATTCTGGATTCTAAAACCAATTATTCTAAAAAACCACAATATATGGATATCAACAGGGTTCAGAGACCTCCTAATGGGATGCCTCAAGGTTCGATCCTCGCACCACCTTTATACTTAATATAAACATATGACATCCCACTTGACATTAAAAATTGAATAGCCGACAATACAGATATTCTCACAAAAAACACTGGTTCAACACAGTGTTCATTTACTCTTCATGACTGATTTAAATTTTCACAAATAAAGATAAATAATGAAACGTCACAACACAATACATTCACTCTTCGACACGACACTTGTCGATCTTATACTTTGACAATACAACCACACAGACTAACACGGCAAAATACTTAAGACTAAGATTCAATTGAAGGTTGACTAATATACGTTAAATCGTGTCTACTTATTTCCACTGATACAAGAAGATCCTCCCTTAACCTCGGGAACGCGCGGTCCGTCTGCGTTGAGGCTCAACATTCATTTTAAAAGTGGAGTGGAGTCTGGAAGGAATGGCCTCTGCTACCTTCCCATCTCTAACTAAACGTTGATTCCGTGTAATGGTGGGTGCCTTAGAAGTTTCAGTAACCCCTCCAAGTGCTTTTTGGGCCTATCTGGACATTGCGCGCTTCAACGTTAGAATTATTATTTACACTTACGTTACTAGTTATCAAGTATTTTTAGTTTATTTGCATGACTTGCAACATAATTTATTTTAATTTAAAACTCACGGAGAATGATGGGTATGGCCCATGAGGCGAATGCGCGTTCCTTGTTCTGTGATTTTGAATAAGACAGTAAATATATTACTTTTGACTATACAATGGGTTATTTTTATTTTTAATATATATATATATATTATTTTATTTATATATATATAACCTTATGTTATTTATATGAATAACTCAAGTGATAGTTGGGCCCCTGAGGGGTCGCGCGTTCCGCTGCTACATTTTGGTTGCGCCTTCCTGAGGGCTAAATACACATACTTACTAAAACCCATATGGACTTGAGCATCACAGATTAATGGTTGTGCCAAAAAAACTTACATATACAAACTACAAATATTACGACTAATTACACAATTTCATTAGCCATTCATGCACTTTAAGCCCAATTCCTTTCTAAATATTTTTATCTCCCAAATCCCGAGAAGTTGTTCATTTCTTTTTGTTAGCGCTCAACTTTTAATGGCGTATCTAACGAAATGGTTCTATAATAATTCAAAACAATAGACTTAAGGACAACAACTAAAAGGATAACAATGGCGGAATATCCTGCGGATATCTTAAACACCGTTGAATCCTGGAACATTTCAACATATTATCCTTAAGGATGAAACCTAATATACAGAGTGATTATCTCTTAGATTTAAAAAAAAAAAATTGGGTGAAACTAGATCAAAAATGTAGAAAAATACCGCAGACCTCCCCTTTCTATTCCAATCCGTTGCAGTTATACGATAAACTAAAGACTTTTTTGGGATAACCACGTTTTTTACCATGATTAAACCAACGATATACCTCATGGATGGGTTGAAATGCCCTTCCCTTTAAAAACGGACTCATTTATCCATAAAATGCACCTCAAAAAGTGGTATAATTCAGAAGCTAACGGCAAAATTGAGTTCTATGATCATTATCATTGGGTTATAAACATTACATAGAAAATCTAATAAAATATATCCTAAATAATAATAATAAATAAATAAATTTAATAACATGAGATCCTCTGATCTGGTGTCGCTTTATTGACAGCTTTTCTTTATTTTCTATTAAGAATAATTTTATTCTTTGTTTTTTTTTTTTTATTTCAATGAAGAGTTTATTATGTTTAAAATGCAAATTTTCATTGAGGGATTATCATAATGTTTTATTTTCTCAAGTTACTGATTTATATGCCAAATGAGAAAACCAGGTTTTTTTGGTTTTAAAAGTAAATTTTTCCATAAAATTGAAACAGAATCATTACGTTTAACATATCATTCCAAAGCTGATTAATTTTTTAAAGTTTTGTGAAATTTGCAGTTTTGTGGATAGTCTTTTTAAAAAACGGTGAGCGTTTAACTTATATAAGACATTGTAACTTCCCGAAATAAGCTGAAGCTCAAGCTGTTCTTTAGGTCACAAGTTTGTAAAGTTCAAGGTTACATTTACTCTGTTCTTATAGAAAATTTAATGCTAAATCCACAAATGTTATCAAAGTTTGAAAAAAAAAATTAAACAAAATGGAGATATTACATCTTTTATGGTAAAAAACGTGGTTTTCTCAAAAAAGTCTTTGTTTTTGTTATCGTACAATTGCAATGGATTGGTATAGAAAGGTGAGGTCTGCGGCATCTTCCTTCATTTTTAATCTAGTTAACCCAATTTTTTTTTTTTTTACACTAAGAGATACTCACCCTGTATATGTATTTGGCCCAATGATGTCCTTCCGCCATCTTAAAACAGCATCCTTAAGGACGAAAACTAATTCTAATATGGGCAAGAGAGTGGCCAAGGATGCCATTCGACCTCAAAAATGTCAGATCCTGGCAGATCCCTCCCCACTAATAATAGTTTTGTAGGCTGATATTTTAGTCTTAAGTGATGAATCTTTGAACCGAAGAATTTTTTGAACTCCGAACAGACATCTTTTGTGTACCGCTATTCTTTCCTTGATTTCTGCGTAATTGTAATTTGTTAAAAGCGACCCTAAGTATTCAATTTCTTCGCACGCCAGGAAACTGTACTCTCTGATTCACTTTTCTTCCAATTTGGTTCTTGTTGTTAACTTCAAAAAAATAAGTGTTAAAATAAAATTATTGCCTTCTTACCCTCAGCGGCTCAAAGAGAGTTTATATCTCAATTTGATTTTTGAATATCATCATCATCATCATCTAATGGCACTTATGGTCCTTGCAGAAACCTGACCTCCTCTACAATTTTCTTCCGTTCAGTTCTGCATTCGTCTTCACCAAATTTAGTTGGACCATATATTTTTCGAAGGATTTTCTTTTTCCTTCCACATGTGTAATAATTTCTCTTCGTGTAATGTAAAGGTCCATGTGTCGCTTTTGTACTTAACAGCCGGTTGTAGGATCGTTCTATAGACTATTATTTCGCTATTTATCTGGATATATTACTATTTTTAATATTTATGGGTTAAATTCACGAGTTGCTATTGGATAACTACAGCCTAGAAATCGTGGTTCTTATTATTGTGACACCTCGGATGCAGACTTAGGATGACAGAGGATCGAGAACAATCCCCTACACAGCCATTGATCCGGCTGACCAAAGAAGGGCCGTTGGGGAGGGACATGTAAATATCCAGGTAGGGATTAGATTGCCCGCCGGCCACCTGATCCTCCGCGTCCTGAGGGATCGCTTGTCCTCCTCGTGATGAATGTCTGTGTTCTTAGCGCCACCAGAGGCCGCTCTCGCTCCACCAGGAAATAAATCACCGCTGCTGAGAACTATTGGGTCAGATTAATGCATTATTACTATTTCCATAAATTTAAATTTGAATTTACATTGTAAACAAAAAATAGATCCAGTAAATCTGAAAATAACTATTATAATAGCATGTACAAGGACTAGTTAATCAACTACTCATCGCTAGCACTTCACAAAAAGTTCTATATCAGAAGTTTCCGAAGTCATCATTCAATATCAGGTGTTGAATTTAAAGGAGTTAAGTGACACGTGGGTCTGAGTAGTTATGGTGTTTATTATGAATGCACAAGCACCTAGTTTATGATAAACTAACAATATATGTAGATTTTTATATAGTCTGAGCGCTGGCTGATGGCACCTGGCTAGCGAGAGGAGGAGGATCAACGTTGCCAAAGCTCCTAACCCCCACACGGGTCCTGTCTTTGCTGAGATCTTTCTCTTAATTATTTCTGTTTGTTTTGTTTTTTTTTTTTTTTGTTGTGTGTGGTGTTTTTTTTTGATATATGTTTCTATAATTTTAACTACAGATTAGCCATTTTAAGGATCGTAGTAAGCATTATTTTACCTTTTGTTCATCCAATAAATACATTTTAAATATGTTTGTCCTATCTCAAACCAATGTATTTTTTTCTTAATTTCCATTTAATGTATTTTTCAATTTGTTTACTAGCAATACATTGTGTACTCAAAAGGTTTTATAGCCAGAGACTATTTTTCTTTTTTCTATTCATAATTGTTATGATTTGGGGACCATATCTCATAATAAAGTTTTTTCTTCTATTCCATTCTAAGTAAAAAATTTAAAAAAAAAATATGTATCAATGTTTTTTTTGTTTTTTTTAAAATAAATTGTGGAAACACTGTCGGATTTATTTACGGACGCATAAAAGCATTTTGCAAGCTTGCAGTGTAAATTTGATCTGCTGCTTTCCCTAGACACTTTATAACAGTAACTTACATTTTAAACATTAAAAAAAAACTCAATGGAGGCAGAACTGTAATGAACCTCTCAAGACAGGTGGGGAAAGAACTGGCAACCACTCTCATTGTTAAGTGCCATCAGCCAGCGCTCAGACAATAGATAAGTTTATTTGTGAAATTATTAAAATTTAAATGAACAAAGCGCTATGTATCCAACTGAGGACAAAGGGTAGTTTCTGCTAACAATCCCTTATTGAAAATATTCTGGATAAACACATATATCGTAAGTTAACTTCCAGCCTGAAACTACCAAGAATTCAGCAACAAGCATGTTGGTGTTAGACTTAGGGTAGGGATAATATTTAAAAAGGTCTAAAAAAATACTCTTGGGATCTTTTCTTGTCTTCTTGTCCGATTTGTCTTTCTCAGCTTCTATTCCCGCCGTTACCTGATGTAGTCGAGTCGATTTCGTCTTCTGATGACACGTGATCGATCCGAAACCATGACTTCCACAGACAGCGCCGTACCCACATCATAGCATCTCTAATTAATTAAGTTTAAATTTAGTTTGTTTTTGTTAGCATTTAAATTAAATTTAGAAAATAATCTCTAGTTCAAGGTGTAATTTTATATGCCATCCCTTAATTAAATATATATTGTTTTTAATTTAACAACAGTCAAATTCATTTACCATTTACATGCCACTCATCCAATTAATTTCTTGAGATTCATTTTTTTTATGATATCCTTATTTATTCGACCCCACGGAAAACTTTGGGTAATATCATGTTAACTATTTAATCATTTTAAAAATATCGATAACTTGCCAGGAAATTAGGTCCTGATTAGTATCCCTTTAGATGAACGCTGATCCGAACAAGAATGAGTGAACGGATGTAGCGAAAGCAATGAAATCATTCTTAATAATGATTTATGGCTGTGAAAATGCAAATGCAGTAATTTTGAACTTGTAATGATGGTCTAGAGTTGAAAAAAGATTTACTACAGACGTGCGTGAATTAGTGACATGTCTTTAAAGAAGTTAGAAATATTTTATTTGATTTTGGAAGTTTTCTTTTCTATCGATCTACGTTTTTTCTAGTGAATAAATCTAAAAGAGGAAGGTCCTTTTATTACCTCTAAAGAAAATCCCTAGCTCTGATTGAAAAAAAAAAATAATAACTTTAAATTTAAACGGGTCTTGATTATTAGGGGGGGGGGAAGTCTTTTAAAAGACGAGACATTGTAAAACCTGTCAGGAGTCTTTGGAAAAAAAAAATTGCTGGGGTAAGTGGTTCGAAATCTCATCTGCTACTTAATAGAAAAAAGCGTCTTAACCTTCATAATTATTTATCGGAAATCAATTTTAGGAAAAAAAAATTATTAATTGAAAAACAAGATTATTTTTTTTTTTATTCTTTTAAAGCTCTCGAAGGGAACAGGGATTGCGGTCGATATTTTTTTTTCCGTCGTAAAGGAATCGTTGATAAGTGGTGCTGCCAAAAAATAGTGACCCTGCCACCCTCTGCAGGAATAAAAAAAAGACAAAAAAAAAAAAAAAAACAGGGGTCCTTCTCCCCTTGCAAGGGTACTAATGGAAGCACCGAATCTCTGCGGAACTAAGTACTTGACTGAAGATCTTACAAAGAGGAGCACGCTACATTTTAAATTTTGTTTCTTTTTTCTATTCTAAAGATAAAATGACAGCAAATGCTTGATTATTAAATATTTGACAAAGATGCTTGCACATAAATAAAGTTTGATTTCATATTATATAGTTTAATAATTAGTGATTACTATTCTTTAGTTAGTTAACTCAATGGAATTTACCGAAAATAAAGGTTTTAAACTACATCCACCCATTTTTCTGCTATTAATTGGATTTGATGCCAGTATCACCTTTTTAGTTTTGTGGTTAACTTTCTCGGAATTATCAAAGATACAACCTTTTAAAAAATGAGCTAAGATTCTAAACAAACTATAATATGATGATGCAGAATCTAAGCTATTCACTAAATGAGGCAACATGTTTACTCATTGCAGTTCCTCTCATTGTTTCTAGGTCGCCCGATAAAGATGTATATGGGGATTATCAAGCTGCAAAACATCTTGACTTTCGTTGTCCAAAACTACTTGATTATACATCAAGATCTATTTTGAATTCATCATTAAAATCAAAATGCAAAACTTCTTCGAAGTTCCGCCGAAAACTAAGCATCTCTTTTTCCCCCAGACCGATCCAAACAAACCAAACTGCGGTAGTATTTCAATAGATAACTCCTTTTATGGAAACAATTTTTATTATCTCGTTACAAAAAAGAGAGAGATACAATACAAGAGTAGAGAGATTTACCAATATCAAGTTACTAAGGATCTTACACAGATAGTTATGTTTATACATTAATTTTTATTATATATATCATAAAAAGACTATTAAAAGCTTCGATGGTATTCTAGTCAAAAAGGAATGTTCAGGTGTAAACTGTGTGGAGTTAGGAACACTTATCCCAAGTTTAAGCCGAATCGGTGCGCACTCAGCCGGTTGGGTTCGGAACAGCCATCGGAATAATTTAATTACTCTACCTGACTCTCCTAGTCAAAATAAATGTTTGTTCTCGGCCGAGTCCCTGCTTGTATTTCTCTCTCCTGCTTTCCATTGATTAGCCGGAGCTGGTTAACATGCCCGTTTGATGAGTCTCCAAAAGCGACAGCGCTTTTATTTATTTATTTATTTAATCATTATCTTAAACTATCTGCGCAAAAAAAATAAAGTGCATTTTCGGTGGATAGATTAACTTTATTAAATAGTTGAGTATTTTATTTTCTTACTTTATTTATTTTACATTATTTTATATCAGTGTACATATTGAATGAATGAGTCACTGTCATCAATATTACTCATTGCCCTTGAGTGAGGCAGCATGTAATTAATCAAATAAAAAGATTTTAAAAATAGTTCAAATATTTCTTTCAAAATTTTTATACTTGTTAGTAGCGAGCAGTAGCGTCTCAAATTAAACTTACCTTCTTTAGACAGCTCTTTGGTGGACTGTATCGAAATAAAGAAATAAAATAAAATAATACCAGAATAATTTCCGAATCGCAGTTTGGAATAAGTAATAATAATATATAGAAATAGAAAGAGACTAATGAAAAGGCCGGAACTTTTGCACTTCCTTGCGTCGGAGTCCAATACATGTTTATGGATTACTGCAACAAACAGTCTATTGTTAATTTGTTCATTTGTTTTAAATAAAAAATAAACTCGTCCGATAACATAACAGGTGATAAATCATGATAATGGTTTTTATTATAAATTTCCAGCTATTATGTCCTCTGAAGGAACGATTCTATAGATAGCCAACGATCCCCGTTCTCCCGGCCGTCGAAGAACCCAACAATCCTTGAAGAGCTAATACAGTACCCCTGGAGCGGATTCCTCTCCAGTCTTCTTCAGCTAATTATCCTTCATAACTGCCGCGTCTTCGGGCTCCTCTTTAATTAAAACACCAAGAATGTTCAATCAGTGGAATTTAATTTACTCCCTTCGCTCATCTTGTTAATATCCCCAACCTCTCCCTATTCCAAGTTTAATTTTTATTTCCCCACGTTATTCGAATTCCGATCTTTTCTCGGCTCTTTAGACTGGAAATTCTTCTAGAAAAGAAAACGAAAAAGGAATATAATTATCGGTGTTCTCATTATAATCTCTTCTATCGGTATTTTCTTAGGAGGAAGTCTAGGAGTTGTTTCGATAATCAGGAGAGTCCGTATGCGGGATTAATGACGACGAATGTGATTACGATATAAGGTATGAAATAATCGTACTGTTTCATAAACTTTCACTTTAAACTTTTAAAATATCAATAAAAAACCGAAATATATATATATATATATATATATATATATATATATATATATATATATATATATATATATATATATATGAAGGGTGTTAGGCGGAAAGGGGAATGACTAAAATAATCTAAATTGAGATTTTATTGCCGCTTGTTCGCCTGTCCCATTTACAATCATTTAAGGTGGTTTCACTGAAAAAAGGACCCGTTCCCAAATAGAGAGGAAATGGATTTGTTAGTTTTCATTTGCAATTCGTTCGGAACTATGGCTACTGGGCATTCCCTCTTTTAGTCTTCATATATACCTTATGTTGTTTGTTTTTTATTGCGTTTATCTCATTGATAGAACGTTGAAAGTTACTTATAACTTTTTCTATTATTCTCTCTATCTAATCTGCCGATGGTCCTCATATCAGAGAAGTATTGATATCTTCCACACGTTGTATACAGCTGACATACTAACTCTTTCTACCAACGTCCTCACCACATACACTGATGACATTTGTGTTTTATCAGTGAACGATGATCCTTTCATTACCTCAAAAAAAATTTAAACCCATATGAAAAACCTTCAAAAATAATATGAAAATTAAAGAATTTAAATAAAAACAAACAAATCTCATCTAATAACCTTCACTCGTCATCACAAACCTACCACTACCTACCCTTCAGTATTCTTTAATGACATTCCATTAGTTCTTTTTGAGCAGATCCACTACCTCGGACTCCATATGGAAAAATGTCTTGGAATTCATATAAAAGACTAAAATGACAAAAAAACGCCTTTCGTTTTAAACTCTCTTAAATTCACTAGACAAGCGGTAAAAACTTCAGATTAATTAAAAAAGACACTGAGAGTTATGACAGACCTATTTAGTTTAAAGGACGTTATGACTCGTCTAATTACTTGGTTTAAGTTAGTTGTTTAACGACAATAAGTAACCATATTTTATAGTTACAATTTTGATAAGAAACACTGACATTGGAATAGCGTATGAGATTGTATCTTAGTGACAAATTTAATTACAGGTGTGCATGAATAATTAACGATATTTTTCTGGTAAACCGACTTATATATTGTTATAAATTAATAATTCAAGCCATTCAGTAACTATATATATACTTTTTAAAAACATGACGAAATAACTAAGTTCGAAACGAGCTAGACAAGACAGGAAACAGATCCTGAAACCGGATAACTGAAGAAATGGATGTTAGGGTCAGTAACTCTGTAGGTGCGGATGGGGCTTGGATATCCTCGGATCAGACCGCATATTCGATTAAGGGGGAGGGAGGGGGGCTGCTCTCTGGTAATATTTCATAAGGGTTCCCTTCCCCCCAAGACCAGCTTCTCTCTGTTTTTTGAGTTTTTCGATTAAATAAATTACATGGGTGACCTTTCCACAAGGGGAAAAAAATACCCTTGTTCCCAATATCTGAATTGACACAAGAGTTTGTAAACTGTAGGGTGTGAAATTAAACTTTCAATTCCTTTTACGAGAGAATAAACAGTTTTATATATGTCAAAATGTCTCTTATACCAGAGTGTTCGATTATTTTGATATGGATCAGTTATGGAATAGGATCAAGATTTACGTTCAAAAATTGATTGAATACTTCGATCGTTTAGATTAGTAAACATTTTTATAATTTTATAATTAAAAATCCAGTCAGTCAATCTCAACTATATCCGATATCACTGAATTACTTAAATAATTATATCATTATTAGTAAATTTGTCAATTTTAATCATTTGTCTGTCTAAAAAATTACTTTTTTTTTTGTCTCATATAGCTATATAATATAAGAGGACAGTAAGTAGACGTGTAAATATATATTTTCAGCTATTTGTAAATATTTTGTCATATTAACATTCAAATACAGTGGACGCCGCTTATAAGACTCACTTTGGGATCAACAAAAAGTGAGTCTTGTAGGCGGATGAGTCTTATAGGCGAAAAGGAAAAGATAATGTTAAAAATGTCCTAAATTTAGGGAAAAAAAACTTTATTTTATCAGTTAATATACATAGCGTGTATGAGTTAAAGATAATGCTCAAATATAATTTTTTTTCTACCAATAGCACCTGTGGAATCTGCATCACCTTGATCTCCGTGGGTTTTTGGTAGGTAATATTTTCTCTCTTTTTCCACCGATAAAACCATCCTTCAGTCGCATTGGAATTATCTTAACCCATTTTTTCTGCCAATTCTTCAGCTTTTTGGTGAAGAAAAGTTCCTGAAACGCGAATATCCTAATCGAGTGACTATCTTTTAGAAACCATTCTTTTAACGCGTATTCAACATTAGCGACACTTGAATAAAGACCCGTGAGTTACACATTGATTTGATCATTCTCTCTTTTTCGATGGTATACGGGACTATTTTTTTTTTTTTTTTATTTCGGAGCAACTAAGTCTTATATCCGGACTGGCGAGTCTTATAACCGATTTTTTGTGTGTGTATTTGGATATGCCCGGAACGTTCAAGTGGATTCTGAGTCTTATAGGCGACTGTACCTTATAACCCATGAGTCTTATAAGCGGCGTCCACTGTAGTTAATTTTTTTTTTTTCTCTATGTATCTTTTCCTTTCTATTCACTATATTTTTTTTATTTCATGGATTTATTATTTTTTTTTTCATCATTCTGAATGCATTGTAATTATTATATTAGCATATTAGTATTATTTTTTTTTTCTTTTCTCATGTATATATTCATAATATAGTTCTATTTTAAAATAGATACATATATCATATTTATATATATATATATATATATATATATATATATATATATATATATATATATATATACACGATAGTATTTTATGTTATAGTTATTATTTCATATATTTTTTTTTTTAATTTAATTTAGTTTTTTTTTTCCTGTAAAAAAATGTATGCTGTAATTACTGAAGCATTTAATTTGTAAATAATAGGCCAGACAATTGTACTTTTAACTATGCATTATTTTTGTTCTTAGGGGACAGTAAGTCCCATAATAAAGTTTATTTTTTCAAAAAAAAATAAAAACAATTTTTCCCTGACTGGGAAAAGCAATAGATCGTGAATTTGTGTTTCAATTATCTACTGATTTTATATCTACTGTTTCCGAAGAGCAAACAGTCATCAACGAAACACCAACAGACAAAAAGGTCCAATACTTAAAAAATTAAGGGAAAACGTTACTTTTCTTTTTCATCAACACCAATATAGTTACTAAACATTAGGTCCTAGAGGCAAACGTTATATTAAAAAAATATTTTCCGTTCAATTTCTGATGATGACAATATCATTAAACTTTCAACTACCCCAACAGAGCTAGAGCGTATGAATAACAAGCCCCTCACTAAAAAACTGTAGGCAAAAGCAATATAGATCCTGAACAGTAGATCCCAGCGACAAATATTATATAACAAAAATTATTCTTAAATGAATTTCTGACACATATTTAGCGTTAAATTTTGAATATAAGCAACAACAACTGAGCTAATGCGCGGGGTAAAGTAATAGAAAGGTTTTTAGATGATTCTAATCTTTTCCTACTTAACACTGGTGAACCAACGTTCCTTAGCTCCAGCTATGAAACATTGACATTTCCCTTTGCAGCCCTAGCCTGTATAATAGAATAGACTGGACAGCTTCCTGGGGCTGGGGCGGATCGGCCCCGCTTGGTGACATGTGGCGGCATGGATGCTTGGGCTACCTATGCTCCGAACCTTGTAAGGATTTGGACTTTTCCATGTAGAAGAAATGTAAATGGTTTTTATCCACATCCTACTTATAATCTTCGTATATAATTTAAATAGAAAAAAAATATGTATTCATATAGATAAGCAAGCTGTGGCGCATTTCCTGCTCGGTGGGTGCGGCTCGTTTCTGCTTGGGGGCGCGACTCTGTTTGTGGCATCCTTCTAGACCCTAAACTTATGTGAAAGTAAACATATATATAGAACTACACAGACATGGATGACCCTAGGGTTTTATGCCTCTAAACTCCAGCAAACAAACAAATAAACTACAAATAAAAAATATTTGATGTTGCAAAAAACCTTACAACTTGACTGTTATCATTTGAATCAATATAGATCCTAAACGGTAGGTCCTAGCGACTAATGTTATAACAAAATATTCTTTCAATTATATTTCGAACTGAGCTACAGCGTCTTAAAATGTTACATTTTGGAATGCGAAAAAAACGTTACAGCAAAAACGTATAGACCCGAGCCAAAAACCATATCTCAAAAAAATTATTGTTATAAAATCAAGTCAATGCGCATTATGATTATGATTAACTGACGACGACTTCAAAAGAAATTACAGCCTTGTACTTAATTACGCTCTGAGACTTTTTGTATCGACTCATGTTTTGAATTGAGTCCGTGCTGCGCAGATTTGTTTGAACCCGTCCAGAAGTCTCAAACTAATCGTGTCTACACCAAGAATTATTCGTCTGAGTCAGTCCTTGTCCAACAATGGTGGATTACTTACATTATTCGGGGTGTTGCTTTTGTATTATTTCTTTTTTTATTTAATCAATATTCAAAGTCTATGATTTAAACAAATACTGCAAGAACAGCAATAAGTCCCCGATTTTTTTAAATCATAAAACTTTTTACACCCTAAAACTTTTGGACGCATAAAAAATGAACGCCGGTCTGGAAATCTCATCAACCAAATTTGAAAATACTGAAGTTGGAGGACAAATTTTCGTGAAGAAATTCAAATGTTAGAGACTCACAAGCCTGATGAACTCCTTCAAAACTTCCAAACGATTTCCGGGTTTGTTCCTGAAATATGCGAACCATCATTCGATCTTTGAGAGAATATACGCACGAATAACGTCCATTCTGACACATTTTGAACTACTTAAATAAAACGGGAGTCAAAAAATCTTATTTCGGTCGGGACGCAAATGAGTTGGAAAATACCAACCCGTCGAACTAAAGACGAAAAAATATTTTTAAAAGCAACAAGATGTGTCTTGGCCTCCTTAGTAATCCTCCACACAAAGCGATACACCACGAATCTCCTCCATTTGCACACACCCTCGAATCAGAGATCAGACTCCACATTGTCCAGCAATCACACTCTGCGCCTGCCTCTTCCTCTTTCTCCATCTGGATGCCCTTCCAGTATTTGCTTTGGGAGTCTTTTTGAGTTCATACGATGTACATGACACAAGTATTTTACACCCCCCCTCTCCCCCCCCCTTTTTAATACAATAAGTATCAGTTTTTCAAAATAGGTTCTTTAGTTAATTGTTTTTTAAAATACTATTTCCACATTTGGTTGAACTATATTTTCTTCTTTGAATATTTCTCTGATTGAAGATTGGTCGAATATTTTTAAAAGCTTTTATGTAATAAAAAATAACAAATCGCATGTCGGCAAGAACGGTGTCATAACTCTAATTTCTTATGTTTTGGAAAAAACACTTTCAAGATTCGGAGTCATTATAAAATAAATAGTTACTTACCTGAACTAGATTAGATTTAGCGTCCCTAGCAACAAAGGAAAATTAAATATGAGGATCGTATTTTTTTTTTATTTTAAGATACTTTTCATTTTAAAATTCTAGATGTTGTGAAAAACTAGTTTCTTAATTGCGAGAAGGCATAACAATAATTAACATCAATTGTTTCATCTTAAAAAACGACGATTTAGAAAAAAACATAAGAAAAATTGGGGTACTCTTCAAAAAAGTCACCGAAAATAGTTTAAAACAATTTGAAACGGTAGAGTTTATTTACTGCAGGAAAAAAATAATTACTGAAATCGCAATCATAGCTGGTCTTTCAGCTCCGGCACGATCTACGCTTGGGAACATTGTACCCTCACCTCTCCCCGATTGTATTCAGAGAACTTTCCATCATAAAACATGCGAGTTGAGATATCTAACTAAAGATATGTCGATGTTACCGGGGAAATGGTCCACATTGGTTGAAAGAATGGTCCCAGGTGCTCATTACAATAATATATTAGCAAATGGCTCTATAGACGGTTCACGTTGCAAGTCCTCAATATCTCCCTTAGCCAGTAGGCTAATATACTTACACCAGTGCCGATATTAACACCTTATCCATAACACGTATAGTGGGTTCAATTCAAAATTGATAAATTTCGAGATATGACGATATTGTTGACAATGTGCGATGTGCAATGGTTATATTATTGTAAATTAAAAAAAAAAAAAATAGTTACCTATGTAGTATTAGTTGTGATAAATACTCATTTATGTAATTAATAACTTTATAAATTAAGATATTGTCTGTTTATTTTTTCCAAATTAAATAAGTATAATAAATTTAACAAATAAAATAGGTAAACATAAAATAATTGTAATACAATTTTTTTTTTATTTATATATTTCGAGTGATCCATGTCATCTCTCTTTGTTAATCCTATCTAGAATCTTCAAAACACTCCAATTTCTCAAGAACCACAAAAGGGGGATGCTCAGAGGAGGCTGAACCCTTTAATAAGGATGATGGCTCTTTGACAATAAGATATCTTCTTTTGAGAAAGCTAGAGAGGGGGTCACCACAACTAGAAAAATCCAATCACTACAGACCATGATTAGGAGGTGATGTCTAGATAATCGCTTTTATTAATTATAAAGAATTATTTGGTTAAACAATATGTTATAGATTTAATAATAGTACATAAACAAAACGAAAACCATAGATATTTAATCAGAAGTTCGTGGTTTGGAATCCTATCCGGGCGGGTTAAAATTTATTTCGTGTTGGAGTCACGAAACGAATCTTGACTTTCCCACCCTAGAATAGATTTGTTAATCTTTA
Source organism: Euschistus heros (assembly GCA_003667255.2). Taxonomy (NCBI): domain Eukaryota; kingdom Metazoa; phylum Arthropoda; class Insecta; order Hemiptera; family Pentatomidae; genus Euschistus; species Euschistus heros. Next base: position 870,542 of record RCWM02000297.1, read on the forward strand.
GGATAACTCGTCCTTCCTGCCATAGTTGGAGTACAAAAGGACTTTAAGCCCTAATAAACAAATAGATAACTAAATCTCCCTCCTGATGAGCATGTATTTATATTATATCTATATATTATTTTTTATTTATTTTATCAACTTTTGTAACACCGGGACAAAAAGCGGATGTGATATTAAAAAAAATAGTCTAGCATGCATGTGGTAGTCCAGCCCTCATTGGTATCTACTCCTGGCTTCCATCTACTGTTTCATATCTTTAAAGATCTCTCAGCCAACTCCTCATTTTGATTTGACTGCAGCATATTAATAGTAGCCAGATTCTGTTTCATATTCCTGAAATTAATATGACTTTTTAGGAAGTGTGAATATGATCAGTGAGCTTATGCAATGGTACAGATGTACAAGAGTACACTGTACACGAGTTTAGTATACTGTACTCAGTAGTTCAGTAAGTATATGATCCCTTATACTTTTTTACTAAAAAGTTCGTAATATTTGTATGTGAATCATTTTCGCAGTCCCGTAAATAAAACAAAAATAAAAAAGTAAACAAATGAAATAAAAAAAAATAAGTAAATAAAATAAAATAATAAAACTGCCTCTCACTATTGAATAAAATGAAAAGTAATATACCATAATATAAAAGAAATAGGGTTAATGATTGTAGAAAAAATTAACAAAAATAAAGAAAGAATAAATAAAAAATCTAAAATACAATCATACTACATATAAAATATTCACAAGCCTCCTTGGTATACCCCGAATCAAGCATTTCCCTTTTATGCGAGGGCAAGCTCCCATCGCACATTTCTCAGGTCTTGAGTAGAGAAGCTGGTCATTGCCAGACCTTAAATATAATGAATATTCACGAGACAGATAAAATTTGAAGAGATTTGATAAACTTTTGATATCTGAGGTAGTATGAGGTCAAGAACATTTATTTATAACATCAGGAAGGAATTAAGATTGGAAGGGTTGAATGCCTTAATATTCAATGGATTTGCTGTTCTTGTACAGTTCAAGTCCATAGGTCTATAGAGGTTGAATCCTGGTTTTCTATAAGAGAAGTTTTTCAACGGAGAGATGAGATGTTCATTTTATTTCTAACCAAACACTAAAATAACCACTAAACAAATAATGTCATGTTAAATAGTTGAATATTTTCTAGAAATGGTTTTATAAATGTAAATCCAATCAGTTAAAATAATATCCGAAGTAGAAAAAGCAAACTCATTTTGCGAGGCTCTCCCACCCCAGCAATTAGAGGACAGGCATTAAGAGTAAAAGATTATGGAGGCTTTGCGACCATAATCCCTGTTTTTGGGGGAGGAGGGGGGTATTTTTGTAGGAACAATGACCCGGGGCCACCATACCGTTGATTACTTTAATCCATACCCGGCATGGCAATTTGGGATTACGGGGCTTTTGTTCTCCCCCACTTTCATTACTTTTTTTATGCTTTTGTCGAATTATCTTATGTTTTCCATTTAATTTTATGAGCGATAAAAGTTCATGAAATCATCGTTAAACTCTAATCTAACATAAACAACATTTGCTACAAAGCCTCCGTACTAAGAAATATAAAGTACATAAGTTCTTGTGGCTTTAATAATGTCATAAAAAATATAATCTAAATTGTTTTGTAACAGCTTGGAAATTCTGCAAATATGATTGAAAATAAAATGATAGCTTACTAAAATGAACATAGGATTGATGTATTAATTGCCACTTCTATTGGAATTATTTTATTTGAAAACTAGTTTCGAATGTTTATCATTCAACATTACTTCTAAAGCATACACAATTTTCATAACATCAGAACTTTGTAACATAGATTGTATTGATTATATCTGTACTTTGGAGGTAAATAACACTGTAACTTTACAGAGGAGCTGTTTAAATAAAAAAAATTTTCATTTCCTGAACTGTTTATTATACTTATGTGTACGAAATGAATCTTGATTTTCCCATCCAGGCTAGAATAGGTTGGTAACCCGTCCTTCCTGCCCTAATTGGAGTACATAAGGACGTTATGCCCTCTCCCCCCCCCCTCTAAAAATAACAAAACATTGTTATGTAACTTACCTTACAATTAATTTGTCTAGGATATAGAATTCTGCACTTTTGTATAAAGGGAAAAAAAGTGAATAAGAATACGTAATAATATATTTTTGGTTAAAAATGGACATAGTGTCTTGTACCTCCGAGGTACTGATATTTGAAAAGAAATCAAATATATACTTAAATATGTACTTAACTAAGAAGACAATGCGGAACCAAATTCTAAAAGAAATAAAGAGTGGAAGGGAAGGTCAAGCCTTTGGGTTTTTCCTATTTGTTTAACTAGTTGGTTGTTTCCGGTCCTAATTAAAAAAAAAAATAAAATAAACTATTAATCTTCCTTAATATACATAAATATAAATTCATCACTCCTAAATGTATTGATTCTTTTATACCCTTATGCGTACTTCAAGTAAATAAACTTAAATTGTGATACTCGGTTTTCTTTCTAAATAGATTGCAAGGTTGTATAATTATATATAATTATATATATACATATATATATATATATATATATATATATATATATATATATATAATTATATATACTGCATACTGATTTTTTTCTATATGTTTAGTGTGTACTTAAAAAAAATAATAAATAAATAAAATTGGCATGCTAATCTTAAGAACTTTTATTTAAAAGTTTATCATTTTTAGTGCATTCAATAATTTACTAGAACCTAGTCAATAAACTAATACTGTTCATTACATAGGATTTACTTTTATAACAAAGCGATAAGAAAATGCTCGTTTTCCTCTACCCGAACCTTTACTAGACAAGCGCTCAAAGCTCTCAATGAATTACAAACTATTTATTTATATCAAAGTAATTAGAACCATTAGGATTTACGGAGCTGAGCTCTGGGGCTTCACTCAAATTTTCAATTCTTTTTGTATTCAATCCTTACAATCCAAAATTCTTCGCAAAACTCTTAATGTTCCTAATATTTCTGCTTAAGCCTAAACAAGATACCCATCCTTTCAAAGTACGCTCCATATCAATTCTAATCGACTCACAAGCCTACCAACATGATTCCTCCTTGAATTCCGATAACCCTCCGTTATAGACGTCTTAACAGAAGAATGCCTATTAACCTTCCAATATAATATCTTCAAGTACTACCAATGAGTAGTTCTTTACAGGTTATTGGCATGTCATTGTAATCATTTTCCACATATTGGTTTGATGTATATATTGTATAATATGTATACATTTGATATGTATATATCAATGAATCGGGTTGACTCTGGAATTCTCTCACTCCTTTTATTCGCAACGCAAGTCTTAGACATAAAACATTAGTCTATATCTATTTTTTTCCTTTATCATTTTTTCTGTTACTTCTCTAAAATTTTGTTAATATTATTTTTCTATATCAACTATTTTTTTCTCCTGTTTCTTGTCCTTTTTTTTCTTCTGATAGCGTATATATGTATTCCCTTTTGTATACCATGTATAATTTTTCAATTCTCTAGACCAGAAATAATTTTTCTTTTTCTTACGTAATTTTGTACCTAACAGAATTTGTTCAAAAGATTTTTCGCTATTCTATTCTATTCTAAATATTTTTTTTTAAATCATTATTTAATTAATTATCGATTATTAATGTTAAAGTGTAATGTTCTTAATTTTTTTTAAATATTACTGACAAATAATGTAACGCAATCAGCGAGCCTTTTCCTGAATGAATAAAGAATTTAATTGGCCGTGGTTGCATTGTTATTGCCGAAGGTACTAATGAGAAAGAGGCAATCAGGAGGCTAATCGCAGTAATTATATATTCAGGCTGTAATAAAATAGGATCCTCCCCATCCCACAGGATTAAAAAGGTATTCCTAATTGGGATACATTGAAATTACAATTATTTGTTTAATTGAGTAGCAGGAACATGGATTTTAAATCAATTAGAATATAAATCATTATTATTATTTTTCTTTCGAAAAAGCATTATATGTTTTAAATTTATTATAATATTTTATTTAATGTTATCTTCTTTTTTCCTCCGCCTGTACTACTTTATATTGAAGAGGAAGCTCTGTTTTTTTGTTTTTTTTGTTTTATGTCTTATTTTTATTTTGTAAAACAAACTTGTAACTTTCCTGGTAAAAAAAATATTACAAAATTACATTACAGAGCTTTAGAAAGTTTAAAAAAAGAGCAAAAAACCTAAACCAGTCTTCCATCTTCCGTTAAATCCAAAACAGTTATATTATTTGAATCCTTAATAGTTAGATGGTAGATATTTACTAACGAAAACAAAGTATAGTAGTGTGAACAGTTCACAATGCTTTATCAGCAAAAAAGGAAAATATATATATATATATATATGACTAGCAATTACGAACAATCCTCGTAAACTCCTACACAGGCCAAACAACCAGCCTCATTAAAATATACAAACAAAAAAAAATCAATGTTACAAAATCAATACAAAAAAAAACACTTCTTAACTTAAAACTTTCACCACACTTTGACAGATCTTTACATATTTTCTCCCGTACAAACTAAAATACAACAAGAAAAAAAACTGTTACACTTCTCTATTTTCCTTTTTTACATTATCTACAATTTACACAAGTTCTCTTGCATAGAAAAGAGGATACCCCTCGGACTCCGTCTAATGACCACAAGAAAGAGTAAAACTAGAACGCACAATACGAATGAAAATAATAAACGAATAATAAACGGTAAAAATGGAGCACGAGAAAAATTAACGATAATCACTAGAAACGATTCTGCGCAACGAAAGAAACGAGAACAACCACTTAACGATAAAACGATAGAAACGAGATAAACGATAGGAATGAGATAAACGAAATAAACGATAAAATTACTTTAATGGAATCTTTAGTTGTTCCAGGTGCACCGTCCTTCGCTTCCGGGGATCTTGCATACTCTGAATGGTAACCACATTATGTTCCCGAATGGCAACGACTTTAAAGGGTCCATCATAACGTATATCCTCCTTGCTCCGGTTTGATACTACCTTCCGGTACACAATAGTTCCAATTGCGACCCTTTCCATCCCATCGCGAACCCTGAGATTCTCCCGAATAACCCTTCTACTTTTTTCCTCACTGAGCCTCTTACGCGCTCTCTCCCATCTGTGGCCAAGTGCCACTTTATTTGCCACCAACGTCTCCGCGAACTCCTCATCCACTACTGCCCCGCGGGTATCCCTCCTACGTTCTCGAAGACCGAAGAGCATTTCAAATGGCGAGAAACCCGTAGCTGCATGAATAGAATGATTATACGCCACTATTGCCTTAGGCATTGCCATACCCGCCTCGATTCCCTTTTCCGCGTAGAAAACACGAAGATGGTCCCCCAGCGTGCTGTGTAAGCGTTCAACCGCCCCTCGGCCCTTCGGGTGTCCTGGAGTGTTCAGATGCCATGCCACATCTAACTTCCGCATCTCCGACCTGACACTGGCGTTGTCAAATTCCCGACCCCCGTCCGAAGTTACCCTCTCCGGTACTCCATAAAATTGGAACCAAATTCGGAGGGCGTCAAAGCACCGCCTCAGCCGACCTATTCTCTACCGGGTATGCCAACGCTATTTTACTAAAAATGTCTATGACGGTTACCCATTTATAACCTTTCCAAGTGAACGTATCTATTTGTAAGTCCGTCAGTGGTCCTATCGGTGTTTCCGTCTCTTCCTGTCTTCCGGTTGGAGGGTGTCGGTCGTATTTCGTCCTGTTGCAAATGTCACATGATAGTATCACTTCCTCTACCGTCTTCCGCATTTTCACCCAAAAATACTTTCGCTTTAGCGCCTGCAAAGTCTCCTGTACTCCCCGGTGATTTGTTTTGCCCTGATGATATGCTACCGTGACCTCCTTTTGCCGATCCACCTCCTTTACCGTCTCCACCATAAGTTTACACCGTACAAAAGTCCTGTCCAGCCCTATCCTCTCTGTTCTCCACAACCGTTTTACCTTTCTCCCACACAACCGCATTTCCAATATACAAATAAAAAGTTTTCCCCGGTCGAGACTCATCTTTCAACACTTGCTAATCATTTCTTCCGAAACTCCTGGTTCCGACCAAACCGTGGTTATATGAAATCTCCCCTCCTTTCTGTACTCTGCCTTTGTCAGTCCTGTCGTTTTCGTCTTCCAAATTATCTGGTTATGTTTGTCATTAATGATGTCCTCAACTTCTTCCATTTCTACTGATCTATCCCCTTCCGAACTCTCTTCTCGCACTGCTTCCCCTTCGTCTTCCGTAGCTCCTGACTCCCGCTCCCCTTCTCCTTCCGGTGTCCACTCCCGAATAAAGCGCTGTATCCCTCCCGAATACTCCCCGGCTTCCTGCTCTATTTATATATATATATATATATATTTGTAAGTGTTCACGGAAAGATAACATATACAGTAACTAAAATAATGGAAAGTATTTGTTACAACTGTATTTAAACTGTCTTATTAGCTTATTTATATAATCATATTGTTACGCATTTTTTATTTATTTATTATTATTATTATTTGCGAATGACCCCATAAGAACTACGCGTAGTACCCAAGAGGCATGCTTTTCCTATATTTATTGCTTTATTTATTATAGTTATGTTTTAAATTGTTAATCATGAATATTTTATATATATATATATATATATATATATATATATATATATATATATATATATATATATATATACATATAGTTTTTGTTTTTTAAATAATTTTCTTTAAATTGCTTTAAAGTCCATTGCCTTAGTTGCTAAAATCCAGCATCAATAAACCAATGTTATTTAAGAAAGCTTAGAAATCTCTAGTTAGTTAGTTTAAGAAACATATTTGTTTGCTAGTCCTATTATAATTTGTTATTTAAAGACCAGTTTTGAACAATGTACATCCACCATCAGTTCTAAAAAGCCAAAACCGAAGGGTCTCTAGAACTGATGATGAATGATAAACATTCGAAACTAGTATTTAAATAAAAAAATCCAATAGAAATGGCAAGCAAATCAATTCTAATTGTGCTTATCCTTTTAAACGCTCATGCGTACCTTTACTTATTCTAAATGTACACTGTTATCACAAATTCTGAGAAATATTTTTTTAAATATCATTACTTTTGATATATATTACAGAAATACCAAGCACCGATTCTATTGAAATGTTTCAGGACTATTACTATTTACAACTCTCAAAGTTTTATCGTTTACAAAAAAAAGAAAAGAAAAAAAAAAAAAGAAAAACCTTTTCAAGTTTCTCCTCAATCAGGATCGGGAGAGATAACACGTCAACCGTGACGCAAAAAAGGCGGGATCCGGGCGGAAATATGGCGGGATTTTTCGCTGTTTAATTGTTTCTGCGGAGTAAGGAGATTAAAACAGGCACCCCTGAGCCCATATTACAAATCGGTGCTCACAAAGGTGCCCCAAATCCTGGACATTTGTCCCCGGGACGTTACAGGCCACCCCTAATCCACGGGACGGCCAAATTTATAATGGTCATTAGCATTGTGAGCCAAAGCCCACCTTCCCCCATCAAAACTCCTTGTCCCATTCAACACTCCTTTCTTAATTGTCCTTCCCTTTGTTCGTATTTTTCAGGCACACCGTTGTCCTTAACTTCGATGGCCCTCTGTTGAACTTGGTCCCTTTGATATATCCCTTATTCTCAAATTCAAATATACTTGAGATCGGGATTTGAATAAAATTAACGAATAATCAAATTTTTCTTTGTACCGATGGAATTCTGAACTTATTAACATCATCAAAATTAAGATGGATACCGATTAATCCGGCAGATAACAACTAAGATTTTACCCTTGTTAGTTAGACCCCTAGTCCTAGTAAGATACCTAAGACCCCTATGTCCATATAAATGATAATAATAGATCTTAATCATTTTCTTTAAAAAGGGAAATGCATGAATAAAAAAAAAATAAAACTATGAAAATAAGAAAAAATAAAAAAAAAATATTTACTATAGCAAGTTAATATAGAAAAAAGTTAAGTTAAGATATGGAATTAAGTATACTTTCTAATTACCGTAGGGAACAAAAAACATTAATTTCACGAAGCTTATGAATTTTTTAGTCATTAATTTCAACATTATTAAACCTACCTTTATACCGAATCACAAAACAATATTTTTAGATGGAATTTTTCCGACGTAATGATTTTTTTTCGTTATCCAAGCAGTAATTTTTTTTCTGCTGAAGATTTCATCTACTTCAATCAAACATTTGGTTCATCAACACCCTAGGCTCAAGACCCGTGTAAAGATTTATGCTAGAAGCACACAGTGAGCCTCAAAGGCGTGGTATGTTTTGAATTTATTTTTTATTTTGAGAAGCCGCTACAATATTATTCGAATGATACAATAAACCAGACTGGATATAGACAGAATACCTACAATTTGGTGTGTAGTAATGAAAATTGCGAATATTTGTCAAAGTCTCTGAACGATCACTACGCCTCATAATATTTTGCTATATACAGAGTTAAACTGGATTTCGGGTTAAAAAAAGTAGGTGCATGTATATTCCAGTTCCAGTAAGTGCATGTATACTCCATCCTTACTATCCAAAATCCATCGTAAAATCCTCAAAGCTCTTTAGTATGTCATAAATAAATTTATACATAATGGTTTAAATCTCCCATATGTTGCTGATTTGGCCCCAACCGGATCCCCATCCTTTCATACTAAACTCCATTCTCCAACTTGAATCTACAAGTCTCCCAAATTGCTTCACACCCGATTCCTGATAATTATCTGAGGTGTTTGAAAAAATATGGCCAAGAGACCTTCTATCCTAAAACTTTAATTTTTTTTTTTTTTTTTCTTTTTTGAAAATAAATTACAGAATGTCAAACTAGGCTAATAAAACATAGGTACATGTTTGTATACACATCTATCTCATTTGAAGCAATAATTAATATGGAGGAATCTACAAACAAATGAATAATTTAAATTTGGTAAAACAGTAGGAAAAGCTAAAAAAACTTACACAACAAAATAAACAATACTAGTTCAATTTATAATTATAGTTAAATTTTATGTTTTATAATGAATAATAGTTAATTTATAATCTAAGCCAGAGTAACAAAGATAATAATACGCAACTTATGCAATTACAAAACACAAACAAATTGATAATAAGACTACTTTAATGATATAATACAAAATCCAACTTTTATTTATAACTTTTTGGTCTAAAAAATGTTTACACTACTCTAGTTTACATACTATTTTGTAATTTATAGAAATTAGTTTTTTAGTCTTCAAGTAATATGTGTTTTTTCCGTTTGTGTTTGTTTCTCTTTAGAGTTTTCTTGTTGTAATTACTTATTTATGGATATATAGGTTTTCAGATATAGCAGTTGATATGAAAAATGAGTTTGTTTGGGGCTGAATGTGTAGTTTTCTTGTAGGTAGATTAAAATTAATGAGCAAATTTCTGTAATTTGTATTACACGTATTATTCCAATCAGATACATTTTACTAATTAATTTTTTTATTTTATTACATTTTTATTTACGTGTGCTGTAAATGTGAGGGATTGGTGTAGTTCTACACCAAGATATGTTGCTGATTGTGTCCAAGGTATGTGTTAGTCTTCTATGGATATGTAGTGGTCTATTGTAAGTCTTCGATTTGTGATTTTTTTTTTTTTAATTTATTTATTTTTTTTATAATCGTTTATTGAGGAATTATTACAATCTGCCACAAATGTGGGCAATAAGCAATATAGATGACTTCACGATTACATTCAAACAGTATGTACAATAAGAGTAGAAAAAAATAAAATAAAATAAATAAATAAATAAAAATATAAAATGAAAAGAAGAAAAAAAACAACAATTAAATAGAACTAGAAGAGCCATGCTGATATACATAAACAATATGCAATATAGAATATACATACAAGTGAAATATATGAATAAAAAAACATATATACACATAAAACAAAATAATAATAAAAAAATAAAATTAAAATAAATTGAATAAAAGTAAAAATAAAAATAAAGCTAAATTAAATTAAAAGTTAAAACTACATTCATGCTTTATTTACAACACACACTCATCCTAGGGATCTCCCAACCAATCCTACCCCTCCACTCATGGAAGGACAGGCCCGGCACAGAGAGGTCCCAGCCAGCTCTTCTCTCTCAGCTGCGTCACTGGTGTTAAACAAAACCCAGTGGAGGCTGAGAGTGTGAAAATTATTGCTTTCAATATGTTTTTTGTCAATTTTTATTTTCCATTTGTTGTAGTATCTGTTAAGCTTTTTGAATTCGGACGATAAACGGTGGGCTATGGTATCAATCCTGTATGAACTTGTCTATAAGGCGGTGTCATCGGCAAATAGGGATCGTTCCATTGTTAAGATACTGGGGAGATCTGATAAACAGATGTTAATGAGTGTGGTTGAAAGACATGAACCTTGAAAAAGTCTAGCTTTTATTAAGTAGGTAGGTAAGAAGGAATTATTAATTGAAACATATATTGATGTTATTGTCTCGGTAGGAATTTATAAGGTGGGTTATATAGGGTGAGAATTTGTATGTAACGAGTTTGTAAATTAGTCCTGAGTGCAAAATATAGAACTTTAATTGAATAGCTGCTAGTGAGTAATTTTTCACAAGTTATTTACATGCCATTGGAATAATTTTCCTCGAATTTACTTTTTGTATACAATGTATACAATTCTAAATATCAATGAATATTAAAAAAATAAAGAATGAAAGTTTCCATGCGGCTAATTTTTTCTGTAAAAGTTTAAACGATTTTTATTTTTAATTTTCTTCAACTTCTATATGGATGTGCATACTCAACTCTTGAACAGTACCTTTCTTGGTAAACGCGTAGTGCCCCGGGCGCTTCCTAAGACGCGAGAAACTTAAAGAAGACGTCCTTCGACAAAGCCACGACAAACTGAAATCCGGAGTTGCCGCTTTCAAGCCAAACTTTCGGCAGTTAATTCCTAAACATGTTAAGAACTTCCTCTAGGCGCTTATAAATACGGTAAACCTTGGTTGCCAACTTCGGTAAGTAACTTTCCCCCGCGCTGGAGGAACGAAAAATAATGATTAACTCTGTCACTAAAATGGCCCTAGATTAGGAAAATACTTACCTATATATCACATTAAATAGATTTAATAGATCTGTTTATCGCCGGGGGGTCTATAGTTTTCTTGTCTATGCTTTTTTTTTTTTTTTTTTTAAACTATAAAATGTTTTTTACAGGCTCTAGATTTGTTAGCGTCGATCAGATCGAAAATTTGACGATAGAATTTCGATCAGAAATTTACTAGAAAATATTTTTGGTTAAATGCTGTTTGGAGGTTGTTTTGATTTGAACTAAACAAAACAAAACAAAAAAACGCTTTACTGACATTTTTTTAAGTGTTGGGGCAATTTATACCTTGTAGCTCTGTATTTATGTGTATTATGGGGCTGCGCGGGTAGGGATGCCATCTCCTAAAATACAAAAGCCGAACATGGCGCTGTATTAAGCCGGACATTATCTTTAACAGCCAAACATACCTTATATAAAGCCGAATGTACGTTTTTAAAGTTGGAAATAACTTCTATAGTAAAAAAAGTTTGACAAGATAAGTTACATATAATTTTTAATTAATCAAAGCTATGTTATATAATTTATATTATAGTTTTATGTTTTTAGCTATAACATTAACCACTTATTTATAGTCCTATCCTTAATCTTTTGATCTTTATGAATGACATTAAAATTAATAACTGCCTGAAACATTTTCAGTCTTCTATAGACTTCACTTATATAAAACAAAAACGAAAATAAATAGATTACAGCTTCACTTTGGCAGTAAACTAATAGTTTTGATTATACAAATATAAAAATATATGCACTATTCTAAGGAGAAAACAAAAAGATTAAAATTAAAAAGCCAATTATAAATAAATCTCAAATGTTTCTAAAAGTGATAAAAATCCATAAATTCTTAGTTGTATTTTGCTTTTTCACCTACTTTATCCAAAACGTCATTTTCCTTAGAAATTATATCATAAAATTCTGCACAAGTTAATTTTAAATTGCATAATATGAACATCATCAATTTAATTGTTTCTGTTTGCAATTTATTGCGTTCCTTTGTCCACTTGGCATTAATCAAAGAAAAAATTCTTTCAACGTTGACGTTGTGGCATAGAATCGCAAAATAGTATTCTTCCAATTTTTGTAGTGATTTAAATGATCTAAAAAAAAATCAGTCCACTTTATATGTGCCGAAAGTTTTTAAAATCTTTCATGAAATTCTGCCATTGGTCAAAAAGTTTGCTAAATTAGTCAAAAAGGTAAGAGGAGTGGGAGTTGCCAAGATCTAAACACAGTCGCATTTCCGCCACGCCATAAGATTGCTACTTTCAACTTTCAACGAGAAGACGAAAAAGCCTAACCAATGCCGGACAGGCCGCACACACAAATATTTTGCCGGACACGGCCGTAAAAAGCCGGACAAATGGCAACCAATGCGCGGGCCGAAAATATGACGATAGCTTCCTAAGCAAAAATTTAATAGAGAATATTTTTGTCATATAACATTTGTCGTTAGGACAAACTGTTTGGGAGCTTTATTCTTAGATTGAAAAAAAAATCACGTTTGAAACTGATTTTCTCTCAACTTTATTTTGAATTATCATTAATTGTTAATTTAATCTAATTATAATTTCAGGTAATTTGATTCTTTTATTTATAAAAATTGGTTTAAAAAATGTAATTTAAAATTGGTTTGTATGAAAAAAAGTCACATTCCGCTTACATTTTTTTAATTTAATTTTTTTAAAAATAGAACAGGTCCAAGTGTGGAAGAAGTACTTTCATATTTTAATCCAGTGGAATCTTTTAGTCCTTGCCTATAATTGCAACGAATACTGTTAATTCGTTTTAACATTGACACCCATCATGCTCAACTGTATCATATATTGATAGTTCGGAGGATTCAGATTTTAGTTTTGGGATTTTTTTTATGTGTAACGGTTTTACTTCTAATGTTAGCTTTTCGGTGGAACAATTTGAGCTATCTCTGGGGCTAAATCTCAGGTTCAAATTTTTTGTCCAGTTTTTTTATTCAATAATCAAATAATTAGGGCTGTGAAAAATATGCATTTTCATATTTCTCCTTACTTAAAAAAACATCTGATATTATCAAAATATACATGGTTTGAGGCATTTGGAATCAATTTGAGCTATTTTTAATTTGCATATTTGTGCATATTATGCCATAAATGCATTTTTTTTTACATATTTTGAACTAAACTTGCATATTTATTTACATATCCGGCATATCAGTATTTGACATTTGAATTTTTTTTATGCTCCAAGCAGAAAAAAAAAAAGAAGGTAAAAACCGAAAAATAGCTATAAGATCTCCTCCCATTTTTTTTTTCGCCTAATCATTGCATTTGTATGTGTCGAAGTGCTAATTTTTCTGTTTCAGCGAACTTTCGATTATATTTGATTCTTTTAGAATTGTTTAATCCGATTAATTTCTCGTTTATGCTTCCCTCAAATACGTGAAACATTATGACTTCACTCTTCATCTTACCCTTCCCCCTTCCATCATTCCATTACCCCGTCTCTCACACAGTGTTCCCCGAGACATATCATTCGTAAACTGTTCTTTTGTGTTAACCTAAAATACCGAAAGTCACTCCTTCAAAGACAAAAGATCTTGTTTGAAAGTACGTAGGTGAGCTTTCAAATGAGACTTTAAGAGTGATGGAGACGTTTTATATTTATATGATGTAGAGCGGTCGTTTAAGTGTAAAGCGTTTCAAATATATTTTGAGGCCCAATAGACGATTATTTTGTTCGAAAACCTGAAAAAGTTGTCTGCAATTCAAATCTACAACAGTGAATAAGTGGCATGAATAAGTCGGGAGAGTTTCTTTATGGTCGTTGCTTATTATTTTTGATGCATATTGTTCTGTTTTAAAGTATAAGTATCTTGGTTTTGTTTGTTTTTTTGAGTTTTCTGGAAATTAATGTCATGATTTTTTTCGTGTTTAATGTTCTCTGTTTAACGTGTTTTATTAAATTTAATGAAGGTTTTATAACATTTGGTTTTGTTTTTTAATATTAGCTTTTTCATGTTTTTCTTTCTAATGTTCCCCTTTTCAAAACAGCTAGTTATTTAAATTTGAGTTTGTACTCAAGTATAGGTATGTATTGCGGTTTTTTTATATTTCGAATGATGCAGATAGATATTTTCGGTATTTCATCTCATATTTTACTCAGTATCTCTGCATATTTATGTGCATATTTTTCAGTTTTTATTGCATATAAATCACAGCCCTACTAATAATATACAATGAAATATAAAGAAGATAAATTAAATATATTTTTATAAACTGTAATTCAAATAGGATAGCACCGCAGACCCTCGCTACAAAGCTATGGCTATAGATAGCGCTGCAGGCCAACCAGCCGAGGGGCGGGTGATCTACCGACGGAGCCTTTTAAAAACCACTCTTGTTCAGTTTACGACGGAGCCTCTAATGCAGCCATTAATCCACTGCTGGGGCTCATCTCCATCATCTGCTCTGTCCGGGGGCTTTTACCGGACCGTCTTCGAAGCCCTCCGTGGTCTGCGTCGGACGGTCTAGGTTATCGATCGAGAGAATGAAATAACTAACTGGGCCAAGTAATTATACAATGATTTAGTCAAATTTAAGTTATAATTTGATCTGATTGTGTGTAAATTGTGAAAACAATAGATTTTTATTCAGAGTTATATTCAGCAATACATTAAGTCGACCTTACACCATCAATATCATTGAGTAGTATCAGTCCCAATTTTGCTGTCATGGATAGACCTACCAGTTCTAATAGCGTCTGCTTTAACCATTAGGAAGAGAAAAAGAAAGAGGCAAAGAACAGTGTGGAAAAAATGGTGATTAAACAGACGCACAGGCTATAGATATGAAGAATTTCTTGGTGAATTGAATACTAAGCGAGTTAACTACAAACATTTTTTGTACCGGACTCAAAAGACAAGGAACTGCTCTTCGTTTTCGACTACTCCAATATTTTCTAAACAAGCGTTCAAAGTTTCCAGTAAATTATAGGGCAATCAAACCCTCA
The DNA here is from genome assembly GCA_003667255.2 of Euschistus heros. Taxonomy (NCBI): domain Eukaryota; kingdom Metazoa; phylum Arthropoda; class Insecta; order Hemiptera; family Pentatomidae; genus Euschistus; species Euschistus heros. The sequence goes on from RCWM02000297.1 coordinate 885,687, forward strand.
AACATACGGAGCTAAAATTTGGGCTTCACTAAACCTTGCAATCTAAAACCCTTCGTTATATCCTCATTGGTCCAAATTATGTCATAAATAAACTTATCCATAAATGTCTAAAGGTCCCACGTGTTCCTGAATTGACAGAAGCCAGATACCTATCTTTTTATAGTGAATTTCATATCCACTCAATTGTCCAACTTGCCACATACTCAATTCCCGATAGTCCTTCTATCCAAGAGACCTTCTATTGTAGAACTTATATTGAAGTGCTACTAGTGAGTAGTTCTTTACATGTTATTGACATGTCATTGTAATCATTTTCCTATAATTTACTGGTTGTATATAGTGTATACAGTTGTAAATATTAATAAATAAAAAAAATTGTTTCAACAGCTAGTTGCGTTGGTTTCACCATTTATGATAAAGCTGGTTACGATTAAGAGGAAGGCCATTTGACCGACAAATCAAACAGTCACATTAAGATTTCAAGAAGAAGGCGAAAGTTTTGAAGATTTGATATTTTCATCTTAAATGGCTGCAACAACTATATATGAAATATAATTAATATATATAATCAATAGAGAATTGCAGACGTTGGTTGCAAAATATGACAATTTATCCCATAAACGTGCCAACAATATCGACGCCAGTTCAATATATTTACGTGCCTACAATAAAAATAGGAATTATTTTATATCCTTATATATAATAATATCAAAATTGATCGGAAGGGAGATTGGCGGCATCATTAAGAGACGAATACTCGGATGTCTTTTTAAGGAAGGGGAAATACTGAGTGTGACAGGGGAGACGGTACACGAGATCCCACTAAAGCAAGACAGGGTAACATATGTAAAGGAAAGAAGGTATCCCCAGGCGTTGCGGCAGCATATCAGGGAGGAATTAGAAAGTTTTGAAAAGGCAAGGGATTATAGTCGATAGTACTTTCCCCATATAACAGTCCCCTGTGGGCGGTAAAGAAGAAAAGCGAAGAGGGATCAACTCGAGAAAAGTACAGGGTTAGTAGTGGACTTCAGAAAACTAAATGAGAAACACTGTAGACGAAAAGTCCCCATACCGCGGTTCGAGGATATATTAGATCGGTTGGGAGGCGCGACGGTGTTTAGCACGCTAGATCTGAAGGCGGGTACCATCAGATCCGAATGCACCCGAAAGATCAGCATAAAACCGCGTTCACCTTCGAAAGGGGTCATTACGAATTCACGAGGATTGCCCTTTGGTTTGAAAAAACGCTCCTATAACGTTCCAAAGGCTCATGGATGAGTTTCTTCGAGGGCTGGACGAGGCCAGTTGTCAGGTATACATGGACGACCTACTCATATTTAGCAAGGACGACGCTGGACATGTACAGGACTTAAGACGGGTGTTCGAGCGGCTGAGAAAAATTCGGGTTGAAACTGTCAATAGATAAGTCAATCCTGGGGCAGGACCGTATTAACTTCTTGGGACACACCATTTCGGGAGAAGGGGTAAGACCGGACATAAGGAAAGTTAGAAGCGATTAGTAGAATGCCATACCGACAGACGTGAGAGGCATACGGAGACTACTTGGGACGCTTAACTATTACAGACGGTTTGTCCCGGAAATGGCACGACACCTGTACCTTTGAACAACTTGTTGAAGAAGGGAAAAACGAATAGTTATCACCCCGGAAATTGAACAAAACATACGGACATGCATGGACAGACTCCAAAAAAGAACCAGTACTTTTGTGTTCCCGGACTTTTCCAAGACTTTTACTGTTACAACTGTATAATATCAATTCACTCCATGCACGATAAATATGTCTAAAAGAATATTGTTTTCAGATCTACGAGGATCTGCCAATCATTGGCGGCCGAAGAACATCCTTGGATACTCTCCCTCCCTACTTGAAATTATTTTTCGTCCTTAAGGTTGCAATTTTGTTTTTTTCTTTTCAAGATTCAACAATTTTATTAGTTTTCATCCTTAAGGATACTATTTCAAGATGGCGGAAGGATATCTTTGGGCCACAAATATATTAGTTTTCGTCCTTAAGGATACTATATTGAAATATTCCAGGATTTAACGGTCAATATAGCGGAAGGATATTCCGCCAATGTCGTCCAAAATTGATCAGTATCGATATTAACTGAATATTTTCGACCGCGCAAGCTTGTGCTACATTATTAGGAGTTCTGTTCTGAACGAGTACTCTTCGTTAAAAAAATCTCTATATTCTACTGATATGTTAAAAAGCGTATTTCGACCTGCTCAATGCTATAATTTGGCTTTCCGTTGACAGTATTTTGTTGGAACATTCCTTTACCAAATTATCAGTAACCTTCTTCCATCTTATATTTACAATATGATTAAGTCCAGATGTCCAGTCAACTCATTGTGAGCAATGATGAGGGTATTATGAGCATTATAATCATCTGACCAATATACTCATTTCATAGAACTTTTGCATTCCAAAGTTCCATGTCTTTCGCTCAACCTTCCTCTGAAACTCTATTTCTCCTTATATCAGATAAGAAAATCCCTCAAAACATTTTGAATGTCTTTATATTAAGTGCTGCATTCTTACCAAACTAAAGCCTTTAATTGACTCAGACATAAATCTCAAATTATTACGTGATAGTTAAGAAGTATTTCTTAATTCTATCTAAAATCAGTAATGAGTTTGTAATGTACATTCTTGATCTCATATACGTGATATCTTCGCTCGAAATTTTGTGTGCACGATATCCTATAAATGTAACTCACACTCTCGAAAAAGATGTTCTTCCGAAAGAAAAAGAAATTCAGTTCTGTTTTAGTAACCGATAGAGTTGTAATTAAATGAAATTAAATATGCGTTATTAGAATATCTAACTGGTGGATTGCCTTTGTGGACTTTATTAAAAAAGTATCACGAGGCTCTGTTATTGACGCAATGTTTGAAAGAGCAGTCCCGCAGCGATAGGAGTGCGCCGTATGTGGACTGGGCGAGCCATTGGAACAGCAATGACAGATTGCGTTCTGACAGTGATCTATTGTCCTCGACCAAAACGGAAAATCCTAAAACTCCGAGGGAAAAAACCTGAGCATCTCAGCCATTACACTACAGTCAGTTCCTATCGATAATGTACTGGGTACAGTAGTGCAGTCAGAATTCTACCAGGGTACAGGTAGAATGTCTACGTTAAAACTTAACGCTAATAGGATTTTATTTATATTGTATAGCTTTTATATTCTTTCAGATTTTACCTGAATACAATAAAGTATAGTTTTAAAAAAACACGTTTTAATAGTAAACCGGACTAAAAATAAATAAAATAATTTTGATTTCATGTATTTTTGTGTTATGGTGATAGAAAACCAGGTAATCAATCCTGATTAATTAATTTGGAATCAAATTAAAGTAAAACTTATGTTATTAGCAATATAATTCATTTTATAGTAAAAGAGCGTGGGATGGAACGAACGTTTGTTGGAAGGACAGGACATCATTAAGATTTTATTATTATTATAACTTCATAAGTAGTTACCCATAAACTTTTTTGTAAAATTTAATATCACGCACATCACGCTTTTTTACTATAAATTGAATTACTTTGTTAATAACATAAGTTCAATAATCCTCTGAGGCGAGTGGAAAAAATATGGCCAAAAGATCTTCTATTGTAGAACTATTGAAGTGCTACTAGTGAGTAGTTCTTTACATGTTATTGACAAGTCATTGTAATCATTTCCCTGAAGTTTACTTGTTGTATGTAATGTATGCTGTTGTAAATATCAATAGATAGTTAAATTATAAATTATTAATCATTACATGGAATATAGAATTGAGAAAAAAAAGTATTTTGTGATAAAGATTGTTTGAGTATAAACTTATTATCAAAAGTTGTAAATATACTGTCAAATAGTCGTAATCTAAATAAATAATTCTTCGTGGTTATAACAAAAAAGCCATAGTCTGCCACGGTAGCAGCAGAGAAAGACAGCTGCCATTTTCCAGTCGAGCGATTGACCCAGCGATAATGTTTTTATTAATTCCTACCACAGCTGGAGACCTGGCTGGAGCCTCCATAATAGAATTGTCCAGGCCTGACATGGCCTTCAATCAATGCTATCGCGACTCACTCTGTCCCGCCGCTGCAACTACACGGCTCTTCCCTCTCCTCTCCACCGGTTTATTAATAAAGTTCCTACGTGTTCCTTTCTCAATTTGATTTATCAATTTATTTTGTAAAAATAAAAAAAAATATAATTTTTACAAATCAATATTTGAATATTAATTTTATATTTTCCATTTTTTGAACTTGTAATGTTAAGTACGGCTTAGTATAGTAGGGTATTTATGTCTAATATTGCTGTTTCATCACTGCATGTTGCTGTTAGTGTACCAATGCTTAATTTCATATCGTCTTTACAATCAGGCATAACACTTGTCCGCCTGTAATCATTGACAGTCGATGATGGAAATTCGCTCAAATAAACATTTTTTTAATCCACGCCTGAGAAGCGCTACTCTCCAACACGCCTATAAGGCCATTATTATTACACTTTGAGCAAATTCACTTATGGTTACTTTAATAACAGGTGTAAATAAAAGTATTCTGAGTTATCTTGCAATGGATTTGTCTTTTGTTATATGAATATTTTTTTGGTGTTACTTTTTTTTTCTCTTTTTTTCTTTGCCCTCATTTTGATACGCTCTAAAATTTGACATCTTCCTATGTAGAAATTTAACGAATAATATTTTTTTTTAATATATTTAAACGTTGTTGCTAGGGCCTACATTTATGATTTATAGTACTTTTACTTAAAAAAGTCACGTTTTGCAAAATTTTATAATTATTGGGGCTTTTTTGATCTTCCTCAGATCGTAAATTTGCTTACAGTTTCGTGAGCAAAAATTTAATGGAGAAAGTTTTTTATTATATATAATTTATTATAGGAACTACTATTTAAAAGCTGTAAAATAATCTTATTGTATTGTGCACCTAAGCATTAGATTATTTATATAGTTGTTAGTTGTAAATTTATTGGAGCTTAACGTCCCTATGTACTCCAAGTAGGCTAGGAAGGACGGGCTATCCTACAAGTTGCCAAACTATTCTAACCAGCGCGGAGAGGTATTAACCCAAGAACTGTACCAAGCGCGATGGAACTCTCGTCCCAACTAGTTCAGCCATCGAGTACCCTATGAGTAAAGTAATTTATCAATTTAATTTGTGATTAGAGCATACATTTTAATACAATTGAAAAAAAAGGTATACATTACAATTAAAAGAAAACAGGATGGTTATGAAAATATATAATTTATCAAAAGTTATAAGTCTTGAAACCATATTTTATCACTTTGTCGAAAAAATTCCATTTTCCTATTTTTCGCAATAAATATACTATTCACAGGTGACACAGTTATAATTATTTGAGTTTTTAAAATCAATTTGTATCTAAAAAGTCTTTGAGTTCATATCAAGGACCGTAAAATGAAATATTAAATACTAAAGAATATGTTTCAAGCCAACAATTTTCATTAATCAGCCATAAAAAAATTGAAGGATACATAAACATAATTATTCTTTCATCTATTCACTGAATATTAAAATATTAATAGTATAATTATGAAAACATCATAACTTCTCAACGATGATATAAACATGTTCTTAAGGAGTGAGATGTCTGTAAAGTAGTTTTCGTTGTCTGAATGTGTTCTGTTAGTTTTGATTATATATTTTGATTATTTTTTCCTAATCCTTCCAAAACATTTTTCTATAAGCAAAAACTTAGTTCATTATTTTTTTTTTACTAAATCATTAATTTTTTAATAAGGCGCTTGTGAACCACTTAGGGGGATAGAAAGATTATTATAAAATAAGTAATTAAATTATTTTATCCATCAGTATTCTTTTATTTCATAGCATATAATTTTGATTTCACTGTTCGTGCTATAGTGTATCTAATAAAAAAAAATATTCTTTATGATTACTATTATTGATTATTATCACTAGTATTTCTTTCTTTATTTTTTTAAACTATTTATTTATATTTAAAACTGCATACATCATATAAACGAACCAAACTAATCTTTGAAGAAAAACAACATTAATAACTATTGATTATAATTCATTAATTGTGTTTACTTGGCAAGCACTTGCCTGAACAAAATGAATATTCAACACCTGCATTTTTTTTTTTTTCGCGCCAACCCAAAACTTACACAACAAGAAGTTATGATTACTGTTAAACTGTTCCTAGCACTCTGTCATTCCTTCCCCTTCATAACCGCAAGGACCGTAGTGTTCTCCCTTCTTCTCACCCTCACATCACCAGCCGATGTCTATTGGGACCGTCTATTGTGATCAATAGAGACTGGAGATTAATGAATCATTTTATAATATTCAACCCTAGTGTTTATCGACACTTCCTGGGAAGAAAATTCTAATTTTCTTTATCGTACACGAAGGCAGTATTACAAATTAATAAGGAAGGGCTTCTATTAGATATAGGCCGACCAGTCGGATGGCAAAAATACCGATAATTCTGCCGAATAGTCGGTTAGAATTTGGATGGCATCAGCGATGTTTGAGGTAAATTGTTCATAGCTTTCTGTACATGTAGCTACAGGTTTTTGTTTATCCTGTATTTTTTCTCATGTTTTTGGCAAAATAGCCGGTAAGTAATGAAGTGTTGTTATAGAAAAATCAATCCTAAGTCAGAACTTTATTTAGCATATATAGTGATTTGTAAAATTTGAAATAATTCATACCAAAAAAAGATATCGTGTTCATGGACTTATATATGTAACACAAAATTATCATGCATGTAATTATAAACAAAAACATATACAGGGTGTCCCGAATTTAAATGGCAAAACTTCAGGAACATATAGGGGACCGAAAAACTAAGACAAAAAGTCCTTTAGAGATTTGCTCGTTTTTGCTTAGTTTTAGAGAAAATTGCAAAAAAAAAGAAACAAAACAAAAATGTTACAGGTAGCGATTATCACCTTTCAAAGTTCGTCAATATGGACTGATGAAGCTACCTTTACAAGAGGAGGAATTGTTAATCAAAGAAATTATCATGTATGGACTCTTGAAAATCCCAGAGCTATTAGGGAGAATAGGTTTCAGCATGGATTTGCTATTAACGTTTGGCTTGGAATTTGGAACGGATTACTGGTGGGACCATATTTTTTACCTGGAAGATTGAATGGTATCACATTTACACATTTTTTTGAGAACGACTCTTCTTATTTAGATTTAGAACGACTCGAATTATTTAGATGACATTCCCTTACAGCAGCGGATTGAAATGTGGTTCCAACTCGATGGATGTCCAGCTCATTATAGCAGAGTTGCTCGAGCTTGGCTGGATATAAATTATCCACAACGATGGACTGGACGTGGAGGAGTAGTACCTTGGCCACCCAGATCACCTGATACTGATTTGACACCAATGGATTTCTTCGTATGGGGAACCTTGAAGCAGAAAGTTTATTCAGTGTCAATCAACTCAAGAGAGCATTTAAGAGACCGAATCATAGATGCAGTGCACCAAATATCAGAACAATGTTTAGCTGCAATTTATCAAGTGAGTGCCAGATGTAATGCTTGCATTGGTGCAAGAGGACATTTTAAGCAATATTTACATTAAAAAGAACATAACATAAATATAAATGTAAATAAATAAGTATACAAATGATAACTTGTTTTGTATTTTTTTTTTTCGATTTTCTCTAAAACTAAACAAAAACGAGTAAATCTCTAAATGACTTTTTGTCTTCGTTTTTAATACTATAAAAAACTATAAGTTCCTGAAGTTTTGCCACTTAAATTCGGGACACCCTCTATATGTAGCTGAAATAGTAGTTTCCTTTTCATGTTGTTTAGATTAAATTTCTATTTAGCATTAATATTTTTTAGTTTAACATAAAACCAAAACTGTCATGAAGAAGGAAAAAAAAAACAAAAAAAAAAACAAGAACATAAAAGCAGTAGGTTACGCTATGAATTGTTATTTACTTAGAAATATAGATTTTTTCTGAATTTATTGTATAAATAATGATTTTTTTAAAGTTAATTGATGACGAAAAAAGAATTTCTATTCCAACAATGTATAATGTTTAACAAACTGTTAAGATAAAAAGAAGAACTAAAAATACAAATTATATACAATTAAGGTCATGTTTTCATTTTATCAGCTAGTGGTGTGTCGGTCCCGAAATTGTTCGTCTCTCGATTCTGGTATTGATACCTCGTTTTAAAAATAAATTGTCATAGTAAAAATGAATTCTATAAGAGACCTAAATAGCAATGAATATTCAAAAAATAAAATTATCAAACAGCTTGTATTATCTACGATATGTAAATAAATTACAATTCAGAGAATGTACACAAAAATAACCTTTATTCTGAGAAAACATAAATCTTCTAAGAACAATAAAAAAAGTATAATAAAATTATTTTGTTAGTGCTTCAGCTTCGCCAGTTTCAAATCTTAATTACACTTTCTTAATTTTCTATTAGTAAACACCTATATTTACCAATTACAGTAATAATGCTTAATTTTTTTATTATATTTGTTTTTAATAAATTTAATAAAATATATATAAAAAGAATAGAAATATAGTAATAAGTTTTCTTTCGTTATTTCGTTATTGTTATTTTAAATATGCTTGTAGTATGTATATGTACTACTAATTACTAAGACAGTCAGACATAAAACATAAGCATAAATTATAGTTTAATTATGATAATGTTTTAATTGTTTGTAATGATAATATTTGATTTTCTATTTTTTATTTTTCTTCAAGTTTCTGTTTTTTTTTTTGTTTTTTTTCTCTTCTGCCATTTTATTTACAATATTAACCTCTATTTTGTATATTCATTTTTTTCACTCTCTTTTTTAAAGTTTTTTTTTTTATCTATTTTTTCTCTGTATTTTTTTTTTCATACATATTTGTATTTAAATTTACCTATGATATTTTATTTTTAACAGCCTCTCGGCCAGTTATGATCTTACTTTGTGTTATTTAAAGGGAATTTGTCCCAGAATAAAGTTTTCTTTCTATTCTATTCTATAGTCACAATTTTTGTTTATTTTATTGCTAGGATGTTATATTTCTCTGTTTATTCGTTGAAAGTTTTTTTTCATATATTTTTCTTTCCTTATAAATTATTATTACATCACATATATTTAAGTTGATTATTGGTAATGTATTTTAAGTTGAGTCAGTTTTTTTTTTTTTTTCTTGATACAGCATGTAATTTTATGAATTGTAAAATTATATAAGAAATAAAGAAATAATATAATAAAAAAAAAATAGTAACACAAAACTATCGCCTAATTCAGAGGCGTCGAATGGTTTCTAGGAATCGACTATGAATCATCGATTAACGATACCGATTATTTTTTTTCCATTATCGGTGGAATTGAGAATCAACATTTGGAATCGGCAAATCCCTAAAATCAACTAATTTTTTAAGTGTAGAAATAGAAATAGATAAATGGGACAACAAGTAGGGCTTTTTGCCTACAACAAAAGCAGCCGGCTAGTTGGCCTATCTCAAGCTTCTATTGAATCTAAAAATCTTGACAAAACCTAACTCCTCTAAGCTCTCGACAGCTAACATCTGCCGCTATAAGTTATATTCGAGAAAACCGTACGGAGAAGAAAGCCTGACTTAGAGGGACGGAAGCAACAGTTCGCGGTGATATATCTAGCGTGCTGGATCGGTGATTTACTGATCCAAGGACCCACTTTTAATAAACGTGGGCCTTGAATATATTCTCCAAGGCCTTCCGAACCATTTCCCTTCATGCTCTCCTGTTCATAAGTCTTCGGGGTACTTGGGCGGGGGCATCCACTGTAAACTTGTGAAGTTAATATGAAGTGTGCCGAGCCGACCTGGGGGCTGTGAGAGCTTCCTTATTTATAGCTCGTCTTAGTGATACAGGTCCCCAAGACTTCAGCTACACTATTTCAGTTATATTGGGATAAAATATTATAAAATTTGAACCAATACAATCAATTTCTATAACACCTTACAATAATTATCCAATACAATAGAATTTCAAACTATTTTTTTTCTAAAATATAATCGAAAAGCTATGATGAATGAATGGATGAATATGTTGAGTAGGACGTTGAGAGGGAGCAGTCATAAAAAATTAGGCAAAGTATGATATTAACAAACATATTTCCTTTTTTTGCCAACGTTTAGGCCAAAACGTTGCCAATTTTCGTGATTTTTCGTAAACAATTGAAACCTGAGTCTTCATATACGTTAAAACTTTGCACCAGTGAGTTAACTTTGTACCAAGTTAACTAAAAAGTTTCAATCGGAGAAAAAGTGTTTTGTTGTCGAAATGAGGGATATTTTATATTTTTTACTTCCTTACTTAGAATATTAAATATCCCTCATTTAGACAACAAAACACTTTTTCCTCGACTGAATCTGTTTAATGAAGTTGGTGCTGAAGTCAGGCCGTTTTACGGTATTTTTTTAATGACAGAAAAAATAAATATTATTAAACAACATTATCATCTCTAACTTCCATAGCTTCTCTCGAAGGTTTGATAAGTTGTATCTCTTGTATTTCAGCCCCAATTGTGTGAATTTAATCTTTTTATGTTAAATAAATATAATTTTTTAATTATTAGTGATAGTAGAGCTCTATGGTTGTAGAGGAATAAGTAGAAAAATTGAGTAGAATGTTAAAAGAAATCTGTCAAAAAAAAATAATAATAATAAAAAAAAAAATAATAAAAAAAAAAAAATAAATAAATAAATAAATAAAAATAGGCTACGTTTGATGGTTACAAACATTTTTTTTTTTTACCAACGCTTCGGCCGTTATCAAGGCTAATCGCCCTTTTCGATTTTTTTCCTAACTATTTTATCTATTTATTGTCTCTTTTGATCATGTTATATTTTATTTATTTTACTATATTCTATTTTTAACTTCTCTCTCTATATATAATAATGTTAATTCGTTTCATTATTATTTTCTTTATTATTCTATTCTTTATCTACATTTCAGTGCATTTCAAATTGTTTATTAACCCTATATTTTTAAAGGTTTTTTTTTTCCACTTAGTTTTTTTTTTTCTCTTTTTTATTTCTTTATTAGACTAATGTTTGTTTTAGTTCATATAAGTTTAATACATTTATTAAAATTAGAATTACAATACAAAAATATCACGTAAATAATAACCTGATAATAATTTTCCCAGTCTTTGCTTCTTAAATTTTAGTGAAATTCTTAATCAATATTTTTAACTGTTTAAGTGTGTAGAAAATCAAAATACCTTTCGTTATGTTTTATTTTTAAAATGTTCTTTTATTTTTAAAAAGCGCTACTCGTTTCTCTATCGCAAAAAGACCTCAGAGAAGAAAGAGAATGAAAGAGAGAGAGAGAGAGAGAGAGAGAGAGAGAGAGAGAGAGAGAGAGAGAGAGAGAGAGAGAGAGAGAGAGAGAGAGAGAGAGAGAGAGAGAGAGAGAGAGAGAGAGAGTGAGAGAGAGAGACCGGAGAGGGGCCGAGATGTGACAGTGGCTGGCCGGGTTGCCTTAGGCTCTTTGTTTCAATTAGGCCGAGGGTCCAATATATCTTACTTCCTCCAGCATCTTTCTTTATTTCCAGCCTCCTTCAATAACTATAGTCCATTCCTTCTCCAGTCCTGGAAGGATAATGATCATACAACCGTTAGTGCTACCTGAAGCATCAGTATAATTTTCACCGATTATATATATTCATAACCTTTTATATTGACCATCGGAGCAACAGATTCTGAAGCATGATATTTTATAAAGATTTAGCATACTTAAGTTACTTAATACTAAATCCAAATTCCTTTATTTATTTATTTTTTAAAACTGTTTATTGATATTTACTACTGTATACCTCAGAGGATTATTGGAACTGGTGTGTGAGGCGAGTATGGTATACTTGTGGATTCGAATGGGTATGGAGTTAACTAGGAAAGGATTGGTATGGTTTGGACTAAATCAGCAACAAACAAAACATTAATATCTTTATAAATAAGTTTGTTTACGGCAAAGTAAGAAACATTTTGGAATTATGAATTTTAGATTGGAAGGATTGGCTGCGAGAAGAATTGATAAGTTTGGTGGAGCCCCAAAGATTCTTATGTCCAAATTGGTCTACTTACTGTCATGCTAATAAGTTTTTGTAGTTTATTGGAAGCTTCGAACGCTTGTCTAGTGAATGTTGGAATAGTCGGATTCGAGTCTTCTAATTTTGCTATGTGGATTACCAGGAAGTCTTTTGTCCAGATGGAGTCCTAGTTAGCGGACCTGTTCAACGCGCATCATTGAATTGTTATTAAAGGATACTATACGACAGGAAGTCGTAGGTTTATATTTTTTTACTTTTAATCTTTGCTTATTGTGGAAATCAGTAAATTTAGAACCTATATTGAAAACGTATATGGTGTAAGTGTCATAATGGGAAACAAAAATCAGTAGTGCTTCCTACTATCAAACTCAAGAACTGATTTATCAAATTTATTTTGGGTTTCCCCATATGTTCCCACGTATCTCGCCGTTATTCTCAATATAGGCTTTGCCCTACATTGACCCTGATTCCAAGGCTTAAAAATTATTTTTTTAACCCTTAAAAACCCAACTACGAGTATATTCACGACCTCCTTACTCTCCAACTCTTAAATACAAGAATACAACCCATCATTCCTGGGTATCGAACTGCCTTCTTCAATAATTCTTTATCATCAGTGCTTCCTCTTTATGGAATTCTTAGGCCATCTCTATTTGGAAATGCTCCTCTCTAGCGTCCGCCAAATTTCGTTACTTCCTGAATTATCAATCTTATCAGGAATCTATGGTAATAGAAAGACTATTATAATATAATCCTTATGGGATAAGTTTTCTTCTTTTTCTAAAATTTAAATTTAGTCTAATTTCTCATCCGGCTCCTTTTCAGCCCTTTCCTGATGATTTGCGATTTGGGCTCTGATCGAATTGCTTATGTGTTGAGTATTAATATTTCAATAATTCATAATTCATTAATATCGTTATTAAATGTATCTCCTCATCCCCTCTTTTAAAAGCCCAGATTGATATAATGAAAAAAAACAAAAAAACTGTTAACGCATTAGGAGCAGAAATAAAAACGAACTAGCGAAATAAGCCGTGGTAGGCGCGGTAGCTGAGTGGATAAGTTCGCAGGCCCGAGTTTGAGTCCGACTTAAAGCAGAAAATTTATATAGGCCCAGTCTTTAGAAAATTGGGTATCCTTAATTGGGGAAAACCCTAGGGTTTGAGCTTATATTCTGGTAAAATCACCTCTTTCCACAACCGTTGGCCTAGTAACAGTACATCCTTAACCAATACAGGAACCCTTCATTGGTTGTAGAGGTACAGGGCTTTTTTATTTTATTTTTATATATTTTTTTTTAAATAAGTCGGACTTAAACTAATTTTTATGTACAAGAAATTATTATTTCACATTAATATACATATTATATATTTAATTATTTTGATACTCTACTTTAACAAAGAAAAAGAAAAAAAAAGCGAAATAAATGAATAAATAATCGACATCGATTTATACACAAACGTAATGCTCTGTAAACACGCAATACCTAGTAAATACCCCGGTATGTAGTTAGTACAAATCCGATTAGACTTGAGCACCCAGGATAAGCCCATTTGTCCGAATTACACAGCCAAGATAGCCCAAGTCCGGTGACCCCCACTTGTGGAATACCTCACAAATCCAGGGGTCCAGGAGAGGTTTATTAACATTTTTGTCCCCCAGGACGAAGTGGAAGGGGGGGGGTATGCAAATGGGAGAGGGTCCTGTGATTTATGTGCTCCGATAGCCAGGGGGAAGGATTAGAAAAAACTGGCGCTCCAGATTAGGCCCGGATTCCTCGACGGACAAATTTCTTCAGGGAGAAATTTATGGTCAGCGCCTCCCCCCTCCCCTCTCCTTCCTATCCTGAGGGGAAACAATTACTTCTCCACTTCTGTTCGCCACCTCCTGTTAAAGGAATTATTCCTCGGCCTCTGTAAACACCGGAGGGACAAACACATGTTTTTAGTGTTCCTGAAGACGGTTTCCCCACCCGACGGAGAGGAAAAAAAAACAACTGAAATATGGATCTGGTGGACAATATCTCAGCACACCCTCTTTTCTTATAGCACCGCAGATACTTGGGGCTGTTTCACGGACAAACAACTTGGTTTGTTTTCTACTTGGATTAGCTTACAACCCCGGGGGTTCCTACTGTATACATTCATAACGACTTACAGATAGCAGAAAAAATAAGAAAAAATTATTTCTTTTCTGAGCAAAATCTTTTATAAAATTTTTTTTTATAAATTTAATCTACTGTTTAATTAGACCCTTTTCAGTACACCACAAATAATCTTTTTGTTAAGGACAATTATGTTTTCTCTGGTGAATCTTATTTTTTCGCATATGAAATAATCACATTAACTGAACAGTCATACATTTTCTTTATTTTTTAAATATATTTTTGTATATTTATACCTGATAAATATATTATATACTACTATAAATATTACTACTATTTATACTATAAATTTATCCTAAGGATGGTTCTCAAACGAATGCCAAAGTTCAGGTGCAGAATTCCCCAAAAAAATCATATAATACAAAAATTCATGAAAAAATGTTTGATGGTCACTTTGATGATTGAGGTACCAATAAAGTATTTTGCCGAAATTAGAACTGATGTTTAGCTCAAAATTAGTAATTATCTAAGGAAAACAAAATTACCGTTGACTTTTAAAAACCCATAGTAATTTTACGATTCTTTTCATGCCAATGATATTTCATAATTCAAAGTCAATAATCACGATGATCGCTAATTTCATCAAACTTTATGTGAGGATAGCTACTAGTCTTCAAACACTGTCAGGATGAGCTTCCCCTTTTACTTAACTTTCACGATGTAACGGTTTACCTTTTATCCACGGTAACTACAATATTATTAAGGACAATGTACAAAGCATTCATAACTAACAAACATGATATAATTTATTGGTGAGCAGATTTCATGAGGACACGAAAATTAACCATTGTTAGACAATCAACCATATTTATATGTGTGAGTATGCATGTACAAAATCCCTACAAGCTACAAAATTGATATTACTTTACGGAATATTTAAATATAATTTTGTGTACTATAATTTTGTGTATTATATTATATTAGAAAAATCTTATAGTTTTTTTTACCCATATAATATTTTAACTTTGTTTTTAGGTACGTGCCGGAGCAATAACTCAAAACTCACATATTCAGATTTAGTAAGTATGCAACTAAATTAAAGAAATTATAGCTTTAATTATTTGCCATCAGTTTGAAAGAATTACTGTTTTGTTTTTTTGCGCTAAAATATGAACAGAATGTATAAACAAATTAATTACAACTAACGGAATGCCGAGCCGCCAGGTAGTCGTGGAGGTAAGGGGATTCCAACCTTAGCGCACCGCTAGTAGACAGTGTGGTCACAACTTAGCTCTGACCACCTGATTTATTACCTGACTAATGTCAGACACTCATTTAGTGTTGAGTGAAAACAGGAAGGGTCTAACAAGCCAAGGTTCGGGCTTTGACTAAGTGGGCACATGTGCTATTACTCACTTCTGAGAAGAATACTCAAATGGTTTATTTCTTTATCATTGTGATTGTAAAATATTTTAAAAGTGTGAAAACCACTTATAATTGTTATCCTGCCATTATTGGAAACAATATCATATAAAATAATAATAATGTACTTAGCTCTATGTAATTCCTTTCCTTTACCCTCTTTTGAGGGAATGAAATTTTTAAACCGATTATTGGTAACTATTCTTTAAATCACGCTTACACTCTAGGTAAATTCAACTTCATTGATATAGGTTGAAAGAGGGGAGCCTCACATTTCTATTAATGTATGTTAATGCAAAATTATGAACAAAAACTATTTAAAAACGCCCAAAGACATTTAGATTTTTAACTTGACTTTGAAACCCGATTAAAAGATAAAACCAAAGACATTTCAACCTTATAACCACCTTATACTTTGGGTAAAAATAAAATAGTGATTCGTTTAAATGTCTAACCGTAATTAGGGTTTTGTCAATATAAAAAAAAGAAAAAATGTTTAATATTTGGTCAGACAAATTTTTAAGGTTATGATTTTTTATTTTTCTATTTGAAAAAAAAAATCGTATTTAGGGTTCTTCTAAATTCTGAATTAGAATTTGACTTTTTTTTTTTTTTTTTTTTTTGTATAAATAAATTCTTAAAAGGTAGTGTACTTGAAGATCTAATAGTTTATTTTTAGAATTTTATTAATTTAAACAGAAATCTCTACAGCGGCTATATTTTTCGTTAAATTTGCCCTTAAAAATAAAAAAAAAAAAAAATTGGTGAATCATGTCGATATCATTTTTTAGACTCGAGATATAAAACAAACTATTCGAGTGCTATTTAACTTTTTTTCAGGGGTCACCTGTGGTGTAGAGGTTAGCATAGCAACCTACTAAACCCAAGATCGCGGGTTCGCAGCCCGGCAGATGACCTTAGGATTTTTTAAAGGGAGTAAAAAATCCTTAGCTATGCCGTCCTTCGGAAGGGACGTAAAATGGGGGTCCCGAGCCTGTGCGATGTCAGGTACTCGTTAAGATCCCTATCCTAATTATACCTGGATAGGCAAAATTTAGGACTCCCACCGTAGCATCGTCCGATTAGCCATAGCAGCATAAAGTGACGTTAAACGAAATAAACAACAACTTTTTTTCACGGCTTCTAGTGCTTACTGGTCGGAACGGCAAAATACGTGTCGAAAATTTTTGACCAGGAACCTCCAAAAAAATTTCCAACAAGATCCGTGAGAAACTGAGCGTGTCTTCTACTTGTCAGTTTAATATTGGTTTGCCTTAACATTAATGTTAGTTTAGGATATAAAAGTATAAAAAATAAAATAAATAATCTAAAACATTTTTTATTATTCAAAATATTATCCATAACTCCAAATAGTTTTTTTCTAAATAACGTATCTATTCAAGTTATTCTGATACTAGAAAAATTAATTGATCAAAAGAAAAAAATATTCATTCACAGATATTTGCTCTATTTACATCAGGTTGAGAACACCAACATTCTGTTTGTCCCTCAAGTCTTATCACAGTTTTAATTGATTAAATAATCTAATTTGGTCACCCCGTTGATAACAGATTTTCAATCTTCCTCAACTATCAGGACATTCCTTCCTAATAGAGAGGTGGGCCCCATACTGCTATCTAAAGATGTCCTGCCTGATTGTATTAATCCCACGGCGGCAAGATAACGGATCAGATCTGAGTTATTGGCCCGCTGAGGTCTCTGTTATGATAATGGCGCTCTGCTCTTAGCCCCTGTCTCGTCTCTCATGTATTTACTCAATTGTTTAAGCCAATATTGTAATAAACTTACTAGGAACCATAAACGTTATTTGTATCAGATATGTCACATATAATTTGTAGTTTATTATAAATGGATGAATTATTTGCATATTCTAATGTTACTGTGTTTATTCCAAGAGTAAACCGAACACCTTAATACAGATCTTAGGAGGAAAAGCAGAAGGAAACAACTTCTTGAAGCTATTAGTCTAAATAGTATTCCGGGAAAAAATGGAAAGAAAGGGGAGTGGGGTAGTCCGCTAAGTAATCAGTTAAATAGTCAATCCCTTAGGTCTATCCAAGCCAATAGTAGATTTTCTGTTCTTACTGGTAACAAATTTAAAATATTATTGGAAACATTTATACGGTTAGAAGACATGAAATTGGGTAGGTTTTAAACCATTTCATTATTTTTAATGGTTTCTAGATATTGAATTTTAAATTTTAATATAAGTGATTGGTTTCACTCCCAATTCGTTGTTAAAAAAAAGGTTATTTTCATTCAAATTTAATGCACAGTTGGAATTCTGTGTATTAATAGGGCGTACCAAAAAAATGACCGTTTTATAAAATTTCTGAGTTCAAAAGTCTATAAATATCTCAATGCTATTTAGTATTTACCAATACTTAATAATTCCTTTAGAGCATTCTCTAAGCTTGTTTGCTAACTATGGACTTCTTCAAAAAAAAGCCTCAGTTCAGTTATTTATTTCAAAGAAGAAACATGACAGTGTACTACGAAATTTTTGTAATTTTAAGACACTACTGGAAAAAAAACTTTACAGCAACTGAAGCACAGCACGTGAAATTATTAAATATGAAGGGGAAGGTGTCCTTGAAGAGCGCACTGCGCGGCGTTGGTTTGAAAAATTTAGACGTGGAGATACGACGTTGGAAAGGAAGAAGGGCTCCGGGCGGCCATCAATGGATATTGATAAGGTTCTGAAGAAAGCTGTTGAGTCAAATCCGTTCACATGTACTCGCGAACTTGCTAGGGAATGTGTTGGGTCGAAAGATACTGTTAGTCGCCATATTCTCTTCATGTGGAAGGTAAAAAAATACTGTAGACCCTCACGAACCTACTCCTCAACAATTTACAAAAGTTGAGAAAAGTTTACTGATTTTCATGGGTTTGAGCTCCTGCCTCATCCACCGTATAGTCCAGACCTCGCACCTTCGGATTACTACTTGTTTTGATCCATGGCCCATTTTCTTCAATGGAAAAAATTTGATAATTTTGCGGAATTGAAAATGCATATTGTCTAAGAGTTCTTTGAAAGTTATCCCAAGGAATGGTATCAGCGTGGCATCGGCTAGCACATGGGTAATGGCATTATGGACTATACTTTGAGTATTAATTTTGTTTTATATCAAAGAAATAATAATACAAATATTTGTTTAAGAAACGGTCATTTCTTTTATACAACCCATTATTAATGTATACCCATATATATTCATTTTACAATTGATGATGTAATAGTAAAACCGAGCAATCAAAATATCAGAGACATTATCATCCCTTCATTTAACGACAAAATAGACTGTTCTCAATAAAGGAGTATCCTTACTTAACTAAACTGCTCACTGGGCCATTCACCAAAGTAATGTAACTACTCTTATTTAAGCATACTTTTGGGATTTTTTTTTGTTTCTTTGTGTGTATAATATCTAATCATTATTTAAAGATTAAATAAAAAATATTTACAATATGATAAATTTATATTTTTACAAATTTCAATAAATACCGGAGTTTTTTTTTTTTTTTTTTTTTTCATCTTTACTTTTTTTTTTTTTTTTCTAATTATTTTAGGTAAACTTAGCGAGTTCCTACTTTTTTGAGCATTGAAATGTAGGTCATGTAAAAATTTTGATGATAAACTCATATGCTAAAAAGACCTTGGAAACCATATTTGATCTTCCGTTTCGGATTGGAACTTACATGTAAAATTTTCATCGATAAAATTAAATTTTTATCAGTAAACATTTTTTGTCAATTGCTTGTATAACAGCTAATAATTGGTAGCAATTATAAAAGTTCTATATAATAATGCTATATTAAAAGGTCCCGATACCATCTTCTTTTCCTATTATCTGGAATAGAATGTAAAGAAATTTTTGATACTGATGGTTTTGAATCGTTATGCAGTTTGCTATGAAAGGATGAGTTTGGGGTAATCAGCAACATATGGAACAAGATATTTATGGATAAGCTTTCTGTTTGTCAAAGTAAGGAGCAATGAAGATTTTTCGATGGATTTTGGATTGTAAGGATTGGATACGAGACGATTTGGATGGTTTAGTGGAGTCCTGAAGCTCAACTCCAATGTACATGTATGTCCAAAGGTCTAACTACTGTTATGCAAATGAGTCTCTTATAACTAATCAGAAGGTTTGAACGTTTCTATAGTAAAAATCGACGAGCTGTTTCAGGTAGTTTTAGACTTGCATTTGGGTTCCAAGTAAGTCGTTTGTTGAACATTGTTCGAGTTTTAATTCAATTAAATTGTTCAAGGACTAATTTTTAAAATACATATTGTCCCAGAGGAATATCTGAGCTCACTGAGATCTATTCTGCAATCGGCCTGAAAATTATATTTGTCTGGTTTCAATGCATACAAAGCCAAAAATACTCAAAATATTCTAATACACATCAGTATAGCGTGTCCAATGAGTATGCGCAACTTAACGTCTAATATAGTCATTTTTAATAAACTTATTTAGGTCATTTAATTATTACTAAGATAACAAAATACTCTTGAATAGATTGTTGCATCCGTTTGAGTTGTAATTAAATTAATTTTATTTCTCTCCAATATGATTTTATTGCTAGTTTTATTAGTCATAAAACTGCTTCTAATATTTCATTTAAAAAAATGGTAAATTTATTGTCATTCCATTTTTTATGGTTCATATAATTCCGCATTGGGGTTTTAATTCTTGATGATTCACGAAATAGCCTCCTTGATCGGAATTCCTAATCCTAATCCATTGCTATTACCTGAAACCAGCGGCCGATCCACCCGCAATCCGTTCTGCAGGACGTGACTCGATCCTTGAGCTCGTGTAATGGATTGTATCCCGCGGTTGCCTCAGCCCTCTGCTGCTAATTATTCCATCACGATTGCTAAAATCTTCCTCTTTGTCCGCAATCGATGTGGATCCATCTTAAAAATAAAATCATACTCTACATATTATTGATCAAATGTACGTAACAATTTGGCTGAAGAATAATTCCATTTTACTTAGACTTGCATAACTAATAGCCGCTGAAGGGTACTGATTTCAGATCTGCCAGGATCTGACAATGTTTGACGGCCCAAGGACATTTTTGGCCTCTTCGTCCCGACAAATTAGTTTTCGTTGTTATTAAAAATTGATTAAGTTGTTTTAATTTTTAAAAGATACTCCTCTTCCGGTTTAATCCTTTTTTCAGGATACTAAAAGATAGTATTTTGAGACTTGCCAGGATCTAATCATTTTCGATAATCGGAGGGTATTCCGTTATTGTTTTCCTTTTACAAATTTATCAAATCTTTTTTTCTTTTTAATGGCATACTATTTCCCCCCTTAATCCTTTGGATTTTATTCCATTGTCTAACATTTGTATCTCAAATTTCTTATTAAAGTTTACTTTTCTTACACTTTCACTTATTAAGATTTCTTACATTCTTACTTTACTATAAACTAACAAGTGCATATAATTTTAATGCCATTCACGAAGGATTGTTAAAGACAATGAAGAAATAAAGATAAAGGTATCGCTAGATGAGTTCAAGGAGAGATGCTGGATTGCCCAGAAAATATTGCTGTAATAATTATTTAATTTTTATAATTTTCTAAAACTGTAATTTTCCCCAGATTACAATTTCATATATATATTTTTTTGTTTTAATGAATTTTAACAAATAAACAATCATTATCATTTAACACTCAAACAAAAATGATTGTTAAACTCCTAAGCATTTCATTACTTGGAAATAATTCTGTATTTTTCACGATGTCAGCTATTTTTCCTTATCAGACTAGTTTAAAGTGAGCAGGGTTCAAACGGTCAGAAACATTTCTGTACCTCGGAGATACACAGCGCTATGTCCTTTTCTTACCAATAATACATTATTATGTATTCTTATTCACATTTTTTTCCTTTATACAAAAGTGTAGAATTATATGTCCTAGACAAATTAATTGTAAGGTAAACATTAAAATTTTTTTATTAATTTTTTTTTAGGGGGAGGGCATAATGTCCTTATGTACTCCAATTAGGGCAGGAAGGACGGGTTACCAACCTA
Source organism: Euschistus heros (assembly GCA_003667255.2). NCBI lineage: Eukaryota > Metazoa > Arthropoda > Insecta > Hemiptera > Pentatomidae > Euschistus > Euschistus heros. Next base: position 907,393 of record RCWM02000297.1, read on the forward strand.
TTCTAACCTGGATTGAAAGTCAAGATTTATTTCGTACACATAAGTATAATAAACAGTTCAGGAAATGCAATCTTATTATTTTTAAATTGCTCTCCTGTAATGTTACGGAAATGTGACATTGTGTTCTGTACCTCCGAGGTACAGATTTATAGACTCAGGGGAAGAAATCAAAATCCTACTCAACCCTCACAGACTTAAAGATATTAGTTGTAAAAATTCTATAATTGTTATAACATCTGTAAAAACCGCATAAATTATGTCAAATCGCAACACATAACGTTTACTCTTTGTCATGAACCATGTCCTCCAGTATACCACTACAACATACTAATTCCAGAGACAGACTTTGTACATTACCTTGGTCTAACATTTTATAAGATAATGATATAGGTTACTTATATAATATTATAAGGTGATACTTTTATAATCACTTTTCTCAAAAATTTGAATTACAACTTGGACAAAAAATTAACACATAATTACTAACTAAAACCTACATGGACTTCATTCATAAAATTTTCAAAAAAGAATATTCAGGGCTATCAGGAAAGCATCTTTGTACGTAAACAACATAACTATACAGACTGACCTTCGTATGCAGTTTATGAACAAATACGGAATCTCTACAAACGATTTCACACAAAATCTATATATATACAGACTCCACAAACATTTCATCGTATACTATACAACTGCACCCTTTACGGACACAACTGAAATTTGCTACATCAATTGGAAAATAGACCTCATACATGAAGAAAGAAGACCAACCCTCATCAAAATCTAAGAAAAACACTTGAAGACATACCAGAAAATCAACTTGTCTACTCGTTATACTAGTTTTTTTGTTGTTTTTTCTATTGTCTTAGATTCATTTATTTATTTTTTAATTATGCCTATTACTTACTATTTTTTTTCTCTGTTTTATTCCTTTTCTTATTTTCTTTACTTGGCTAAATAAGATTTGTCTCTCATTTTTCCTATTGCCTTTTTTAAATCTAAGATTGTACTTGAAACATAGCTAACATTCCTATTACTGTAAATGTATCAGATTGATGAGTACCGATGTAGACATGTTACAATTGATCCGTTTGAGTTTACGTAATTTATTTCAACAAAGTCTATAAAAAATAAATAAAGAATCATCGTTTTTGTTGTTCCGCTGATTTTACTTTTTCAGATCGGCAAGTAGTAAACAGCAACTACAGACCAGACCAGAGGGGAGGGGGAAGAGAAGATATAAATAGCCGTGGACATTATCGGCCTAGGATATTGCAGTAATTAGAGTATTCCGGGGCAGGGTGCTAAATCTTAGGGCGGCAGGAAGTGGCCTATCATCCCTTCCTTCGCTATCTCTTCCTGTCTACTTCTTAGATTTATCTATTGTTGTCTCTTCCATATTGTCTAGTCTAGTATATACTTTTCTTCTAATTTATAACGCTGCTTCAGTATTATTATTTTTTATTTACCTTTTATCCGGAGTAAGGTAAACCAGACAGTTATTGGCACCCTTAAGGAAATATTTTATGAAATATTCATACTAAAATTATTGGAAGATAAGTACATTACAATAAAAAATGTAAAATCAGTTATTGACACCCTATGGACATCTTTTAATCACGGACAGAATTGAAAGTGCTTTTACACAGTTGAGTTGTATTTGAGTGATTTCAATATTTCGGGACTATTCCAATAAAAAAAAAAAATGTTCACTACATAAAACATGTAAATTGATTTTTTTTTTTTACAAATTGTTTCTCTAAGGTGTGTGAAATAAGTCTGTGAAGTGGACATACATAATCTGCAATATTTCTATATATATTAAATAAATAATAACTATTAAAATCTAGGGAGTGAGTTGGGATCTAGGAAGTGAAAACAAGTGACTAGGAAGTGAGTTTATTATCTAGGGAGTGGGGAAAATATCATATTAAGTACATTTAAGAAAATAAATGCGAAATTAACGAGGTATGTATATTATAAGCTTGGGGTGTATACATGCATTACATTTTCAGCCTTTTAAGTACGTACTGTAACTTCTAATTTAATAACTTCAAAACAAACTTTAAAAATACGAAAATAACATAAAATAGCTCTTAATAACGACAGTTCTATTAAGTTTTAAACAATAAAACCTAAATAGATTGTAAATGATAAATAAACTACCAAATAAATACTATCACAATAGGTATTAAATAAAATACGAGTATATTAAAAATATTGCTTTGGTAAAAATAATGTTCCTTGAACTTTCATTATAACTAAGTATGAGAGTGTAACGTTTAAACATTAAATAAAAAAATGTAGGCTGTACGTTTAAAAATAAAAAAAATTAACGAGCAGCAATAATTGAATTCGTTGGTTCCTCTTGGGCTGATGTTGATGGTCCGGCTGTGCTGAATGCCTAGAAATTTCCCACAGTTCATGGTATGAGAGGGAAAAATCAAGAAATTCATTTTTATAAAAGCAGATAAACGCTAAAGGAATTTCAGTTCAAATATACAACGATATCCTCACTCAGTTGTAGGGAGTGAGTATGTAGGGAATGAGTTTTAACTAAAAAATAACGTTGGTATCACGTTATACACGTGGTAAAAGTAAGACATGGTATCTATTGGTTTTTCAGTAGAGCTTTGAATTTATCTTGGATCTCAACAAAAAAATAACATGTTTCCAATGAGTAGATACACCTTAGGGAGTGAAAATGAATTAACCGAGCGGAGTCAATGCACCTCCACTTGTCTACTAATGAACACAGCGTCTTGAAACAGATGGCAGTAGACAGGTTTACCAGATATAGCCCTATACAAAACACACCTCAAATTTTCCTTTTAGGGAGCGATGCAGGGATTTTCAAAAATAATTTAGGGATTGAACTAGAGGGTTGTGACACTTCTTTGTGATGGTGTATATCGTGCTAAGAAGGCTAAATATCAATCAAAAAATTATTTTAAGATAAAAAATAGAAAACAATACCCCTTCATATTTTCAAACTAGAAAATAAGAAGAGAATGCCTTAAATATTTTCGAAATGCCAGCATTTTCAAGCTGTGACAACCTAGGGAGTGAGTAAATGCTATAGATAAACGACAATTACCCCAGTTACATATGTAGATATATCATTATTTTTGGGAGTCCCTAATGGTACAATAGGTACTTGACCATGTAAACTAAAATCTAAATTTTATGCTCAGTACAATTTTCAAAATACCTTTGTCACTTGAATTATACCGAAATTTTGAAATCACCCAATTACAATATCCAATGCTTATTTGAGATATTGTTTAGAGAAGGTTAACTGTTGTTGCAAGTAGTTTCTGCTTATGATAGAATTACAATATTTTTATTCAATAGCAGATAAATAATTTCATTGTTTAACGCCGTTGTCTTCAGTGTTTTCACAGTTAGGAGGAGATACAGAAAACCATACAGCGATATTTATTCAATTTCTTTTTCCTTAAAAATCCACCACTCCTCACCGTCCAAGTTTTAAATAAAAGCCTCCACAAAATGCTCATTTATAATTCACTATCACATTTAAACATAAAACAAATATATTATTTATCCAGCCACCTTTATTAACTACCTCTTGTAGTTTTTATTACTATTAACAGCATAATACTGTTCTAATATATATATATATATATATTTTTTTTTAAACTACTATTTGATTGAATACATAATACTAGCTATATCTCTTGTGGGCAATGAATAATGTACACAGAATCTATTCATATAATATGTACAATTAAATAAAATAAAAACAAAAACAAATCCTCTAACTGTACAAGATACAAAATATTGTCAATATTAATATAAAACAAATCTGCAAATAAGAGTAGAGGAATATAAACAAAATAGTACAGGAGCCAATGAAACTAAACCTGCCATGATAGGTTTCCAAAAAAAATCAATGCTTATCCAAAATATCATCAATGATTGTGTAAGAAAAACCACTTTTGTTATTTACAAACACGGTCAAGATGGCAGTAGCAAGCAAAATAAGGTTCCAGAAGGTTTTTTTTTTTTTTTTTTTTTTTTTTTTTTTTTTTTTTAGGAAAAAAATGCTGAACTTTTTTTCTCAACGGATTTTAATGTTTTTTGGGATGCTAAATCTGAATCTAAAGTTTGCTAACACGGCAGCCGTCGGCTTTATACCAAAAATCACACACAAAAAAACTCGGAAAAATACATAGCAAAATCGGACCATATTTCGAGAAGTTATGGCCTTGGGAACATTGTAACATTGAACCCCGTACTGTTGTGAAATCCAAGATTTTTGAAACATTTTTACGCAAAATCAGATACCTTTCATCGTAAACTCCATAACCATTCAAATCCACTAGAGATAAATCAGCAACAAATGTTACATTTAGATATGTATGGATAAGTTTTTTTGTTTTGTTTTTTGAGAAAGTAAGGAGCATTGAGGATTTTGGATTGTGAGAATTGTATATGAGACCAATGCGATTGTTTAATGTAGCGTCAAAGCTGAACCCAGTATGACCAAATTAGTCTAATTACTGTAATGTAAATGAGAATCTTGTAATTAATGGGAGGTTTTAACGTTTTACCAGTAAATGTTTAAGAATTCGAAAACGATGGGATATTTCTGGTCGTTTTAGTCTGTTATAGTTCTCAAATATACTATGATGTTTCATTTGTTTTGTATTCAACGACATTTCTTTTATTTTTCTTTGTCTAACTATATCTTTGTGATTAGGTTAAAGTATTGTTCCTCTCTTTGAGTAATGCGAAGCCTACGAAGAAATCTGTTGCTTCAGAAGATTACCACCGAGCCAACAAGTGGTACTGCCCCAAGTCCAGCTGGAAGGTCACAAGTGCCCACCAACAGAACAAGTTAGGGCCCCTCCTCAGGAGTAATATATTGCTCTTTGAGGGCTACTTCTTCTTTGGTTTATCCTATCCTTGCCCCAAGTTTTATCTGCCTGAATTATTTATATGTATTCATCGGTAAAAACCTTTTACATAGGCTGGTAAGTCAGTATCTCCATTTATTTTAAAACCTGATGTCTTCCTTCATTATAAACGTGATTGATTAAATTTAAAGTTAGTTATTAACTGTAATTGATGAAATTTTTGTTGAAAATTTATTTTGAGTAAGGATATCGAATCAAGACTCTAATCGAGGGGTCTCCAAACTTTTCAGCTAAACTGATTATTTTCAAGGGTTCCAAGGGCCAACGTTTTAATTTTTCTGCCAGTACATATAATTTTCAAAACTAGTCGCCGAGTAGGCACCCTGAGCGAGCATAAGCTTGCTAAATTCGCTAGTTCAATCACTATTGTGTTGTACAGTATTTTCACGACCACGAAACTGGACGACATCCGATGGTTACACGTGGATATAGGTTACGTACACCTTTCCATCCATCGCTAAGAGATAGCTTTCAAATCGCGTTGAACCTCGTTGGTTCGAGAAAGTTCTGGTGTATTCCCTTCTAGGTGGCAGTAATTCGGTTCAACGGTACACATCTGAGCAAAATAAAGCATAGCTGTCGCGGGCCGGATTGATGATACTGGCGGGCCGTATTTTGGAGACCCCTGCTCTAATCCCTTCTGAAATATCTTTTTCTCGATTGTTACCTTCTATTGATTAATGTTGATATTTTTGTCCCTCCAAAAGGAGAGATAAGGTCACTCTCCTTTATTTCCTTCTCTGGAAGGGAAACTACCTGTTTTCATTAGTACATATTCTATACTAACCAAATTCTGAGTTTTTTGTATTAGATCAAGGAGATAATATTGATTATATCTTAACATGAAGTAACAAATAAATCATTTTCACAATAAATATTACGTTCATACTTTATTTATTCATCTTTGTCCAAATAACGAACTTTTGTGGTTTTAGTAATTTTTTTTAGGATAATTACCATTTCACATTATCATTTCTATCATCACAATATTATTAAACTCATATCTTAGTATTTTAGTACTAACGACTATTACGCGTGATTTATTATTTTATTATTTAACATTAATAACCTTTTATTATCGATTTTTACTTCTTTACATATCTAAATAATATAATAACCTATTTATTCAAAGTAATAATAAAAAAAAATAATAATAAATAAGTATTACAAAACATCAAGAATCTGTTGATACTTGATATATAATGAAAAAAGAAAAATACATTCCCGAATCACCTTGTTGGCCTTACTGAAAGAATTTGTAGGTGTAAATAGCAGTTCGTTTATGTTTGAGAATAAAATAAGATAGAACGAGAATAAATAATTATTGACAGACAAACTGTGATATTTTTTTTAAACATGATTGGGGAGATCTGAAAACAGTATCCATAAGTGCCCTGTAAAAAAGATTAAACAGGAAGAGGGGGTCTTTTTAAAAAATAAGCAGAAAGATCTAATCACGAAAATTACTTTGTGAGGAAGGAGTGAACTAACCAAGGATTCCTTTCGGTTGTCAAAAATCGTTAGATCCTGGCAGATATAAAATCTGCATCCTTCAATGTTAAGATATGATATTAATTGGTAAAGAAATGATTATATATTTTTTTTTCTTTTTTACAAGTGAATCGATTACTTAGGATCACGTTACGATTTTATTTCTTTTTCTTGGTGCAGAGGTTTATCTGCGTCCAATACTCTATGCGTTCGCTAGCCTGTTTTCACTGTTCTTTCGTCCAGGCTCTTCCGGTTTTTTTGTTCTTTCGATGACTTGAATCCGCCCCTCCAAATTATTCTATAGGTTTCTAAACCTATTTCTTATGAATATAATTATTTACTAAGATTCATAATTATTAAGATCTGATTAAAACTACATATCATTTTCTTTATGAACTAGGAACACTGATCTCATCTTTTCATATTATATATAGTAGTTTAGTTCTATCATCATAGTGTTTTTTTTTTTTTTTTTTTTTTTTTTTTTTTTTTTTTTTTTTTTTTTTTTTTTTTTTTTTTTTTTTTTTTTTTTTTTTTTTTTTTTTTTTTTTTTTTTTTTTTCACTTCAACCATGGACCCAGACCATGGTCCAGAATAGCCAGCTACATCCAGAACCCTGCGATGGCTGCATTTATTGCGAAGGCGAACCCTCGAGCCCTGGGACGAGGAGGAAGATGTGAAAGGCCAGGGGCTGCCTCCTAATGAATCGGAATTTGCATATCTTTGCCGTTTATTCGCCGGCCCCTAAATAACCACCTTAGAGAGCTAAGCCGCGCTACGTCGCCTTGTTATTAACTTAATTTCTGTCGAGGGCCCCCCTCCCCTCCCCCGCCAATTAAAAACGTTGAGGGAGGGGGTAATTTAATGGCGTCATCTATCGGTGACATCATAATTAAAAAGTGCATCGCGCTCTGATGATTTATTGCATCTGTTGAACGTTTCATGGTGAAGAAGAGTTCTCAATATTTCACTTTATATTGGCATCAACAAGTTCACTGATTTTTAATACTGTTATTCATATTAATATATTCCGCACTTAACGCTAGGCGTATTCCAGATATTTATTAGAGGATTTATATCATCCTTGATTATAGAATTAGTTTTCTCTGACCTGATTCCCGTACATTCTGTTTTGCGGCTTGGTTCACCTTGCACACAATTCATTTCGAAAACAATTATCAACAGAAATTGTTTTTTAAAAATGGAAATCTATGCCAACGATATGTATTACGAACACACCAAGAATGATCTCTCCTATAACTAAATTAAGATCTATCAAATCAATCTCATTTAATATCGACGTTCTTCCATATTTTTATATTTAAACAAATTAAAACCTCAGTCTCTAAAATGTTCCAAAGAAAATACAAAACCAGAAGAATACTGAGAACTTTTCTATAAAATAATCTCATCCTTACCTGAACGCTTATTGCTATTCATCAGAGATGAGCCAGTGGTCGGTAAAGCCGAAAAGCTTTTTTTGTAGGCAATTAGGCGGCATAAACGCCGACTAGTTGGCTTTTTATTAATTTATATCATTACGCTTATGAAAAGGGTTAATAGAAATGAAAAAAATGGCTTTAATTGATTATAATTTTATTTTCAGATTTCATATTTTATTATTTATTATAGAATCAAAGAAGAATATAATCTTTTATATTCTATACCAAGACAATTACAGGAAAAACATAGTAATCAATATAATGTCGAAAAACAAATCCATTAAGCAACTTTAAAAAGATCTTTCATCTGGTAAGGTTTGGATAGGCAACCTTGAAAATCAAAACCAGAACCTGACCACAGCAAGAGTTGATATACTAAAGGAAGCAACAGAATTCTTTACAGCTCTATATAAAAAAGATGGAAATGACGCTAAAGATATTCCCCTATATTTAGAAGAGGATGATAAAGCATTTCCACCAATAATAATAGAGGAGTTAGTAAAAGGAATAAATAATTTAAAGAGTGATAAAAGCCCAGGACTTGATGGTGTGAAGAATGAGTTCCAGCGAGCAGGTGGGGAGCTATTGGCAAAAGAATTGCCAAATTATTCAATTTAATTATAGAAAGAAAAGAAGTACCAGAACAATGGAAATTGGCAAAATTTCTATCTTGTTTGAAAAAGGCAATAGAAATCGATAACTATCGACCGATCTCACTTTGTTCCACAATATCAAAATTATATTCCACTGTACTAAAAGAACGCCTAACAAAACAGATTATGGAGAATATAGCTATCGAACAGGCTGGATTTCTGAAGGGGTTTTCAGTAATGGACCATATTCAGACAGTAAATCAAATTATAGAAAAATCTAAAGAATATAATTTCCCTCTGTACCTCTGTTGTCTTGATTTCAGAAAAGCGTTCAATTCTATTTATCGCTCAAGCATAACCAAAGCCCTCAAGACTATAGGAATACAGAACAGATATATATATAATATAAACCAGCTATATAAAGGTATGTCAGCATACATTGAAATGGAAAGAAAAGGAAATGATTTCCGGGTAGAAAAAGGTGTGAGACAAGGCAATCCACTCTCTCCAATTCTCTTCATTTTAGTCCTGGAGCCAGTTTTCTGGAACGTGGACTGGGAAAGAAAAGGAGTAAGAATCGATGGAAGTTGGCTGAACAACCTACGCTTTGCAGATGATATTGTACTCTTCGCAACAAGTAGAGATGAAATGGCTTCTATGTTGAATGAACTAGTAATAGAATGTAAAAAAAAGTAGGTCTAGTCCCAAACTATGATAAGACTAAATTAATGACAAATAGTGAAGAAATAGAAATAAGAATGGGTAATGATAACATACCATAGAATACACTAACGACCGCATCTATCTGGGCAACTTGTATCCTTCACCGATGGAACAAATAAAGAGATCCAAAAAAGAATTTCACAGAGTTGGAAAAAATACTGGTCCCTTAGAAGTATTATGAAAACCAACAATGATATGGTATTTAAAAAACAAACTTTTGAAATGTGTATCTTTCCAGTTCAGTCCTATGGAAGCCAAACATGGTCTCTCACAATGTTTCAAGAAAATAAAGTAAGAGTCTGGCAAAATGCAATTGAGAGAAGTATGATAAATATCAAAAGAAAGATTAGGACCAAGTGCATTGATATTCAGAAAAAAAACAGGGTTCAGAGTATCTTCCATGCTAATAAAAAAATTAAAATGGAAATAGGCTGGACATCTGATGAGATCTACTGACGACAGGTGGTCATGTACTGTAACTGAGTGGACACCATATGACAATAGTAGGGACAGAAGAAGGCAATTGAAGAGATGGAGCGACTCCTTCAAAAAAGAGGCTGGTCCAACATGGTGGAGAACAGCAAAGAATAAAAATTCAGGGTGGGAGAAGTGGAATCATATTTCGAACCCCACCTTCCCAGTAGGACTGGTCGTCTTGGGAAATGTAAGACCATTACTCCTCTTAAAGAGAGGAAGGCTAGTGCAAGGAAGACAAATGTGTATTTATTTGTTGTTTAATTGTATATATTATTTAGTAGCATAATAAAAGCTATTTTCATTTCATTTCATTTATTAAAGAAGCAGGATTTTTTTTTTGTTGTAATCAAATGCCAAACTAAGGAAGATTATGATATTAACAAAAATAAATTTGATAACTTCTACAATTCTGAATAAAGAACTTAAGCTAGAAAGTAACCTACTATTTTTTTTTTTTTTTTTAAGACTATAAAGGAATTTTAATAGAAAGAATGATTAGCTTGGCTGACTAATCAGCCGAAGTCATAGTCGGCCCATATCTACTAATAACCAAGGAAGTTCCTCTCAAATGGAAAATGTGTAACAGTAGGTTATCAACTCTCCTACTTTCTACGAATGCCCCGTTTAAAATTAACCGAAAGTTTAACCTTAAGGTTAAAAGGTTATTTAACTTTAAGTTTAAATTAACCGATAATATATCGAAACAAACAAGCTTGTAACCGATGGAAAATGTTTTGATAGCCAATGGAATTTCTTTACAAAGAAGAGCTTTTTAAAAAAAATTAAATAAATCTTCGATTTTATGGTATTTTTAAAAGGAAATTTATTCATTTATTATAAAGATCAAACGAGCATTGATAACCGTAATACCGTGGGTTTTACTTTAAAAAAAAAAAACCCAACAAACGTACTTGCTCGTTCATTTATCTATAAAAATTATGAGTATTATAGTTTTCTATTTTAGAATCTGGAAAAAGAAATATGATGACTCATAAAAAATTTCGTTATTCTTTTAAGAATCATTCATCTAGTAACTTCCAATTAAATTTTATTTATATATATATATATATATATTTTATTTATTTTTTTTTTTTTAAATCTCATTTTATGTTACCGAATCCCAAATGAGACATACACACCAGTTTATAATGGAATGTGTTCCTTCTGATGGTAAAAAAAATTTGATTCTTTTTAATATTTTTTCTTTTCATTTTATGCTTTCTTTAATGAGATCTGATCCCTCTTACCATGCAATAATGATGCACCGCATGATGGATTACAATTTAAAATTTGTTCGCAGTTGAGAGCTAGTGCTCTTATAATTAAGAGTGTGTAAGATTGTCTCAACTCTACCCCAGCGGCGGATGAGCACCCTCAACTTCTAATTGTGTCCTATGTAACGGAGCGCTCTCGCCTTCGGCTTATTTTCATTTTATATTCAAATCGCGTAACCCTCGTCTTAGTAATACGGCGAAGTTGTTTCTCATGTTCAAACATAGATAGCGCGCAAGGGCTAATTACTTCTGAAATGTTTTATATCTTATCTATGTGTGTGTAAGTGTGTGTGTGTCTTTTACATTAAGTTGGAACCGTATATCTTCAACTTTCAAGTTTCAGGCTCTCTGCGTCACAATTATTGTCGGAGTTGGGCATCTGTTGACTAAGAGGAAACTTGATTACCACGAAACTTATCCTTTATTAGAATGTTATTTCTGGTAATTCTTCTTAATTCAAAATATGGAAGAATGCTTATAACAGTAAAAAGAATTATTTGGCAAGGCAGTGAATTTAGACTAAATATTAGTAGGTTAGAATAAATAATAATGAACAAATTTGTCTCTGAAATATCATGAAACTACACATAGTATTATTTTTTTGAGGGATATAAATATAGAATAGAATAGAAAAATAATTTTCCTCTGGGATCAATACACTTAAGAACAAAAAATACAGTACAGAAATAAATACAGTTAGCTACATATGGTCAGAGACATAATAGGATAAAAAAAAAATATAGCAATGACAATAAAATACATAGATACTAATTAAATATATATAGAGAAAAATAATAGAACACTACAAATGAAATGGTTAATTTTTTTTTTTTTTTTTTGGTACAATTCTTAGAGTTGTATATACAATAAAAGTACTTCAATGTTACAATCAAAGTAAGAAAAAATTAATCTTTGCATTTGCAAATATACAATTCGTTATTGATAGGTTCCAGAAATGCAAGGGCATGTAATCACTTAATTGAGTTGGATAAGAATGATATACTGGAAATAGAGGTATGTAAATGTTTTGAGGAATTTCGCTTATCTGATATGAGGAGGGGCAGAAGTACGGAATGTTGTGTGCATTGAATTGATTACGGACCTGAACCTAAGCATTTTGTAAATATAGGAAGGATAAAGAGTATTAATAATTTGGTAAAGGAATGTTCTAAGAAAATATTGTCTACGGAAAGTGGGATATAGCCAATATAATGCGGAATAGCGAAGCTGTCCATCAATCAGTAGAAGCAAGATGTTAGCCACAATAACATCTTTAGATATATTTATCTATTTATATAAAATCCGAACAATGCCAATTTCCATTTTAATTAATATAACGTTATATAATGGTGTTAAATATGATTAAAAGCGTATATCATTAAGTGATTGTACAGATACTTTCATAAGTTTCCAGCCATTCTTAAAAAGAAAAAAAATGAATATTATTAATTCCATAAACCTATTTTAATACAAATATTTTTGTGACAAGTGCAAAGAAATTGCCCGGATCTTTTAGCTTGAGCATATGCCCCAACATGATCTACGAAAATCCCCCTCTTATTTGATCCCAAGAAAAATCCAATCCGTCCTCCCTCTTAGGAGATTACATCTCGACATCTCGAGGCACTTCGATTAAATCGAAATTAAATTCCGTATCGAAACGGTTCGAGGCAACTGATCCGCGGGCCTATCTACGTATAGACGCTCGAATAGCGAAAATATGAATATTTAAATGGTAGACTTAAATCAAACGAAGAGCTAAATGTAATAGCGGGGAACCAATCAGATGATGGATCCAGGAAGTGCCATTTATTATTGGGTCGTTTTGAATGGGCGTGTGTGAAGAAGGCTTGAAAAATTGCTTTCGCCCTCTGTCGCCGCCTTCTCCTCTCCCCAATGTTCCTTATCAAAGGGATCTCTTATCAATTCCCTATTGATTAGGCTTGGGTCTTTAATGTTGGATCTGTCTTTATAAATGTTATGTGAATCGATAAAACAACAAGGAAAAAGAATTGTAGATTAAAAAATACTACCTGTCACAACAAAGTCAATTAAAAGCAAAACATTACCATCCCTTCAGCCAACTACCATCTATATTAGTATCTCAATGTAACTGATTCGTGGAGCTGTAATCACAAAGGGCAATTTAAGTAGAAATTGATTATCATGAAATTGAAATACTGTTGACTTGCGGTAATATAGAGGAAAAATTAAAAATAAAATATATAAATTATAAATAAAAAGTGAAAATTCTAAACATTTTGAAAGTCAGAGGGAATATGCATTATTGAACCAATGCTGTCCAACTTCATTGTATACACAGCCTATTTATCAATCTTCCAAAAACTGAAATGAGGCTAGTAAAAATTATTATATTCGTGAAGAAAATAATTATTTTTGTTAATATTTGATGATTAAGAGGTTCAGAAAACCTATTTTAACAGAACCATGTAACTAGAATCTTTCATATTTAAATCGAGAAGATATTTGTGCTTATTAAACCTACGATTCCGTATCGTAACTATCATCCTTCTGTAGTTAGCTAGTGGAGTTATACTGGGATGATCGAATAATAGACCACTTGAGGTACAGAATGCTCAATAAAATTAGGATTCACGCATTATTTGCCACTTTCATTAGTATTTATTTTTTTTATTCGAAGATTAGTTTTGAAAGTTAAACATCCATCCACAGTTTTAAAAACATACAAAGAATTCAAAACATCAGACTTTGCTTATATTACGATTACACATATTATTTTTTAAAAAAAATGTAAGACAAGAAACTAAACATGTTTATACACACCTAAAGAGGCAAAATACAAGGGTTTGTATATATAAGTTAGCTGAGTGTAAAATATAAATAATAATTTATAGGATAAGAGTCTTAGTAAGATAAGTTATACCATTTCTATGAACAAACCAAATGTATATATATACTTCACTCTGTCACCCTAAACCCCCACCTTTTTTTAGTGGTTTCTTCAGTCTAATCTTAACTTAAATATATATATCAAGGACAGAATACCAAATAGCCAGTCCTCAAGGTTTTTCTTATGGCTTGTCGGTTTTTTTGTTTCTACTGGAAACAAAATTAAAATGGGGCAATCAGTGTTAACATGTTTGATTCCTTGTCTTACGTTTTTAAAAGTTTAATATATAATATATGTAGCAAAGCGCTGATGTTATATACTAACTATTGTTAGTTTCTAGAACTAATGATAAATGTTTAGCATCCAAAACTAGTTTAGCATCCAAACAACTTCCAATAATGATATAAAAAGGGCTTAATACCTGAAGTTTACAATGCCCAAAAGATAATCGTATCTAGAAAAAAAAATGGAATCATAGCAGTAATAGCAGAAGTGATAGTTAACTCCTTTAAAGAAGAAGAGATATCCATTGATAAATTAAAAGAGGAGGAAAAAACGCGGTCCTAATGACTGCATCTGATTAAGAGTCGGAAAATTTTTCCATATATGGCAAGAAAAGACCTACATTTAAAAAAAAATTACTGATATGTGATTGCCAATTGAAAAAAAATCACACCTAGCAGCTGGAAAAAGACAAATAAATAAATTAGTTTATTTATAATGGCGTCAACTCCATTGAGATAAATAAATCAAAAGCTTTTGATAAGTCATTTTTGTCATTAGAAGCCTTTACCAGGAATAAGCATTTCCGTTTAATCTCGGATTATTTCTTTGTAATTAAAGATCTGAAGCTACTTGGTTTATTTAGCCTTTTCCTCATGTCTTTTCTCATGGTTTGGTGCAAAGCAAGGTTCCTAAATAGTCTTGTGCGATATTCATTTTCAACACTTTTGAACAATTCTTTTGACTTATTGAACAGAGTTGTCATCAACAATTTATGCAATCATACTTAGAGCATCATATCACATTCCAAGACATAATTCGATTTCTACTGACCTCGAGTTCTTTGTGACGTTTTATTCATGGTGGAGGTCTCTTGGCAGAAGTAAGGGCTCAGCAAGAACCCTAAAGTGTCACTGACTTCTTTCTTATTTCATGTCTGTCTGGTGTAGGAGTGGGGGGACTTTAATTTTTGAAATTGTTTCCTGCCCTTCAGTTGCTTGGTTTTTCATTTCATTGTCCTTTAACTAGAAGGAATGTTCTAGGTAATTGAAATTCTGAAAGTTCTCAGTATTTCCAAGAGGAAGGTATCTAATATATTTTATTAAAAATATAAAAATTCATTTTGTTTCGTTTCATTTGAAAATATCTCAAACAGTTCTGTTATTAATATTATACCCTGTGGAAAGGACTAAGGGTGTGGTTCCAATTACAACTTTATCACAAGCAGATACAATTCGATGGAACCATAAAAAATCTTGGCATTTCCTCTGAGCAAAACTCTGCTCTCTGAAAATCATTTTTAGTAGGACGTCGATAATCCGTACAAATCAATGCCAGGCCTAGTCCGGATACTAAAATTTTCTGGATACTCAAAGAAATTATGCACGAAATAAAAATGTTCTCCTAAACTGCGTTTTTAAAAAACCAAACTAAGGCTTTATGAATTTCGATATTTTTTTGTTTCTACATCACTTTTAGGAAATTTGGTCCAGCTTCACTATCGATAACTGAGGTGAAATTAATAATTGAGTTCGAATTTTTTTTTTTTTTTTTTCGTAAGTCGTATGTGGAAAATTTTTTTATTTTAAATTTTTCGGCAAGGTCAGTATGATTTTCATATTTTTTTCTGTAGCCTACGAATGGTTTTCACTTTGTTCTCAAGGGATAGCACAATACGGTTTATTTTCGACATTTTTTAAACGAGTTTCGCAAAACAATGAATCACCAAACACAAAAACAGACACGAAATTAATATTTACACCGCACTTTGATAAGTATATTTAAATGTAAAACCTATCTCTGGTGTGCCATACTGAATACAGACTGACAAATCAAGGGAGTAGAAAGAATTTGAGAAATCCTAGGAAAATCTAGTCCAGGGAAACGGGAAACCATTATACATAGACCCACCAAGGGTATTCAAAGAGCTCTAATTCAGAACTACTGAACTACAAATACAGTAGATAACAATTAAAAGATTCAGAAATAAGATTATAAATTATTACTACAGCAGTTTGTAAGAACATAATTTTGTTTTATTATTTTTTTTTGTTATATAAATTTATTGAAATTTACAACTATACAAATAACTACATCAAGTAAATGAGCTGATAAAGATTACAATGCCATGTAAAAACTTTAAAAAACTACTCATCAGTAGCACTTCAATAGAATTCTACACAAGAAGATCTCTAGGCCACCTTCTTTTCAGACGCCTCGAAGAATTAACGGAAATGGAGTGGGAAGCAAGTTGAGAAACTAATGGATTTGAGTGGTTATGGAGCTTACTATGAAAGGATAGGTATCTGGTTTGGGCTGACTCAGCAACATGTGGAACATTAAGGTCTTTATGGATAAGTTTATTTGTAACAGAGTAAGGGGCATTAAGGATTTTTCGAAGGATTTTGGATTGTAAGGATTGGATACGGGAAGAATTAGAAGGTTTAGTTGAGCCCCAAATCTCAACTCCATATGTCCAAATATGTCTGATAACTGCCATGTAAATGAGTCTTTCGTTGTAAAGCGGAAGGTTTGAGCGTTTGTCTAGTAAATGTTGAAGAAGTCGAAAACGACGAGCAGTTTCCTGTCGTTTTAGTCTTGTAATTTTATTTAAAATAAAATGAAGGTTTTAATCTTTTAACTGGCCGAAACGTTTATTTATTGTGTAAAGTTATAACATGAATGATTAAGTCTTGCAAACTTTATTTTTCAGTGTTCAAGTGAATACACAGAAGTGGCCCTACCCTTCCAAATATTAAGGTCTTTATTCCGTCCCCAATGCGCAAAGCATTCAGATACACAATCCCGCCTATTTCCACAATATTCGCTCTGGCTATTCAATAAATAGGACAGCTCATCGTACCAAAGATTTCATAAAATAAAAAGATTACAAATGAATACCAGTTTTCGTTACGACTGAGTGCCATTATCTTAATATAACTTTTTTTATATTATTTTTTCTTTTCCAATATCCCATCTGCCTTGATGATCAACAATACGGTCATTAGCAAATAAAATAAAATATGTTCACATCATGCATTATTAAGCAATTGCTCCTCAACATAAATTGTTAAAAACAAATAACATGTTTCGGGATCATGGTCCCATCCTCAGACTGAAACAGTATTTAAATCTCAACAATCATTCTTCTTCATTTTAAACAATACAATACCAAATACAATTTAGCTACAATATATTTCATTAATTATTTTATCTTAAATACTCTCACTTACTAGGGGAAGACACGCTCAGTCTCTCATAGATCTTGTTGGCAATTCGTTCGGAGGTTCCTGGTCAAAAAATATTAGACACGTATTTTGCCGTTCCGACCAATGGGCCCAAGAAGCCGAGAAAAATAATAAAATAGCATTAAACTAATTTATTTTATTTATATAGAAAAATACAGCCACTCCGTAGATTTTGGTTTAGGTTAATTAAATTCTAAAAAAAATGATTAGATTTTCAAGCAAACTACCTCTATAGATTTTTTCACACAAAAATTGACGTCAGATTCTAATTTAGCATCCTAAAAAAACATTGAAAAACGCTTATTTAACAAAATAAAAAAATATCATTTTTTCACGCGCTTCAATAACCAATTATTGGTTTCATACCTTTAAATCGTCACACAATGCACTGGTTGGTATCGCTGAAAAGAGGAGAGCCTCAGCGTTCGTTTGATGTATATAAATATAAAATCGATGAACATAAACCTAATAACAAAATTGGAAAATTCACAAATACATGAATTACGTTTAGACGGTTAAACTTATCAACATTATTTTTTTACACGAAATATGGTGGTAATTAATACTCTTGTATTTTTCCTTAAATACGCAATCAAAACTAAACATCTGGGTGCAATAATCATGTCGATATCATTTTTTAAACTCTTGATATAAAATAAATTAGTTTAATGCTGTTTTATTATATTTCTCGGCTTCTTGGGCCCATTGGTCGGGACGGCAAAATACGTGTCTAATATTTTTTGACCAAGAACCTCCAAAAAAATTGCCAACAAGATCCGTGAGAGAATGAATATGTCCTCCCCTTGTGAGTGAGAGTATTTAAGGTAAAATAATTAATGGAATATATTGTAGCTTAATTGTATTTGGTATTGTATCGTTTTAAATTGTATAAGAATGATTGTTGAGATTTAAATACTGTTTCAGCCTGAGGATGGGACCATGGTCCCGAAACATATTACTTGTTTTTAACAATTTATGTTGAGTAATTGCTTAGTAGTATATATGGTATAATCGCACTCTTATTCACTAATTTCACATTAACATTGTGTTCTGTAATTTTGATATATACCTATTCGAAAAACATGTACCATGTATCCCCTTGCTCCAATCACTGATTTAAACTGAGATATCCCGGGGCCTGGTGTGTCCCGCAGAAGTCATAAGACAATGCATGTTCCATGATAAAAACAAATCACTGGCGGTAATTTTTTTTTTTTTTGCATATTTTTTTTTTTGTTATTGAATTTATAAAGAAAAATAATATATCATCTTCGTACAAAAAGAAAATATAGTAATTATAAATAATATTTTGTATTGGGTCTAATGCCAAGCTGTCTTAAATTGGGCCAATTAAAAGGTATGTTTTAAATTACTCTAAGCAGACATCGCCCCAAAGATGTTTTTTTTTTAATTTTTTTTTTTATTATTTTATTATTTTTTTTTTTTTTTTTTATATTTCATTCCATTTGACGAAGATTTCGCAATACGAACCTTATTTTCTCTGAACTTTTACCGTTTACTTCGTTTTTCACTCCAATAGACTTCCCGCTCTTATATTTGACCTATTTAATTATATCTATTGAATCAGCATCGAATCGATAAATGTCCTTAGAATCGTAAAAAGAGTTTTTACTTCTACATTATGTAAACAGAATCTGTTCATAAATGTTCATAATAAATATATCATGAAACTCAATGGGTGAGCGCCTTGGGGAGAGGGTTTCAGCGGGTTAGGTACAAAAAGTCATGGGTTCGACTCCCACCTGGGCGATTTCAAATTTAATTATTGGTGGGCCCACAGAATGAATCATGAGCTTCTCACTCTGACGAGAATAGTTTAGCGAAGTATCAACTTATTTCTAGAGTATAATTTAATATATGGGTGATTTCAATATTTCGGGATAATTCCAATAACAAATTAATGTTCACTATATAAAACATGTAAATAGATTTTTTTTTTTTTTTTTCACAAATTGTTTCTCTAAGGTGTGTGAAGTAAGCCTGTGAAGTGGACATACATAATCTGCAATATTTTTAGATATATTAAATAAATAATAACTATTAAAATCTAGGGAGTGAGTTTGGATCTAGGGAGTGAAAAAAGCACGACTAGGAAGTGAGTTTATTATAAGGCGAGTGAGAAAAATATCATATTTATTACATTAAAAAAAAAAAAAAGTGAAATTAACGAGCTATGCATACTATGAACTTTATTAAAGCTGTATATATGTATTACATTTTCAGCCTTTTAGGTGCGTGCTATCACATTTACTTTAAAACCTTCAAACTAAACTTTAAAAATACTAAAATAATATAAAATTGCACTTAATAACGACAGTTCTATTAACTTTTAAACAATAAAACCTAAATAGATTGTAAATGATAAATAAGCTACGAAATAAAGGATATCACAATAGGTATTAAATAAAATACAAGTATATTAAAAACATTGTTTTGGTAAAAAAAAAGTAATGATCCTTTGAACTTTCATAATAACTAAGTAGGTGGGTATAACTTTCAAACATTAAATACAAAAATGTAGGCTGTACGTTTAAAAAAAAAAAAAAAAATTAACGAGCAGCAATAAATGAATTCGTTGGTTCCTTTTGGGCTGATGTTTATGGTCCGGCTATGCTAAATGCCTAGAAATTCCCCACATTTCATAGCATGAGAGGGAGAAATCAAGAAATTTATTTTTTAAAACCAGATAAACACTAAAGTCATTTAACTTCAAATATAACACATCCTCACTCCCTGTTATTCACATTTTACATTTAAATGCCTAGGGAGTGAGGATGAATTAAAATACGGTTCTTACCGAGCGGAGTCTTCACTTGTCTACCAACTAATTCAGCGACTTGAAACAGATGGCAGTAGGCAGGTCCTTTTAAAGAGCGTTGGAGGGATTTTCAAAAATAATCTAGGGAGTGAACTGGACGGTTGTGACACTTCTTTATGTTGATGTATGTAGTGCTAAGAAGGCTAAATATCAATCTAAATGGGAGTCCATAATAGTACAATGGGTACTTGGCCGTGTAAACTAAAATCAAAATTTTATGTTTAGTACAATTTTCAAAATACCTTTGTGACTTAAATTGTACCGACATTTTTAAATCAGTCCTATGATAGATCTAATTGAGGTACCTATATCATTATTTTATTTGATTTTTTTGAATTTTAGTACGCTAGTTATGTTGTTTCTTTTTTTTTTAATAATGCTCAGAAGATTTTTATTATTATTATTATTATTATTATTATTCAGATGATTTATATCGATAGTTGTTACTCTATAGAATCAAAAGCTAAGGATGAAAGATGATGAAAATGATATTTCGAGTGCTCTGTAACCAACCCCTTAGGCCTCCATCCCTTCTTACCAACCCCTTTTCCATTTCCTCCTCCCCTAATGCCATTCATTTGATGGAAACTCCACGATCTCCTGATGAATTTCAGAATCCTTTACTTCTTCAAGTTTTTATTTCCTTTTTTTTTATTAAGACAAAGTTGTCTATACATCTATATATTAGCTTTATAAAGATTATATTGTAAAAGATGATTAACAAAATAAAAATCGGTTAAAATGTTTATTATATACGGCTAAAGCAGTGTGTTTTAGCAATACTGGATCTATTCCTACAATATCCGTTTTATTTTAAAGCAGATTGTAAAGTAGATTTCATAACTTTTGAATTTTTAAACATCCCTCTTTTTGTAAAGAAACTCCCACACTTCTTTCAAATAAACACAATTCATACTATTTCTTTCGTTACTCCATCACTACACCTCCCAGTATGTCACCATATACTTTTAGGCTTAGAAGAATCTATTTTTTTTTTTTTTATATCAATTTATATCAATTTACAACTATACAAATAAGTACATCAAGTAAATGAGCTGATAAATATTACAATACCATGTAAAAACTTAAAAAGAACTACTCATCAATAGCACTTCAATAGAATTCTACACTAGAAGATCTCAAGGCCATCTTCTTTTCAGACGCCTCGAAGGATTATCGGGAATGGAGTGGGAAGCAAGTTAAGAAACTAATGGATTTGAGTGGTTATGGAGCTTACTATGAAAGGATAGGTATCTGGTTTGGGCTAACTCAGAAACATATGGAACATTAAGGTCTTTATGGATAAGCTTATTGGTGACAAAGTCAGGAGCATTGCGGATTTTTCGAAGGATTTTGGGTTGTAAGGATTGGATACGAGATGAATTGGATGGTTTAGTAGAGTCCCAAAGCTCAACTCCGTACGTCCAAATAGGTCTAATAACAGTCATGTAAATAAGTCTTATGTAATGAATTGGGAGCTTTGATCGTTTGTCTAGTAAATGTTGAAGTGGTCTGGAACGACGAGCAGTTTCTTGTCGCTTTAGTCTCCGCGAAGAGCAGCTTTATTGAACTTTTCCAATCCAGTTTTAGGAATGGTTTTGTTTTTATTTATGAAATGATTTTCCCTAAGCTACAGTCTAATATGAAAACACGATTCTCTGAAGCCAGGATATCAATTAAAGCCTTTGACACGATCAAACTCTCCTAAACTGCTACAGAAACTAAAGAATTATCCACTTTCTTCTTATTTTTTTTAAATATTTCCTAAAGGGAAGTAACTTGATTTTTAAGTTATACTATGTTGCTTAAAAAGTAACTGTCTATAAGTATAGATTAATATCAGGTGACGTAATATTAAAAACAATTGAATACTGCTCTTCAAAGTGAAGTCAGTTATGTATTTCAGTTATTTTTTTCACTTATAGTCTAGGAGCTACAGAGAAGGTGACTGTTGCTTTGAGATGTGTACAGCAAATTTTTGTTCTGGCTGCTTCCCTAACCCATATAGATCATTTTTATCAAGGGTACGCGTTTCTGCTATGGGGAGATTTTTCGCGAAATGGCTGCCAATATCAAAAGCACAAAAGTTGCTCAAAATAGTTTCTTACATTGAATAAAGTTTTTTTTTTTTTTAACTTTCTTGTGTACTCCAACTATGTTACGTAGTAAATATTTAAAAATGTAGAACATGAGAATATCATAATTTTATCTCTGAAACATCTTGTTCCAGCAAATATTACTAAAGGACAACAAATGATTAGAACAAGATTTTTACTACTGGTCGATAAACCACATTTGCAAAATTTAAAAAATGAGATAGAGTTTAATGGACACCACTTTTGAAATCCGCAATCCTTGCTAGAGTATGGGCGTGGCAAGTTTTCTGATAGATTGTGTTCAATAATGTTTGGCATCCACCATGATTCACATTCTTCATACCTATAGTAAGAATGGTCATAATATATCGAATTTTGGTCTTCCAACAGGTTGTACTACAGAGAAATTTGTAAATATGCTCTTTTTATGTCCAGGAAAACACTCGGAAGATGCTGAAGGAATCTTTGTGGAATCTACTTACAGCCTTTGAATCATATTATCTGTCAACTCTTCCTATTTAGAATCTTGTATAAGGTATGCACAGTCCTTTGGCTTGAGAAAGCGCAGAGTGTTTTGTTCCAAATTTACCTGTCGTATCACACCCAGTCAGTGAGTATATGGCAGGCTGTATTTGCATAAGCTGTTAGTCCAAACCTTTCAATACGTCATGAAGTGGAACAAATCTTGAGGTTTGTCCAGTCCTAAAACTGGGAAGAATCCGTAATTGATTTAATCCATTAGAGTACTTTGTGGAAGTAATGGATGGCGTACATTGCACGTGTGTATTGAAAATTCAAATGCCGAAAAGTTAAGCTCAAGTCAATGAGTTAAAGGATAAGTCAAAATAAAAATTGACCAGAACAGATCAAAACGATATTTAAGAATTAATTATGAGTGTTATAGTTCAGGGCCGCGTTTATGCACTTTCGGGCCAAGCTCCTGAAACATAGCAAGAACATTGACCCGGTGCGGTGTAGCGGAGACCACCGAACACGTCATAATAGCCAGGACTGGGAGCTAAGCTGCAGAGGGAAACAGAACTCTAAGTTCTGACTGCGAGTGATTTCCCTTAACTAATATCAGCTGACAAATACCCGTATTACAAAAGTTTTGGGTACAGGTAGAGGACCTAGTAAGAAGAGGCTACGACCACCTCATGACCGAATGAAGACTATGTTAACCAGCAGTGTTGGCTACCTTTTTATCACTGCAAAACCCGTGTAGGCCCCAAGGCAAGGAAGGATGATAAATTAATAAAATAAAACATGCACCTTTGAAACAACTTATTGTTAGTAGTAAATGTAACAATGATTTATCATGTATTACCCACAATTCCATGAGTATCTAGGAATATATTGTATCTTTAATTAACATTACATTGATTAATTAATACTAATATTAGGAGCTAGTTTATGGAATATAAGTTTTTCAGGTTGGATCTGAAATAATGATGAACCAATCATAAAACTCCACATGAATTGTCCAAAAGGACAACAATAGCGGATTACCCTGTGACCTTATAAAATCATTAGATCCTGGCAGATCTGAAAACAGTATCCTTCAGTGTTCTCTGGAAAGGATTAAACGAGAAATGTCTTTTCTAAAATCATTTAACCAATTTTCAAAAGGACGAAAATTAGTTTATCGTAAACGAATGGCCGAGAATGTCTTTTGGTTGTCGAAAATTGTCAGATCCTAGTAGATCTGAAGCTAGTAAGTATCCTTCAGTATCTTGTTTAAGCAACATGCCTCTTACTGCTCTAAATACTAAAATTTATATCTGCATTCCTTTTTTTCGTTACTATTTTTAAAAGCTTTCAGATAAAGCGTTAATTATAACTATAGATACAATTACTTTGACTCCTCGATCCGAAATATGATAAAGTGTATTCGGTTTTATATAACGATATGTTCTGAAGCGTTGGTAACAACCGATTGCTGACTGAATATTTAGCCACTTGAACGTATTATATGTATCTTATTAGTGATTAGAAAAATATAAAATTTTGTTTTACATAAAACATAAATGAAATTCATTTATTTACTTACTGAAAATCCACCGAAATGATTAATTGAAATTTGAGAAAATCTTAACAAAAAATTACGAAAATAAATATTTTTCCATCTGGTTCAATATAAATGAACGGTACAATCCTACCTCTTCTACATCCTCACCTCCAAATCATAATACCGTTTTCACTCTCTTCACCGATTCGGACATTCTCCTATGAATTTTTTGACCATTCATTATGATGTGTTTCTTATAGATTGACATGATACTTATCTGTCTTTTTCTAAGTATAACTTCAATTTAACAAATCGATGGAAGCTCAAACAAAATTTTACAGTAAAATGCTTCTATGAATGTAATATTTACATATTTTCCTTTATCTTATAATGTGCAAACAATTATTGTATTGTTTATTTTATTTAATGACATTTTAAAAGTTATTAGTCTTTTCCAGAAAGAAATTCTCGCTATATTTATCGATCTACCTAATACAATCTACATTTCTGTGATAATTTATTTATCCTTTTTTTTAAGGCGATCTTTATTTTGTTTTATTTTTTTATCCTAGCGATCAAATAGAATGGATACTGTATTATTTTCTTGTTAATCCTATTCCCTTCATCGCAGATCCGTGAAGAATCCTTCCCATTATTAATAGGTTTTACTCCCTTTATTTAATATTTTATTTTTGATCCCAATAATTGTACCAGCAATTATTCAGTTATGGATTTGCAATAATATTAATAGCTATAAATAACAATTATCTTTATATAATGAATTTGTGTATTCTCAAAATTAATATGCTGATTTGTTTTTACAGGTATGCAGTGGTGTTTATCTATATCTATATAGTGCTGATTCCTATAATTTTCAGCAAAATCGTGAGTATGGAAAAATTTACTATTGATTATGATTTTTTTAAAAAAATATTTTTTTCAAATTATTGATATCATTCACATTTATTGTAAAAATCTCAAAAATTTATTTGTACTCTGTACTCAGGGTAATCGTTTTTTTTTTTTTTTTTTTTTTTTTTTTTTTTAATAAAGTACCGAAGTCATTATCTGCAATATACTAATTTGTACTTAGGAATGAATTCACTTCATCAGCATAGCAGAGTATTTTGGATTTTAAATGTAACATCCTGAATCAATTTATTTAACATATATTTTTTTTTTAATATATTAATTTTCCTTGTTCCAGTGGTCTTATTGCTCAGGGAACTACAGGTCAGGGATTCGGCCTTAAGTTCTTTTTATTACCAGTCCTCCACAATATTGCCCTTTATGGTCCATTCAAATATAATAAAACGTTTATCGTCAATAGAATCGACTTCTCTTTCGAGATCGATATAGAACTATTGAGTATATTTTTATTGTATTACCCGTGGGCCTATTACCGTTTGTTGAATATACCAAGAAGCCATTCATCGTTTTCTCCAGTCGTCTGAAGTGTCTGAGTCTACTGCACTTGTACCCTCCATTGCTTTTGAATGAATAAATAAAAAATAAACTTTATTCTGAACAAGAATATTGCCTATATAAATATAAAATAAGAATATAGATGCCAATGAATCAGTAATTAGAGCATAAATTAGAGAAAAAAACCCTATTTAGATATTAAAAAATAATTAAAATATACTACTCACTAATGTTGAAAGATTAATTATTATCTAGGAGGTGGAAAAAGTATTGTTATGGGATTGAAAAAACCGATGTAGCAGAAATTATCAAGATTTTTAAAAAAGAGCAGGTAAATCTGGAACTTGTATTCAGGACGTGAATGGAGGAGGGCAGAGTAAGTAGGAAAACAAAATGCAATGAGTATTAGTTTCCAATTATTGCGATAAAAATGCACTTGAAAGTATTCTCGTTAAAAATTAGAAACATTCACCTTAGATCAAAAAAAAATTTCAAACCAGATACTAATCCTATCATATTAAGCTCCATAACCACTCAAATCCACAAGTTACTCAACTATCTTCCCTCTCAGTTCCCGATAATCCTCCGAGGCGCCTGAAAAGAAGATGGCCTAGAGATCTTCTTGTGTAGATTTTTATTGAAGTGCTACTGATGAGTAGTTCTTTTCAAGTTTTACCAGATTATTGTAAGCGTTTTTAACACATTCACTTAATGTATATTTTTACAGTTGTAAATTTCAATAAATAAAAAAAAAAAATATCAAAATTTAAGAAAGTAACGTAGGAATTGCTGGAGATCCAGATCATCTCACGATTAATCTACCTTTGGCTGCCTGATCTGCTACTTCATTGTCTTTGAACTCCACATGAGCCGGAATCCAAACCAGTTAATGGGTCATTCTGCCATTACATTCTTCAATTCAAAACGTCAAATTCTATTTCCCTCACGCGTCCCATAGCATGAGTTGGTAACGTTAAAGGCGAATAAGTTCTTTATTTCTGCAATTATTAACTTTTTTTTTTTTTCTAGTACCTCTGGTAAGTTTCAATATATTGAATTTTAGAATAGATAGTGAGATTAATTGCTTACAATAATGACAACGACTTCTAATGTAAGTATCCCGTAAGATCAATCTATTTCCCTCAATTTTTTTTTTAAAAAGCCCACGAAAGCATGACCAAGATTCATTCCATTATATTTCATGATGGCAACACTGAAGAACCGTCTTGCCAAACTGCGGGTTGCATAACTTATCACAAAATTCCTCTGTTAGTTTCCCCAATTTGGTTTTATTTTAAGTAATCAACTCGAGTCATTTGAAATTCTATTTCCCTCACATATCGATTTTTCAAAGAAGGTAACTTCGATGCAACTTAAATGCACGTTGTATTGTTAACCTCAAATTAATCTCAAAATTCTATTTCCCTCACACTACTAAAAGTGAGAGAAACAGATTACAATAGGAACAACTGTTTTTGGATTAAGATAAGAAAAGACCTTTAATATATATTTTTCATAGTTTGACTCAATCAATGATAAATAGACCTTCTGCCGCTAAACATTTTTTTTTTTTTTTTTTTTTTTTTTTTTTTTTTTTTTTTTTTTTTTTTTTTTTTTTTTTTTTTTTTCAATTTTTAATTTACTGAAAAGTTTCATTTGCAGATTGTAATTTCGAAGTTTAAAAGTATTTAATAATGCCCTATCATTTCAATATTTTCTTGTATTACTTTTGTTTTATGTTTAAATGTTTATTTAATGTTTACTAATATATTTTAATTATCTGATTGATCTTCTACTTATTAACAATTCATTTGTAATGGGTAATATAAATATTTTATTTAATGAATTTTAAGTGTTTTCTATTTCCCTCACTTTCATTCATATTTCATTCACTTTCAAACATGATCAAAAATAAATATATACACTATATTCTATGAAGGAATGTTTCGCTAGTACTA